>NW_021026017.1:617389-682184 GCF_004153795.1 Camellia sinensis | reverse complement strand
GCTCATTCGAGGCAGACAAAATGCTTTGTTAATTTGCTTGTCTTTGATGCTATTACATGTCATAATTCCAACACAGGGCCCTTAAATATGTCAAATTAAAGTTAGCACTGCATTTCTTGGTTGTTTCACTAAGTTACTACCTCAAGTTGTTCTATCAACTTGGAAAACGTTCTGTTAGCCCCTTGTTCTATTTAGGCTGCATTTGCTTTTTTTGTCTAACATGTTACACCTTAAAACTCATTTGTAGAAATATGAGACACTTTTATACGTTCACGAATTAACTCGGAGTTGTTTGGTTTTCTTCTTCTGTATCAATGCTCTACTGTCTAAATTGAGCATGGGTGCATTTACACTTATAATTTTTTTTTAGGGGCATTACACTCAGAGAAGACTACCAATCCGTCAAAATCATAAATGAAACAGTGAAACGAATTGAGGAGGGCTTGGCCATGACTCTCTTTTTTCTTCACTGCTCTAAAGTGGCAGAAATTGCCACAATGGCTTACTCATCTCACTAACGAATCTATGCACTTACATTCGCCTCATGGCACTCTCTCTCACCACCCAACCTGTCCTTCAGAACTATTTCTAAGCGCTTGGAGAAATATCTAGTGAAAGACACGCCTTTAACTCACAAAGACCACATATGGCAGACACAATACCAGACAGATTCTCAGACCTCTACCTTGTCATCCCAATATACACCAACTCCTACCACATCAAAACAGACCTCAATGCATGTCAAAAAAAACAGTGGGCTAAAATGGAATGAAAATGAATAGCATGAATAAGCCAAGAAAAAGCAATGCTCGCCCAAATTTTGTCACCGTCTATGGCTCCGACGACTCAAGCTCAGGCACATCAAAGTTCAACTCTCAAAATACAATTCAAAGAGTGATAAGCCGCAATCGATACGAAGAGTATCGCAAACATGAATCTCATAAGCATCCTGAAAACTACCCATGCACTATGACGCTCCAAATGAGGCCCAAGGCATAATGTCAAAATCATCACAAGTATAGCATGGTAGGGGTCTCAGACAAACTTTTACTACGACTAGTACCCAAGCATATTACTCTGCTCCTAACTTAGTCACTACCTATGCAAACACATGAGTCATATCGAACAGGCCAGACCCCAAAACAGCACTCTTAAATCACTCACACGCCCCAAATATTGAATACAAATCATGCTGGAGTATAACACAAAATCACTCACTAAATCTTCGAGTCTTAGCCATCAATCATACTACAGGCAACCTAAAAGACCACAAGCATGCAACACAACGGCGACCTAGCCAAATCAGCAAAAGCATCGATTCTTAAACTAGCTCTACCAAAAGGTGTAACTAAACGCTGCAGAGTGTGAAGTTACCACGCCTGCCAATCAAAATCAGAGTTTGACAATGCCAAAGGTATAACATCTCTCACACACATACCTATAGATTCTGAAAAAGGGAACTTAACCTATATAAGCCCACAGATTACAAATATATGCCTATCACTATTAAATTAAGTGCTAACAAGATGGAAAAATAGGGATAGACGCCGCAGAAAGAGAGAAAATGAGTGGTTGACTCACTCACTCTCGTATCCTACCATATATTTTGGTAAACCTTTTTATCAGGAAAATTAGGTGTTTTTCACACAATCACACCACTAGAGTTTAAAAACTACAATACTAATTGGTATTCTAACAACGCTGGTTAAATAACAAGGCAAACAAGAAATGAGATGATTACAAAAAGTTTATTATTGAGTAAGTTTATGGCTCAATAATGTCTCTTATACTTAGCAATATGAGCAAAAACGATTGATGATGAATAGCACATGCTTTTCTCCTTTATAGCTCATTTAACATTATTTGTGTATCCAAACTACAATACCTTCTTAGGACTGCAACCATACATTAGTATTGAGTATATAAATATCACGTATGAAAGAAGTTTTTTTTTGTCTAGAATTAATCACAAATACATCCGAAACAACACATAAATTCCTTACAACCAAAAAAATAGACCGAAACCAAAAAACATATAAAAAATTATTATTATTTGATATTAGAACATTGGTATTAAGTTAAATATGTAATTCAGTCTATGTTGTGACAATGAAACAAACAACATTTAACGAAGGATGATGTTTAATAATAACAACTCACTCTCTTCTTTGATGCTATCATAACAATAAAAAAGTCAACTAGTTATAGAGAGTTGGCACACAATCTAAATAATGATCTCTTTTATCTCATTACATGAACCACATATTATAAATAGTTTTCCATAGAGGAACACTATTTCTTAAATACATTAAGAAAATATGAACAAAACTTCTGGCTCGCATAAATGCCAATTTCGTCCTAGGCAACGCCGACTAGAAGTATTTCTCCCTACTTCCATAAAGTCCACAATTTTTCTTTATAGATGACCAACAAAAAAAACCAGCGCCGCACGCAGCCAGATTCTTAGCAGCCAGCAAAGAACAATCCCTAGAGCATAAAGATTAGATGCGTGTTCCACGCATGTACAATTGTTGCTCTGAAAGTTTAACATTCTGATACGCTACTCGTGTACGGAGGGGATTTTAGTGAGAGAAGCTCTCCAAACTTGTCCAGGGAAGTTTTCTAAAGTCTTTTGAATATGAGAATCAAGGCTCTTATATATAAGCCAAAATATCAACTTTGGTCGAATATCTAATAGCTTGGACGGTGGCACAACCTGGAACAGCTCGCTGTCACATGCGATCTAACATCACCTCATCTCAAAAATCGTCTTGTCAGTTTGGTTCAACTCTTCCGCTAGACATGCTCCGAGTGTTCAATTTGGTGCCGATCTGCTTCTTGTCGGATTGCCAATGATCCGTCATCCACTACTTTCTTTATCTTGCTCCGACTGGCATGGTATTCACATATTTGTTGGCTGATAGCAAATTCTGCTCCCTGTCAATCCGAGAGGTTCCGAGACTTTAAAATGGGAATTAAATCGCCATCTCATCATAGAGATTTAACTTTCTACAGGGGTTCAATTCCCTTTTCTTGCTAAATCTTCTCTGTACAAATTCGATAGCGCCGCCCGACTGGTGGTAGTTAAGCTTATCCTAATAGTGGAGTGTAGTAAGCCTTGCAATCAATAATTCCAAGACTGTATGGCATATCTCATGAATTTATAGGCACTTATTGTTTTTGGTGCACAGCAACGTTCTTTCATCTAGATCAGATTTCTATGGAATTCCCCTAATCCTCTGTGGCTATCTGATATTGCTCCTCACTTTCCCGATAAACCACCATAATCCTCTACCACCGCATCTCACAGGTAAAGCCTGGAACCTCCTCTCTCGCTCCTTTAGTGAGATCTCTTCTTTCTCTAAAGTCATTACTAAAAAATGAAACCCAGAAGTAATTCCTTTCCAACACAGTAGTATGTCTGTCAAATCATGCTGTGTAAAATCCAGCGTCTCCCCAGTCGATATATGTCCTAGGACGATCATGGGAGCATCTGGTATTTTAGAGCTGGTAAGGGACGCACTGAATTCTGAAAATTGTCTGACTTCCTTAGTTCGCATCCCTCTATAAGCGATCATAACACCACCTATCCGCTGTAATCATCATTTTGAGAATTCTCTTCCCTCTGATCTTCCATTGTTCTCTTAATGGTGTTCCACTCAAATAACTATTATTTCTATTCTCAATCTCTTCAAAATCCCCTATAACTGTATAGCAGTGTTTTGTGAATAGTAATTTTTTTCAAGAAAGAATCTATTCTATGCTCACTGGCGTTTACCAATTGTCATTCCTTCCCACACTGTAATAAGTATCTCTCACTCTGCTCTGGTTGTTGGGTTTAGGCTCGCGGATAAGTCAGACAGACTCTCACATTAATTGCAAAATGACGAGCCACTCGGAACCATTATGCGAGCTAACGTAACGAATCGCTATGAAAAAAACATGTAGTTTTCGAAAACATGTATTTTTTTTTGAAAACGCAGATGGGTGTTTTATAAAAGTTCTTAACTCAAAACCAGTTGCTTTCAAAATAGCTTTGTGCCAAAAAAGATGAGGTAGAAAGGTTTGTGAAAGAGATATAGGATCAAAGTAGTGACATCTCTCTCTAATTTAGCCCCGAAGAAATCTTATAGAACTGTTCGCTTTTTGACGTAGACTGCACTTCACTTCAATCAACAGTTAATTCTCTATCTTTAATTCTCACAAACAATCAAATCAGAAAGTTTGCTCATGCATTCCATACATTATTTCTTTGACTAGTTTATATGGGCTAATTTGTATTTCCTTCCCTTACGCGCACTTATAAGAAACCGTTTTTGGAAGTTACTGCTTTGTCTGTCCAATTGAAGTAGGTTGTGAGAGTATGCGCACGGTCAAAAGATGGGTGTATGTCTAAATAGGAAAGCACTTTAGTGATCACGCTATTATGAGATGAGGTGTTGTGAATGATGGGAAGAGTACATTCAATCATGATGTTAAGCGATTGTTTATATCTACATTATCATTTGTGGGTAGTGACTCCAAAACTAACATTCGATGCACATTACAACTTGATTATTTGTGTTACGCACCGTTTTTGTGGGTAAAATGATGAGGTACAAGCTATAAATCTCCTCAGTTGCTAATGAACATATCTTGAGTAAACGATTGCATTATTAAACCTGTTTAATGCTTTCAGGAGGTCGTTAGGTTCTTAGACATTATAAGTATGTCCATCTAAAATTGGCTTAGTGTTCGAGCATGCGTTTTACCGGTTCAGGTATATGATTAGAGAGGGGCAGGGAGAGTTGGTCAACGGTTTCTCTGTTCTGGATTGTTATATTGTGGATACTTATATATCTTGTATTTGATCAGAGGGCGACTGTATTCTGATTGAATGGCGATAACATTCGATCTTTTCGTCCTTTTGAGTAAGGACGTGGTTTAATTGGAAGCGACCCCATAATCACTCGGTAAAGTGATTAGTTGAGATCAACAGCATGATAACGGATGTCACGTCCATACCATGTGCTATAAGGCTCAGACAATTGCTCTTTCTATTCTTACGCATATGGTGTCCAGGACACACACTTGTTGGTTATTGAAGGCTCTGTCTGATTGATTTCCAAGAAAGTGACACATAATTTCTTAAGATGGGTGGCGTAACATATGGTGTACACAACATATCGAAAGACGGGGTTTATCGTGATTGATCTCTCTCTCTTGATCTCTTATGTTCTATCATATATTTCTTTGTTTTGAGAGAAAGTATTAGATTTTGTATTCCCAGTTTAGTATTTTATATATGGAGATGTATGTGGTCAAAATTTCGGTATCTGATTTGTAATCCTTGCATATTATCTTATTGTAATACAAAAGTCTGTATGAGAGAGATTTGTATGTTTTAATTTTCATAAAACCGTTGTATGAAACTCAGATTTTATGATAAATAATTCTTTATTGTATTTCATCCTCTGATAAAAGAGTTAAAAATGATTATTCTGCGATTTGCAGTCATTAGTAAAACAGAGTTGTCTAAATCTCGTTGATTTATAACATGGTGGTCACTACTTAGGATTTCCTTCTTACAATCGTAATGTCAGTAAACTTCCTTTTATATTTCTTCCACCACGTACAACCATTTAGTTTAATATTTCTAATTTATCATATCTTATCTGTTATAAAAGTATGTACTTTATTTTTAGTTGTATGATGTACAGCTTTAATAAAGTATAGTGGTGGGTAATCACTGGCCACTTTGTTTGTACGATTTTGATACTTGATATTATCCTCAGAGAAAGATCAATTATGTTGTTAAAGATATGTTATACTCCTTTTGGAAGCTACCAACAGATGGGAGGCGAACTCGCTAATTTTAACTACACATGTTTAGTGATCATGGTATTCGAGTGTGATAAACTTAATAAATGAAATATTAAAAATGTAAATAAGTCTCTAAATTCGATATCAGCATTTCCTTCTTTAGGCACTGTAATGTAGTGCGAGAATCACTATTCCATAAACTTCTTGCATTACCATACTCCATAATAACAAATTACAATAAGAAGTTTTAGAACTTTGAATGTTTTGCATTTGTACCTTAAATTTCAGATGTAATACTTAATTTGGTTATACTACTAAATGTTGTGCTTAATATGGAATTAGCTTAGAGCAATCCTCAGAATGTGACTAGTCTGGGAATATAAGCCAGGGTGGAGCACACTCATGAGTGGTGGGGCGGTACATACAATTTACTGCTCCAACTGGCACGCGTGTGATTTGCAGGGTGATAACTGTAATTAATTCCTTTGTGTGTCTTGTGGACAATAATATTGAATGCTAGAGAGATTAAGTCTTTTATCTTGTCGTAGAAGTAATATCATTGTACTCTGTGTGGCATAATACTAACAATCTCATATTGGTAAAATGATTTTGTGTTAAGCTCTTCTTTTTGTCGCGATGAGATTGATTCCAACTGTTTCCTTACCAAAAAAAAATATTCTTTCTTGCTTTCGTGTTTTCACTTTTTCTTTTCCTTTTTCTTTCCAGACTATCACTTCATCCATGCAATGTCACTCCGATAAATCCTTAACGCACCTTAAGAGGCCCGTACGAATCTCTCACTGACACCAAAATCAAATGTTACCATCTATTTAAGGTAAACTCTTTGTTCTTCACATTTTTCATTCAACTAGATGTAAATCAATAAAGCCATAGCATCCCACTTTTGTCTATAAAAAGCTGATAAAAGATGGAGAATCGTGAGTAAGAATTCGAAGGCTTTGAGCATTAGACCTTGAGTCCTTGAACATTGACTACTTGTCAGTGCAATGCCTTAGTGTGGCCTGTTCTTTTTAGAACGCAAAACACTTATCGCATTTGCAGATGACCTTCGTTCTCTAATTATGTCTTTTCGATTTCTATTTTGAGAAACTATTACCATATTTCTATATTGAGATCTAAATGGAGATTTACTTTTTATACTAATTCTTGTGTCGATATCCTTAAACTAGTTTGAGTCCTCATTAGTCTCGCAGAGTTCACTATGTAATGAATAGTTGAGATGAGTTTTATTTACAAATTTAGCTTCACCTAGTCATCACTAAATTTTTTTTAAGTTTCAATATGACTGTTTGTTGCTAATACGTAACATTAATGGTAAAATCATTTCATAACAGTGGTTTAGTTTTAACTCCCCAAGTCCTCACCTCAAAACAGATGATGAGGGGAGAATTTGTTATGCACACATTGTGTAGTGTGAGCAATAAAGACCTTTATAGCCCTTGACGTATGTATTCTTCTTTGTTCTATCGAGTTATTAATATAGTTGACAATTCAAATAAATCTAGAACTAATTACTTTCTTTAAGTCGCTCAGAGTAACAACGAAGGCCGATACAAAGAGCACATATATACCTAAATTTTGTTCCAAAAACGCTCATGAATGTCTCTCTGAAAACATTTTGACTTTAATAATGGGGAGAGTCAAGCAGTTAATCGTCTAATTGCTAAAAATCACTTTTAAAACACGTCGCGGGAGAGGAGTATTATAAGTTTGAATCTTTAGTTGACAATCTTGAGTTTTACTAGGCAAATTGTTGAAACATATAAGTTTGCATTCTCATCTTGACAATATAAGAAGATGTATGTTGAAGAATATAGATATTTGTTTACATATGTTGCAGACTTACGTTTATGTCATTGGAAGAAGAAGAATTTGTGTATTCGAAAATCCTTTTGCTTTCTTAGACTATTTAGTGTGTTAATCATCATATGACGTTTAATAAATTTTCGATATTGAACCATATAGGCTTTTATTCATAGTTATCTATGTATTTCAAGAGGCAAACTACACTTATAGAGCGCATCACAGCTTGTCTGATTAATGGATTTTTTTTTCATCGTTTCCCTTGGAAAATCTTATCACAAATTATACACGTTATGAGTGGATTTTATTTGTGAGAATAATATTTGAAAAGGTGTAGAATTATGCTATTTTATGGGTAGGTTCTCGATTTCATGCTTAGCAGCTCAACTCATTGACCTTATGTTAGGGAGAAGAGTATAGTTGACATGTATTGTGGGTTGGTGTAAAAGAAAACCGATGCGATCCGCGCCCCGGTTGCGGTTCCAAGCAACTGCCCGAGACTTCATTGTTTTCTCCGACAGTTGTGAAGCCTATGGCATTCAACACTTTGCCTGTCTTGAGCTTATGAGAGTTTCGGGCGCATGGAGAAGTGAATGGTGTGATAATATATAGAATTATTTGTTGGTGTTTTATCGATCCAGATAAAGATCAAACTCTTACGATTACGGTTATGGATAAATAGGTGCAAGTTATAAAGGTTAATCATATATAAACATAAATTGGTAATTTTTTTATTGAGAGTCGTCCTTATTTCAACTTAATTGGCAGCGTAACTGCCTATTAATACGTTATACCACATCTGATTCATTATATGTTGTATTATTTTTGTTTGGAGATACTTCTTTGTTATGTTTTATAAGTTGTCACAGTGGTTCCTATAAGAGATATTTGTAAACAAGTATTTTGGTTTATTGCTCGAGACTGCATTTCAGGCTATTGAAGTACGGTTTCACATGATTAGAGCAGTTATAACTTGTTAATAAATATATATGACTGAATCCATTACGTGTTATAATTATGTTAAGAGATGCAGATTTTTTTAATGAATATGAGAAATCAATAATATATTCTATTTGTTATGTCTATTTTATATTGTGTTTTTTTTTATTATTTAGATAACAATATAGTCCAGATTTTTAGATTTTAACTAAAGTGTCTCAATTTTGATCAATCGCAGTGCAATATACATTTCTCGATTATTTATATTTATAGCGTTTTTTAATTATATTCTCGTAGTGTAACGATTGAGTTCAGCATAATTAGAGGGTCTTATAAGAAATTGAAATAGGCTTTTGCGGTTGGATTGAGTAAGATCGTGAGCAGTCATGCGGATGGTGATATTCTATCGAAAGGCCGGGGGTAATATTATTGAGCACACAAATTAGGCTTTCTACCAGACATTGATCTTGTATATTCTAGTCGACATAGCACTATTTTTGAGGCAATTTTGGTTGAGGATGACTTGTAATTTCAAATCACACTAAGCGGACGTGTGATGGTTATTCACGATTAAAATACAAAACCAACTACTTTGCGTAAGGAAATTATTTAAGTAAAAACGGTGGGATTCAGGTCACGGCTGAGAATTATTAATCACAATAGATATTTTCACAAAGTATATCATATTTCGTGATTAGATGATTAGTGTACGCACCAGAAAAAACAATCTATATGTTCTACACGTGTGATTAGTACATAAACACTGAATTTTCCCCTCCCGTCGAGAGCTAAATATAAGTCCAATTGAGTGACGAGACGGGACACATTATTGGCGACCACTGTTAGAGACCGGCTTAATTTATAGCAGCATACACCCCTTTTGCGCGAACCCCACTTGGCGTCGCAAAACAGACATCAATTTCTTCAGAGAAAATAGAAACTCGTCGATTCTGCCAAGTCGCAAAAGAACTGATTGAGATGTGGCGATAAGTGAGGGGTTATTTTTGTATTGTAGTTGGAGCTTTAGAGCATAACCAGGGCATCAACAATACTAAAGTTTTTATTGTGAGTTTGATTTATAAGACAGACGCTCGGAAAAGCCGTGTTTTGTTGGTTTTTTAACATGGGAGAAACTAAATTAGGTGGCAGTCCATATTTGGATATGATCCTGATAATTCTTAAAAGGTCTTAATTCCCTAGTCGAGAAAAGTCTTACGCCATTAAGGACACTTTATTTTTTGTATTATCTCTTACCCCTTATGAACTATTATCAGTTCATAGATTGGTATGTCCAATGAACAATAATGTATATTTCATCTTGAAAAGAAGTACAAATTATAAAACAAAAGAAGATTTATTCTGGGTAAAGTATCAAATTATGTCAATATCCATCATACATAGGAATGATCTATTATCAGCTTAAATATTGTACTGAGAGGTTGATATAAAAATATTTGTCCTCTATCTGAGATAATATGAATAAATAAAAAACCTAAGAAGATATAGAATAATATCCATTTTTACACGCAAGCGTTATACAGATTTAAAACAATTCCATAGGTGTCAAATATACAATGCCAAATAACAAAATGATATATAGATGGAACCATTTATAATATAATCCCAAACGATCAGTCTCAGTTTTGTGGTTCGCGAGAATTATGAAAAAATCACGTTTTAATGCGAATTAGTTTTTTCATTTCCAGCTCTGAGCTATTATATAGTTCCAGTAGTTTATTAAAAAAAAATACTATTAATATATATGTTTTAATTCAAAATTTTTTAAGATTACACTATATTCGGTTATTATTAATACTTAAAAAATAATGAGAGAGATTTGCTGATGATCATCAGAAATTCAGTTTTATCCACATTACAACTAAACATATACACAATGATTAAAGATTACAAAATGTACTGGTTTTTAACTGTGACTTGTATAATTTTTTTTTTTGTTATTCTTTTTTAATAATTTTGCGCCTGCAACTTTTTTTTCCATTCTTTTTTTCTTTCTAACAAAATATTATATCTTTTCTTAAGTTCGTAAATTTGTGTGTTACTTGTAGATCTCGACAATATAATATATAGTTGATGGATAATTATTGTGCTATGTAACACCAATATGTATGTGCAGTTTTTCATCATATAAAAATCTCTTATATACCTAGTAGAATAAAAAGATATACATAATTAAATACTGAAGATCAAATAAATATATAAAAACGCAAAGCAACAGGTATGATGAAGTAGTGGATATTCGATAGATTTCACGTTTTGTAAAAAACCATGACACAAAATTCCTATTATTAAGATGATAATCTAACTATATGTTTTTATAAAAACTGTGATTTCCTGTTCTCAATTTTTTTTTTTCTTTTTTAATTTTTTTTTATTTATATATTGCAATATTGTGTGGGTGCCTTAGTGATTAACCTATACAAAAATAAAAATATAAAAAAAAACTACCTCTCTCGTACCCTAATTCTAAAAATAATATTTGAGAAATATAGTGATTTGGTCTCCATATTCGAAAAAGCCATCAATAACTTATTTCTAACGCAAGTTGACTATTAAATATTAGGAAACTATAGGATATAAGAATAAAGCTGACCACCTAGCACACAACACACACACAACTCCTACTCCTTTGCCGCGTATAATCAAAGTAAATTGTTTCATTCACCGATTATTAGAGAGGTACATTATTAGTCAGATTGAGTACAATTCATAATGTAATCTCAAGGCTTAATGGAATCCTATACTATCTCAAATATCATAATACATGAGTCGAATATTATTGAGCAAGATACACCCTTCACATCTTGTATATCTCTTCATGTCACATGCCTCTCATTATCTATTATTCTCTAATTTGTAGAGCGAGAAAAAAAAAGGGCAAAATAACCTCTTATGGTAATGAGCTATGAAAAGTAAGTTTGGAGCCCATATAGATGAGATATCACCAATTAGAGATAAAACCTATCAAAAAATTACAAAAAATTGAAAACCTAAAAAAAAGTGACTCTTCACCACTACAAAAAAATAAATGCATCTCTCTTCAGAGAAGAAAAGACATCAATAACATAAAAAGACCCTCTTTACACTCTGCGTTTGTCAGCATGCGTCCAGTCCCCGACTGGTAGCAGGGATGTTAAATATAACCTGAGCACGAAGGGATCCATTTCCAATAATCTCAGGATAATCTATAGAAGTGAAGGGACTAGTATATTTTGTTCATTTAGATATGATAAGCTATCATGCTTTCTATGACCCCAAACACCAATAAACTAGCTCAAGAGATTATATCAATATCTATTATCTTACTCTAAAAAAAAAAAAGAGGAGAGAGACAAAGAGAGAAGAGGGAGGAGCTTACCACTACAATTTATGATTATAATGCCAGTTATTAGATACACACGTGATATTATTATTATATGCCACACGATTAATACACAAAACAGTGATATAATAGCACATAGAACACATTGATGCTGCCAAACTAAAAACAAAAGTAGAGAGGGTAATAAGAGCTGACAGGATGTGGTATCTCTTTAGATAAGTTTTCTATAATCATGATGCTTCGATACTTTATTTGCTATTTTTTCTTTTGTTTACAACTACCGACTCGGAGTCAAACAGAGTTTTACACATCTTGTTGTTGGTCAATATGAATTTATATAACATCTTAATTAAACACACTTCCTTGAATTTAGCAACAGCTGGAACTCATAAGATGATCAAATCTTACAGCAATAGTAGAAATGAATACATGGCCAATACATATTAGACGCCATCCACACAAGCATAATTGAGTAAGTAAGCCATATAAAAAAAAATAAAAGAACAAAAGTACAATAGCAATATGAAACAAAGAGTGACATACACACGTACTATATATTAAATTTGTACTACATTAACAGGAAACCAATAAATCAATCCGTTTGGTTCATGCTCTCGCTGTTCTCTGTATGTTTAAAATATTTGAATAATCTAATATCTCTATTTTAAGTAAAACAGAAACTTTGTCCTAAAAGAAATTCAGCGGCAATCCTCAGTTTTTATATTATGTACTAGATGACACCCTAAATCCAAACATACTACGTATATAGAGCCTAAAAAACAATAATATAGATAATATAATCAA
Organism: Camellia sinensis; assembly: GCF_004153795.1. NCBI lineage: Eukaryota > Viridiplantae > Streptophyta > Magnoliopsida > Ericales > Theaceae > Camellia > Camellia sinensis. The sequence continues at coordinate 669,475 of NW_021026017.1, read as the reverse complement.
ACCTAAATAAAAGATTCACAGCAGAACAACACTATAATATAAAACCACCATACCAAAAAATTCAGTACATTTTTATAATTTTGTTTGTAATAATTGATTTTTTTAAAATTGTATAGAATTTTAATATTTTTTAAGTAATACGATTAAAGTGGATCTAAAAATTTTTGAAAAATGATTAAAATATTTTAACAACCATCGACAAGAATCACTATCGAACACTAAAGCACACTGAGACCAATAGCAAAAACACAAGAAACGAAATAAACTTTAATAGCATATAACTGTCACCCAAACCAAGCTAATAACCTTATGATGATTTAGAGGATATTGTGAGGTACAGAAAGCCACATCTTACACATTTCTCCTTAAAGTAGGCTGCGTGTGTATGAAGGCTTAGAATAAGTCTGTGCTATTAGCCGAATAACAAATCATTTCACTTAGATGTATTATATAGCACTTCTAAGTGGTATAACTGCTGAGAAAAAATAGAATGACCAATGAACCTCACTGTAATTCACTATGGTGAGGAAGAACGACGATGTCATTTATTTTATGATTGTTATCTTTATTGATGACATTCATATTAACTTACATTTTGAGACGTTAAAATAATTAAAACTAGAGTACGATCGAAATTGGTATAAATAGTTGCCCAATCGAATCACAGTTATTCTATCGCATCGTAAGTAAACACGATAACCTATGTTAGGTACTGTGGATGCAATGCAATCAACATATATATCTACATGATATATTATTAGAAAATTGTAAGAATCAGTAGTCCGCGAGACCACGTGATATATATATATCATAGACTTCGTTCTTACTATAATAATATAAATAAAAAACACAGAGTAGTGAGAGGCCGTTACCAACATAAGAGTTTTTCAATACTGTTGCATAAAACACACTGACAGTATAAGCCGAAACGTGCTATTTGGGCAGGGTCTTCCAACTAAAAGTGTGTGGTTTTTCGTGATAGTATGACGAGTTTTAAGACAGAGATGTGCACAGGATACCCAGCATATAGTCGCAATGTCTTTGTCTTTGCGAAACTGTAAAATATATGATATGTTCGTCTATGTTCGCACGGAGCGCAATAATACTGTAATATTCCCATAGATCGTGTCACCAAATTAACAAGTACAATATGGATCAGGCTATGTCAAAATAATCTGAATTTATTATGAGGTGAGCAGAACACGACCAACTCCAAGAGTAATTTGGTGCAAACTGTCTGCCGTGAGATCATGAGTATCTAATGTAGAATACGTGAGACCTTAATCCAGCCCAGCAACACAGAATAGTAGTGAATAATAGAAACACCAGAAAACTAAGATTAGGTAATGAGTATCGTACTCAGGTAGCAGTGGTATGAAAGCATTACTATTGCACAAAAGAATGTATGCTAAGCAAAATTCATATAATTTTGCCATCTTTGCGACATAGAGGTGCCGCATTCGCATGGCAACACAGTTCGAGTTATCAATAATGTAAATTGTAGCGATTATGTTCTGCTCGTCTCAAAAACTCTGAACAACAAATAAACAAAGAGATAAAACCTGTGCTTATAATTCTACATAATAAATTATAAGATAATATTGAATGCCCTTATCAGATGTTCAATAATGAAATATACCATTAAGAATACTTATTGAGTTGAGATACTATTATAAGACACGAGACCAATAGTTAAAAAATGAAATCCTTAATTCTACCAATTTAACTTCAATTTAATTATGAAAAAACAAATATAAAGAGAGAACAAGTTAGATAAGTTATAGACGAGAGAGTAGAGACCTTCCAATTTCTTATGTTACACACCATGCTATAAATAAGATCAGAAAAACCGACTTGTACCACAACGTGGTCAATATAACATTTAAGGAACTTACAAGAGCCCACAACACATAAAGAGGCAAATATGATAACTAATAGAGAAGAGACTGCGTGAGAAAAGATACTCTTTCAAAGTAACATCGACATATAGCTATATGAATGAAATTCACAACAATATTTGAGGAGAACACCGATAGTCTATGCGCCAGCGAGTGCAGTGTGTTAATGTGTTATATCCTACATAGCAGATTACAAAAAAAGTCAATACTCCAAAACCCTGCCAAAGAGAGCTCTATGAATCAATGGTGGATCACTATGGAGTACTCTATAGAGGAGGAGACCACATGTATATAGTACAATCAAATATGACTCATGACACCACACAAATGAATGAGAAATACTTCTCCAATAGTATCTAGTAAGGTCCCTATCAGATTAGATTATAGCTACTCGATGGTAATAGTTGGATCTTAGTAGGCATTGGACAAGAACTAGATTATCACACTAGTGCAAATATACCTATAGCTTTCAGTTATGAAGCCATATATATAATAATTATACTTGCAAAATTGTAATAGAACACTCTAACAGAGAAGCCTTCACTACCACTCCTTAACAGAGACATCTGAGCATATAATTTGTGTAGTGTATATGTATTTACTAGAAAGGTGAGTGAATAAATTACTCACAATTTAACGAATAGAAAACTTCTCATAAGGAGATGGATAAGATTGAGAATAACTATATTCTAACAATTAGAGAGACATATCGAGTAGACAGATCAAAGGATTAATTTGAGAGATATCTTATTGTAAGAGGATGTCAAACGAAAATGAGGTGAGTTGTTGACAGGACCGCATTGCAATCGAGAATCGAATTGTGGAGATTATCGGTTATCACCTTTTTAAAAATTACATAGAAAAACATATGTACACACTATAGATAAATAAATATCTAATACAATATAAAATATTTAGACTTAAAATCAATGAAAAATATTGTTTGAAAAATGATGATCATAGATGACTTGGGTAAGAAGTTAACACACAGAGATCCCATATTTAACCAATACATCACCTTTTCCACCTTTTAGAAAAACTATTTCTTATCAACACCATTACTTAATAAAAAAGTAAACAGAAGCAAATAATTATTCAAATTCACAAAAGTTTAAACCAAAAAAATACTTCAAACAAACTCAAAGAATAGATATTTTTTTAGTACAATCACATTGTATTATTTTGTAAAGCATATGGAGTTTAAGAAAAAAACTCAACCACACCAAAACTTTTCATATAATTATTTTTCATGAACATCCTGTCATTGTTGGTGTGAAAATGACCGTTTATAGTAAAAAAATAAGTTGTACATAGGTTGACAATCTAGAGAGAATAGATAACTAAGCACCGTAAAAATTGTAGTAGTATAACATTTTGAAATTTAAAACAGTACTAACGAATATTGAGCTAGTAGTGAAAGAGAGAGTGTGCGGAAGTTTTTAAAATCCTACGCGCTAAGACGCACTCATCGATAATTATGAGAGAAGGGAAATAGTGGGAGCTGAAAAACGCTAATATGTAGGCATCAGGCGTAGTTCCACATAAAGAAAAGAGAGCCTCGTAGAGTATGATCAGGATTTTTTGTGAATACTTAGCTCTTTACATGTTCGGACTGACTTCTTTTTGCGAGAGATATGTACACGCGTCAACTCTATATCTGATGTCAACCGGAGCTGCGTATAATTGATGGCGAATTTACACACAAAAAACTGCAACCCTCTCTTAGTAATCACGTTAATTTATACGATTAAATTTAAAAAAAATACACCACACGGATCGGGAGGACATCACTATGAGAGAATATCCAGCTCTTTTTTATATCGATCTTTCTTACAGAGAAATGGCGCACCAACTCGATCAACACGTCTTCCGAGTAGATCCGCAAATCATAAGACACGAACTCTATAGCTAATGCAACAAGGCCTCTCAGCACTAGGACTGCTCGTGACGCATAATCAATTTCATAACTGCTGTATGTTTTACGTAGTTATATCCTGAGACATGCACTTGTGGTAGTAGATGTCGGTAAAATTTGAGCGCATTGCATGAAAGACAACAACCCATACAAGATAACTGTTTCTTCTGAGAGAATTATGTACACGAATTTAAAAGAGCTGACCAGTCATGCGGTCTTTTCTTTTTTTTAAAATTACCACTGGATATTCACTACGAGCGTGAGAGAGAAACAGAGCCTTATGGCACATAAGGTCTCTATTTACCGCAAGCGAAGGTGACCCTCCAAATCTGCAGATAACCAATGTTAAAGAATTTGGGAAATGAAATGGTGACGGACGAGACTTGTGGATATGGGAGCGAGGGATAAACATATTCTAGAGGCTGTGAGGACGAAGCAATGATAACAATAGAGCATAAGTAACACTCTATTCTGTTTCTCGAGATCACGGACAAGTATTTTATCCATGTGTGCACCCAATTGTTGATTAGAACTAGAGTGCATATCTCGTAAAAGGCAGTCAGATACTGCAAATAAGAATATAATGCAACCAAAAAAACAACAAAGCCGCAAAAAAAAAAGAAAATGTGTCAGGGAAAATACCGAGAGCAGAATACCACGCTTCATCCTCACCTAGCAAATATCACTCTCTCTAATGGACGGATTTTTATTAAACCCCCTTGGCAATTAGGTCATACTAGTATCATAATTTCATCTCTACTATATATGAGCTAGCTTCATAGAAGAGTATCCAAATAGAAAAAATTTGTGGTTAAACAACATTGCAATAGATATCAGTAAGAGTGGCATCAAATCACACTTAAACAAATCTAAATTTTGTATAATTGCACATGAATCAAGAAACCAGGTAGAAGAAGTAAACATGCATAACATGTATGATTATCTATATAATAGTAATTCTGCGCACATTACAGCACAATTCACCATCACTCATCGAGAATGGAGTATGCCAATAGCTCACAGATAATATTGATTCTGAACCACACATGTGAGATACTAGTTTTGTGTTTATATACAGTATCGAATGAGCAAATTTGAAGAAGTTAGGCAATATAGGGTTTGCGTAAAATACTGTTTCACCCTTAGAAAGTGAAAGAGGATTTTAATGTTCACCCTTAGAAGGTCCTTTGTGACTTTCAAGGGCACTACTGAACTCTATCTAAATCAAATCACTATGCAACTGTCTTGTTTAATTCAAGTGCATCTATTAAACGAATCTAATATAGTCAATATGAAGTGCTTATATAAGGCCTGTTAAAGAGCCCACAATATAAAAAAACAAATAAAAACATATACGAGGAAGGACACAAACAACAAATATGAAAGATCAATGGGACATTAAGTTAAAAAACACCTCCAATAATAGATGGTTCATAATGGAAATCACAAATTTCGGGGGGGTGTGTGTATGGAGTAGGAATAAATATTGATAATATTCATTACTTCAAACCATACTCTTGTTAGGAATACTATCTAGAAGTGAAAAGCTGATCAACTTACGCAAGCAAACACAGCAAGCATTCCAAGCAGCATTTTTACTCTTTAAAAAAAAATTAGTTAAATAGTAGAGAAGCACAATAAGCAACATTTACAATCCATGTCATACACACTTCCAGTCTTCATCTAAGAATTTATAGGGAATACGATATGTACAATAATTCACATTAATCCACAATACTTGAAAATTTATCTCACGCACTATATTAAGATTGTACGAGAATATAAAAAGATATTAGACAAAATATGTAGAAAACACAAGGTAGAATGAAAAAATCCATGATCTATTATTATATTATATTAAATTTTTTATAATTATAATAATATAATAATTTATCTGAGAGAAATACAAACCAAAACTATATGAAACGAAAAGTATAAACAATTCCTATAGATTAACAACAAAAAAAAAGAAGTAAATCCTCCATTACACAATTTTAATTGCAGATAAAACTTAAATATTCAACTTAAAGCCCTTAAACTAAATAGACCCCCTATTTAAGAAAGCATGAGTATGAACATCTAGCACAATTCCACAGAGGGAAGGGCTGCCAACAGTTTCAAACTAACATTACAGAGAGCTCTTGAGTTAATGCAGCTTGCGCACAGCAACTTGTGGGGTACACAGGCATTGTCTGAGGGCATCAGTTTAAGTGACTATTGAAATTTTCCGCGGCTCGTTATTAGCTAACCCATAGAAAAGAGTATTTTTAACAACAATAAAGGGCTAATTACTTTGACATCATATGCGCCCTAGATCACTAGAAGAACATACAAAGGAGTCTCAACTCTTATTCACTAAACTAAGCCAATAAAAATGAAAGAAGAGAGTACAAAAAATAAAGACCCACAATGAATGAGAAAGTAAAACCAGGAAACAACACAATTGCGAGCGCTGCTAAACAGACTCCTCATTGACTGGTAACGAAATAATCTAAATGGTGATCATGAGTGGAGTTGTTCAAGCAGTTAGAGCACTGACCGAACCAAGCGCACGAACTCCTCTTTTGGCACTCAGCCCACAACATCTATCATATCTACTGCAACTTAAGCTAGCGGATCATACCCATGGAGAATTAGAAATGGAAGCCAATCACTAGAATAGAGCTTAACCAAAATTCTGTAAACACCAAACAGCCTGCCTTAACCATATTCCAACCACCAACAGAAGATCGGAATGGAGAGATAAAGAGACGTCAAGATAAGAACACAACCGGATTAAAGGCGAAATTTTTCTAATACCTTCAACTATCGAAAATAACACCATAAAATGAGTGAAAACTCTCTTAAGTGCTGGAATAATGTCGCACAAGATGTGCAATGAAATTTCATGAAAAAACAAGGTAAAAAATCAAAAGAAATATACACAAGAACGTAATAGACATCCTGTATCAACAGTTTACCATCGAGAGCGATGACGAGAGTACCTGGTATGTTTTGTATAAACCAATTAGTTCGCTTAACATATTCCAATAGTATAAATATTTGTGGCCTCTAATCTGAGAACAACACAATCTACTTCGTGGACAATTTTTATCATTGAGAATTAACATAAACAACTCAAAAGCTTGAAGGAAATATCAACAATCCTTATAAGTAGACAGAATATCTCGAGAGATTCAAAGGAGAGAGAGAAATGCAGGCACAACAGACAAATGCTTGTTATAACAGGACAGAAATATTAAAAGCTAAGTAAATAACTAATAAAAATCACTATAATTCCTAATCAAGTTCCAAATTTTGTTTTCTTAAACCCATTCATAGCAAAGAAAATTATATTCATGATTCTATGCCTCATTATGAACTACAGCTTACGGAACGACATAGCCGACTTATTCACTCAATCAATCCATTTATGGAGAATTCCTTATCTGATTCGTGGTTATTTTCTATCTTTGAATTTAGTATATCCACTCTAACTAATGAATTTTGCAACTACGGAAGAAATGAGTGATATCACCCAAATTCACTAATGCGTCTCACACCAAAAACACACATTCTACACAATGTTAACTATATTCTAAATGTCAATATATATCACACAGCACAGAGAGTCTAACTAGAGTGGATATGATGTATATGTGATAAGCTAGAAAATCTAACAGCTCTTTCTCAAATCTCACAAGTAAAGCAATCGACATACAGGCACACAAGACGAGAATGGAGAGATATTAGAATCTTTACCAGAACCCCTTGGTGCGATATAGGATTAAAGATTGTATTAACACACACTATGTAGCCTAGAAAGAAGAAATCGACAGGAATCTCATGACGCAAAATCGTGCACAATATAACGCATGTTCTGAGTATTCCTCTCTCAGCACGAAACACCAACTATCCATCGACAGTCAAATTCCTTCAACTTTGTCAGCAATGAGAGTATCTTGATCGCTTACACGAGATTGTACAAAATGTATGGCTAAAATGACAGATCAGCAAAATTCAGACTTTGGTAATGGCATAGGAGAGAGACAGGCTATTCATAATTCAAGTTTGGTTAAAAAAATAAAAATAAAATAAACATTGATTTTAGTTTTTGTAATTCATACAACCGAGTAAACAGAGAAAGCTATCTGACCGCAGATCAAGCGACTCCTGTCTTAGATTAACATATCTTGTTCTGCGATCAATCCTCTCGACGATACTCACGGAGTGAACCGAACTGATGATCTCAGATTGAACGAGTCAAACAAGTTGAAAGTCGTTGCGACACAGAACACGTCAACCACGATCGAGAATGAATACTTGTGTTACACACTCCTCACAGATCTTCACCATCTGCGGTCGCCTATTGAATCCTGAGGAATTTTGCCAGCCCCACGAGAGATCAGGGTAGTTCATAGTGTTAGTGTAGTCTAGTTCCCTACCCTCGTGAGTATCAATCTGCGTGATCGTTCATAACTTCGGCGAGAGATTAAGTCGCAATCTTGAACGAGAAGCAGACAGGCAGACGCATGGAGCTATATAGCGGCGAACCCATAACGATGAACCAAAGAAGAGACAGACGTAGGGATACTGAGCCATTGTCACTATGACCTAAACGTTAAAGAGGATAATTCTCGATTTTTTCTGTATCATACGTATATGTTCCCATTATAGCAAAATATATAATACAATAGGCCATCCATTTTCAGGATTGTTGAAACCCAATTGATGTGTGGTTTTGCGCAGCAGAATTGTTTCTGTAGATAGAACAGTGAGAGTAAATGATGATATGTGAAACAAAGACGTGCCTATTTACTCTCTAAAAATGTTGATTTAATATTGGCTCGAATAGGATAAATAAAAAATAAACGGATAAGGTTCGAATAGTGAGGTACTCGATTTAATCCAGCCACATGAGAGAGGAGTTAGTGCAAGTACTGAAATGGAGTACGGTTATAGAGCAGAAATAGTAACGAACATATTCGGAAATTGGAGTTTTTTTTTTTCATTTGCTATTATGCCTGAAGCTGATTTAGCAGATGAGTGGGCTGAGGTAAGATTTACGTGAGAAATGGATTGGGAGATAGGAGAGCTGATCAGCATCGAGAGTGAATGCACATAATGTCAGGTATATACTAGTAAATTATATAGGGAATAATGTATTTGGTAGGGTTTTTTGAGGTGCTAATTTTAGTTGAGGTTCCATCGCGGGCGGCACGTCCCTCCTCTTTGCTTACTGGCAGGGTGGTTGATTTGTGAGGCATAGCAAAGAGGATAAAAAAAGTAAAATAGAAAGGTGTTAAAGCAATGTAGAGAGAGAGTAAGTGGGGCTCAGACGGGGTGAGAGAAGAGAAAAAGGGGAGATGAAATCATTGGTTGAAAAAATGAGGTTTTTATATTATTTTATATGAACTAATCTTAATGGTGTGTATAATAATAGATACATATAATATTATTACACAATAAGCTAATCTAGTCAACAACAGTTTGTTAATTATATATGTTGAGAGTTATCTTATTTAATTTGGATTCCAAATAATAACTCACACACAAAATCTACTTTTCATTATAATTCAGATCCTTTGTACAAGAGCACAAATAAAAGAAATATGTATTCTTTTTAAGAAAAATTATGGTTAGACCATAGAACAAATTATAAAGATGCTAAAGTTGTATTGCATAATAATATGACATATTCCAATTACAGAGTCACAAATACCAAATTCACAACTCTCACCATTCAATTTTTAATTTTTTTAAAAATATACGATAATAAAAAGATAATGAAAAAATTAAATCAAATTCTGTGGAATTATGCATTAGTGAATACAAGTGATTGAGCTAACAAAACCTCTAAAATCCAACTGTAATATTTACTTAATTATTGTGTAATTAGAATACTTTTCCCACACATTTTTTGACTCAGACAAATTTAAACAATAATTTAGTCAGCGGTGCGTTTTTCGATATGGATATGGAACGCTAGGAGACACAAATGATTATAGATAAGGTATATGAGGAAGCCAAAGAAGGATGAAGAACATATTAATGAGTAAGAGTTTCAAGAAGGTGCGTATGATTTTTATAATGCATTTTAAATTGGAAGGGGGAAAAAAGAAATGAGATTTAGCATAAAAGAAGGGAATATTGTAAGAAGAACAAGTTTACAAAAACGAATTTTATTTCTAGAAATTTTTTTGTTTGCAAAACAATGAGGGAATTTTTGGCAAGTTGACAAGTGAGACCTATTGGACAAAAACCCCTAAAGTTTGCACACTAGGACCTACTTGTGAGGCCTGAACTTTTTGTTAAATTGGATGCCAAGTTATTGGGAAAATTTGTTGTGAATGGATTATCAAAAAGAAAAACACCAACCATGCAACTTGTATCTCTTGATTTGTGCCCAATGTGGTTGCCATTACAAGAAGATTCAGCTACCAGCAATTGAGTTAGACTTAGCCTCAGAGTCTGGTCTTCGTTATGAGCAGCTTTTGAAACTCATGGGTTAGGAAACTAGTGGGTAAGGCCCCAGTTTTTGGGTTTATTGAAATTAAATCAAAAAATTACTTGAGAAACCAAAAAGGCCAAAATAGTTTAGTTCCTCCCTAGCTATGTCCTTGGAGGTGGCATGCTACCTGTACCTGAAAATGATGTCCCATAAAGGGTGAGCCACAGCCCAGTAGAAACATACTAAACCAGCTATAAACAATGGCTAAAAGATTAGCAGTTGATAGATGGTCAACACCGATACACTCATTTATATCACATCCCGGTTTCATGACATTTAAGTCCATGTTACATTTCAGTTCTCATTTCTTTTTTAACTTTGAGTTTGAAAACAAGGTTCAAAACTTAGTCAAATAACTTGATGAGAATAAGACTCATCTTAAAACACTTTCGAAATTCATGGTGGATACACATTTTAATGCTGTATCAATAACACATAAGCCACTTCCATACTATATGAACGATACACATTTTGGTGCTGTATCAACATAACATAGAAAAACTTCTATATCTCACAATTGATAACGATATACAATTTAGTGATATATCAAATCAATTTAAACACTTCCATAATCAACACTTGATACACATGGTAGTGCTCTATCAATGTCACACACAATCCGGCTTAGAGGTCCATCCCCTATCTTCCCCTAAACCGTGGAGTACATCTCCTATCTCCTCTCACACACACACAATGTATATAAACATAGATCATATACACAAACAATCAATACATAAAGTCGATGTATTATTCCAACCGCTATATTCAACAGCATACTCAATTGATTAGTTTTAGTTTGCCTAATCATCATGCATTGTCTACAACAATCAAGACTATCCTCCACCGATAGCCCAAAGCAGTTATTTCTAAACAGGAAATAAATGCATCAAATGGATATATTATCAACATTCAATCTGGGTGAGCGATTAAATGAATCAAACTACACCCGTTTATCCCATAATCTTTTCAATTTGAATACTCTCAATTCAATTCCTCATTTCTCAAAATTAATTATACAAATTAATTTATTCAACTAATTAGGGCATCTTCCCATAATTAACATAACAACCCCAAGGTTCCACTTTCATCCATAGTTCATCATCTATATCATTTCTCTATGCCAAACATGCATATAGGTTTAATTATAAATAAAACCCCATCTTTTGTAAAATTACACAAAGACCCAAACTTTCTCAAAATTACCCAACAACCCCCAACATATAAAAATGCTAAAATTCAAAGACAAAGCCCATAAAGAGGAGTAGGATATCCCTACCTCGAAGTTAGAGCTCAAACGGGGAAGTTGAAGAAAACCAAAATGCTCCAAACTCAAAGATCCACGGATCAAAATGGAGCCCTCGACGATCAACACACTTTTTACAAAGGCCGGAGGATAGGGAGACACTCTAACTAGATCAAACCCTAGAGAGAAGGGAGTTTCTAGAGAGAGGAGCTCTCAAAACAACTTTTTAGAAAGTAAGGGAGAGAGAGAGAGAATGTAAAAAGTGATTTTAAAATGCCCAGCTGCCAACTGATATACGACATTCCCGCTCGAGCGGAGAATACAACGCTCAAGCGTCAAGAACAAAAAACCAGGTACGCTCGAGTGCAAGAAGGCCTGCTCGAGCGCCAAGACACAAGAATAAAGTACATCCGCTCGAGCGCGAAAACCAGTCCGCTCGAGCGTAGATTTCCCCCTCCCAGAACTTACACCAAAAAATACTACCTGCTCGAGCGCCAGAGTACCCGCTCAAGCGCGACCGCTCGAGCGTAAAGAAACTCGCTCGAGCGTAAAAATCACACCTGCAGAAGTTTTGCAAGGACACGAAATACTGGAAGTGTGCAATCTCCGCTCGAGCGCAACAAGGCCCGATCGAGCGGAACGACCAAAAACCTGGCAACAAGATTTTAGACCAAGGTTTAACCCACCTGTTCGAAACATGCCCAACACATCCTAAAACTCAAACAAATGGAATTAAAGGACGACAACAAGATAGATACAACTACTAACTCCACGGAACCGAGTCCGGAATACAACAGAACAGTAAAAAGGACAACCGGGATCGCTATAACCTCCCCCCCTTAAAGAATTTCGTCCCCGAAATTAAACGCAAGTTTTTCAAAAACAGGTTTTCTCCATTCTCAACAATATTACAACATAATATTAAACAATCCGACCCATTACCGGTCAATCCCATCTCTTTCAAGAGGCATTTCACATTACACATAACAGCCTGCATTATCAACAGGCATTCCTTTGAAAATTACCAGTTTCAACCTGTTTCCCACAATTTCTTAACACATGCAACATTAATATCATGCTTGCATTTCCACAATATACTTAACATACGCAATGTTAAAACAAACTTCCATTAACCAAAACATTCACAATGTTTTACAACTTAAGACATATATAATGCTCTTGAAGTTCAACGATATTACAAAATTACCAATGCATGGTTACACATCAACAAACAAGTCCGGATATTTCTCGCAGACTTTCAACTCACGTTCCCAAGTGGCTTCCTCCACTCCATGATGTTTCCGCAAAACCTTTACCAAATGAGTGGTCTTGCCACGCAGGACTTGATCCCGCCTATCCAAGACCCGAACTGGTCTCTCCTCATACGAGGCATCCTCATCTACCTCTAAGTCGGTCCAATCTAACACATGGGACGGATCCGACTCATACTTCCGAAGCATACTCACATGAAACACGTCATGCACTCCGGACAACTGCGGTGGTAAAGCTAAACGATAAGCGACCTCCCCAATCCTCTCAAGGATCTCAAAGGGACCGATAAACCGAGGGGATAACTTCCCACTCTTCCCAAACCTCATCAAACCCCGCCTAGGTGATATTTTCAAGAAGACATGATCACCTACCTCAAACGCTAAAGGCCTCCTCCTACGGTCGGCGTAACTCTTTTGGCGACTCTGGGCTGTGACAAGCCTCCTACGGATAAGTTCAACTTTCTCTGTCGTCTCTTTAACCAACTCCGGACCCAATAAAGGTGTATTACCCACCTTGGCCCAACACACTGGAGACCTACACGGTCAGCCATACAAGGCCTCAAACGGTGCCATACCGATGCTAGACTGAAAACTGTTGTTGTACGTAAACTCCACCAAGGCAAGTGCCCCTCCCACGTCCCACTAAAGTCAAGGACACAACCTCGAAGCATATGCTCAAGGATCTGAATAGTACGCTCAGACTGCCCGTTAGTCTGAGGATGATAAGCCGTACTAAAGGTCAACTTAGTGCCCAAGGCACTCTGCAAACTCTGCCACAACCTAGTAGTAAAAAGAGGATCTCTATCTGAGACGATCGTCACTGAGATCCCGTGCAATCTCACTATGTCCCGAATATACAAGTCGGTGAGATGATCTACCGAATCTCTCACGTGCATAGAAATGAAGTGCGCTGACTTAGTCAACCGGTCTACAACCACTCAAATGGCATCACTACCCCGCTGAGTTCTCGGAAGACCTACAACGAAGTCCATAGTGACATGCTCCCACTTCCACTCGGCAATAGGCAAGGGTTGCAACAAACCCGCTGGCCTCTGATGCTCGGCCTTCACTTGCTGGCAAGTAAGGCACTTCGATACGAAAACAGCCACATCTCTCTTCATACCCCGCTACCAAAACTGGCGACCCAAATGCCGATACATCTTAGCGCCTCCCGGATGCACCGCAAAGCGTGAATGATGGAACTCTCGGATTACTTCCTCTCGGTAAGACTCCGGCACAAACAAACGGTCTCGGTATCTCACACTCTGGTCGGGATACACCGGCAAACCCTTCTCAACTTTCCCACTGGAGATCTTCTCTCGGAGGGACTCTACCTCAAGGTCAACTCTCTGTGCCTCTAACACTCGTGTCACAAGTGTAGGCTGCGCAACAACAGAAAACAAGGCCGCAACCTCAACAGATTCGCCCAGAAGCAAATCAAACTCGCCAAGTGCACCCAACATCTCCCATTCCCGGATGGCTATACAAGCTATATCACTAATGGATTTCCTACTAAGGGCATCGGCCACAACATTGGCCTTTCCCGGGTGATAGTGCAACTCAAAATCATAGTCCTCAATGAACTCTATCCATCTCCTCTGCTTCAAATTCATGTCTCTTTGTGTAAACAGATACTTCAAACTCTTGTGGTCCGAGAACACCTCGAACCTCTCACCATAAAGGTAGTGCCTCCAAATCTTCAAGGCAAAGATCACTGCTGCTAGCTCTAGGTCATGTGTAGGGTAATTCTTCTCGTGTATTTTCAACTGACGTGAGCCATAGGCAACCACTTTCCTCTCTTGCATTAACACACAACCCAAACCCTCTCGTGAGGCATCACAGTAAACCGCATAACCCAACCCTCTCTTCGGAATAATCAAAACCGGAGCGGTGGTCAATCTAACCTTCAACTCTTGGAACGACTTTTCGCAAGTCTCACTCCACACAAACTTGACCCTTTTCGTGTCAATCTAGTCAACGGCGAAGCTAGCCTGGAGAAATCTTTCACAAACTGACAGTAATACCCAGCTAATCCCAGAAAACTGCGGATCTCCAACACACTCATAGGCTGTGCCCAATCTTGCACTGCCTCTACCTTGGATGTATCAACAGACACCCCTTCCCCAGATACCACATGGCCTAAGAATTTGACCTCTCCTAGCCAGAACTCACACTTCCCAAACTTGGCATACAGCCTATGGGCTCTAAGCAACTCAAGCACCAATCTCAAGTGTTCCTCGTGCTCCTCTTCAGAAGGCGAATAGAAAAGAATGTCGTCCACGAAAACGACTACAAATTGATCCAAGAATTCCTGGAAGATCCGGTTCATCAAGTCCATAAAGACTGCCGGTGCATTGGTAAGCCCAAATGGCATCACCAAAAAACTCATAATGGCCTTACCGCGTACGGATGCCGTCTTCGGAATATCCCCTCCCTGACCTCAACTGGTGGTAACCCGATCTAAGTCTAGCTTAGAGAAACAACGGGAATCCTTCAACTGGTCAAACAGATCATCTATACGGGCATAGGGTACGTATTCTTGACCGTAGCCGATTCAACTTTCGGTAGTCTATACACAGTCTCAAGGCACCATCTTTCTTTTTAGCAAAAGAGGGCCGTTTCTCCTGGTATCACTAGGGGCGAACAAAACCCTTATCTAGCAATCCTGGACTGAATCTTCAACTCACTCAACTCGGCTGGGCAAAACGATAGGTGCCATAGAACGACGCTGTGCCGGGCACTAAATCAATAGAGAACCTCTATCTCTCGGTGAGGTGACAAACTAACGAGATCCTCGGGAAAACAATCTGAATACTCACAACCACTCTCGGCAATACAATCTGGTCTCATCACACTCACCACTCATAAAGCTAACAAGTAGACCACTAAGCTTATTCCGCTCTCGCGAATCAATGCATCGGTGGCAAACACACTACAACTCGATCCCCCAAGAAATGGAAACACTCCTCGCTCAAGGTACAAACTGTGACCCTCTGGCGTGCAATCAATAACAGCCCGGTATGATGAAGCCAGTCCATACCCAAAATAACATCAAAACCCTTCATGGGCCATGACAACAAAAGGAAAAGGAAGCTATGGTCGCGACCTCCCTATATCACAACCTCTAACACTTGTTTCAAGATCAACTCACCACCAACAGGCGATACTACACATATAGGCGATGCTAACTGTGCCAACTTCAATTCCAAAACAGATGTAAATGCAGCAGATACAAAAGAATGAGATGCACCGTATCAATCAATACACTAGCATGAGTTGCAAAACAGAAAGGTACCTCTCACTACTAATGGACCCAGTACTAGGCTCTGCGCGGTAACACATAACACGGTCCCTGTAGGCCCTGATCCAACTGCTCACTCCTCGAAGCAAATAATTGCTGCACTGACTAGGACGACGAAGCTCCGATTGGCCCTCGGGCCTGCATAGACTGAGCTGGCTGAAAACTCTGCGTCTGCCTGGAACCAGACGCGCCCGAAGTGGCACTCAACTGTGGGCAAAACCTCTTCAGGTGCCCAGGCTGACCACACTGATAACAAGACAAGGGCTGACCCCTGCCCTGACTCTGGCTCTGCGGTCTAGCTGAAGATGAAGCAGCTCTTTGACCTCCTCCCCTCTGTGGGCAAACTGAAGCCTTGTGGCCCAACTGACCACACTTGTAACAGGTGAACTCCCTCTGATTACCTCTCCCCGAGCCTGCACTTGGCACTGGAAAGGTCGACCTAGCAACACCACCCTGAGACTGTTGAGGGTTAGCACCCCTCTGTCTCCTGCCATCACCCTGACCATCTTGGCTCCTCTTGGAGCCTCTCTGTCCCTCCTCTTCCTGCATCATGATCTCCATGTGGGCTGCAGCATCAACCAAGTGCCCATAATCTCGGATCATCGAACCTCCAACTCTCATTTTGAGGTCGCGCCTCAACCTCTTCTCGAACTCATTACAGCGGCGTTCCTCGGACGCCACAAGTTCAGGTGCGAACCTGGACAAGCTAGTGAAAGCAGCTCATACTCGGCTACTGAAGAACTCAACTGCAAAAGCTGACAGAACTGGTCTTTCAGCTTCTCCCTGACTGCTGGAGATAAATACTTCTCTTGAGAAGCCTCCACAAAAGCCTCCCACGTGCCAGCAATACGGTCCCTCATGTATATCCACCACTGACCCGCACCCCCTTTAAGCTGGAAGGATGCCAAGGTCACTTTCAACGCTCCGTCCTCGATGCCAAGCATCTCGAACGTCTTACTCATTTGCTCTAACCACTCGTCAGCCTTCGGTGGCTCCTTCGGATCCCCAATAAACTCGTCTGGGTTGGACCGAAAAAACTCCCTTTTCAAGAAGGAAGGCCCTGCCTCAACAACCTGGGCTTGAATTGGAGCCTAAACTGGATTCTCAGCTCTGAGAATTCCGATAGACTCCCTCAAAGTATCGGCTATTCCTCGGGCTAAAGTGCCCATAGCCTCCTGACCTGCTGGCTCAGCCACATTGGCCTGACCAACCCCCTCCTGTTGTGCCAGAATATCATCCGGTAAAGGCATCTCCTGCCTACCACGTCTGCCACGTCTGCCACGTCTACCACGTCTGCCACGTCTACCACGTCCTCGTCCTGACATCCACGTCCTGACATCCTAATAAAGGTAACGAAGAGCGTTAGCACATTCATAAATTTGCCAAAACTAAACACTCGCGTCCTAATACATGAAAAACTGTAATTCACTCCACGTAAGCACATAAACACATAAGCACTTACGAATCTCATTTCCAGATAATGATAGTCCCGAGGCATTATTAGAGTTCCGGTTAGAAACATCATTGATCAAGTGCTTTTCCAACAAGACTCACAGAAACCCAAGGATCCAATCAACATCCTAGAAACTAAATCCCATACCCAAGTAGTCACATAAACATGTGTAGATGCGCCCTCGGGAGGACGAGTCCCGTTCTGTTTGTTTTGTGGGTTCACTACAGTTCAGACTCCCAAATTGTCACGGTCCTTAATCTGAACCAAAGAGTCCAAATCTGGCAAATCGTTTTGAGAAATAGATTTTTGAAAAGAAGTGCTAAACATGGACTGCTTTGCCAGATACAGAGTCACCACCTAAATATTTTATTTTGGGAAATTTAGGAAACCCTGACTCGGTGCCAAAGGCCACGTGTCCGTCATCACCAAAGTTGCCTCGGCTCGAGAGCTTGGGTACGATTGGGGAAGGGCAACTATGAGCACCCCCTCTCGCCCGATCCGAAGATCGGCCTCTACTAACCGTGATATCCGTTTTTGAAAACGTTATGTGTTCTTATTCCGGTCATTAGCCTAGATTTACTATGTTATGCGCACAGCAAACAAGTATAGACCAAATCGCCTAAATTGGAACAAAACATTGCATATCCATTTGTTTGGAAAACGCTTTGAAATTTGCTACTCACAAGTAGGCTAAAATACGAATTTTAATGAGTTATCCCAACTCAAACAATCCAATCTTCACCCACAGGCATTCAAGCAGTTCATTAAATAAGCATCTAGCCTCATGGTAATCATGCTATCATGTTAACGTTCACACTCATGTGAGATGCTAAAGCATAAAGTGCTCACCTAGTACTCCGTGCCAAAACAAGAACATGTTAGCAATCATGCATGATCTAAGTCCATGTTTAAATGCCTAATGCAACGCATATGGAATGTCACTAGAGTAGGCTCGGCTAATCTATAAATGACATGTGAAGATGCACAAGTAGCATGTATTCAAGTTAGATTTGAAATACTTATGCAGTTAGTATGATGCACTGAGCCTGGTGCATGTAATACTGATGAATGATGCACGCATGCATAGCATAAGGTATGCTAAAGTAAACATGTCCTAATACTAACCATCAAAAGCAGGTAAGTAAAAGGGAGAAAGAAGTGGGGGTTGGAAGACATGTACACACGCACCCACACTTATTACAAATTAGCCCTCACTCGGAGGGACCGAAAGAATAATACAATTTAACTAACTAACAAGCTAATTAAATATTACAGACCACCTAATTAATTAAGCAAATTAATTAATCTAGTTTAAGCAATAAACAGTCTCGGGAAGAGGGTCCAATGCGATGCGTGCTAGATTCCGCTCGGAAGTCACTGCTATGCACAAGCTGCCTCTGCTTTGCCCTGCTATACTCCTTTGAAGACTGCCAAAATCCCAGAGTGTGCTCTCTGGATGCTGTAAAGCACCACTGGCTGAAGGAATTGGTCACCGGCCATGGAGAATGGTCATCGGCTAAACATTATGCTCTCGACCAAACATGGAGCATACAACACAACCTCTTAAAGCATCAAAGGAGCATTAAATGCAAGCATGCAAGCATATTATAAGGACTGAAATAACATGGAAAGTGGTTCCAAACCACTGAAACACTGCAAGTAATGCATGCTACACACTCACACAACCAAGGCTAACAAGCCAAAATGCAAGGTGGCTATACTAAGCATGTGATGGTCGACCAAAACAACCAAAAACAGAGCTTAAGCATGCTAAAACAAACACAAAAGCTTCACAAAGCTTGGCCAAAATTATACTAGAACAAGGACCAAAACCTAAAGCATGTTAAGACCTAAACATGGCATTATAAGGCATGTATGCTAAGCAAGCATGGTGTACCAAAACCAATTGAAAATAGAGCTATATTATGACATAATAAGCACAAAAATCAGTTAAGGCATGGCCAACATGAACCTAAACAATATGCTCTCTCAAGAGGCTAAAATGACCCTTTTCAAGGACAACAAGGAGAGGGGGTGGCCCTCTCCTTCTTAGGACCTCAAGGCACCATCCTCACCTCTGAAATCCCTCAAGATTTCAGTGGTGAGGAGGCCCAAACACAATGGTCCCGGAGCTCAACCAAAATGACACAAAACAAAGGCCAAACAAGCCTTAAGAGGGGTCAAACGACCCCAAAGCTTAAAGAAACCTTAACCAACTATTTAGAGCACTAAAACTCAGAACTTTTATATGTTATACACAAAGCTCAAAAACAGATGCAAGGTAGGCAAAATGTAATGCAAAAATGGGGAATAAGGGGACAAGTTTCTTACCTTTGTAGACCTTCCTCACCAATGGTGAACCAGCTGGTTCTTCAAGCTCAAACCAGCTCCACAACTCCAAAAACAACCCTCAAGGGCCTCAGCTCCAAGAAAAGGTGTGATGGTGGGTGTTTGTGTACAAAACTAAGACAAAACACAAGAGAGAGAGAGAGATATAGAGATGGAGGATATATGAACCCTAACCCTAAAACTCAAAACCCTCTGAAAATGTTGTCTAAATTTGTCTAACCCTTAAAAGAGGGAGAGGAGGCCTCCTCTTATAGAGCTTCAATCTTGTAAGCTTACAAGACAAGCTAGCTAAGAGGGAAATCCCTTCATACACGTGTATGGAGGGGAGCCAAGTGCATGCCAGCTGCATGAAAATATCTGCAAAAGCAGATGCACAGTAGTCGGCCGGCCAAAAATGCAATTAACCAAAAAAAGATAGCCGGCCGGCTATCTATAGTGCCAGCCGGTCAAGAATTTGGCCGGTGGCAACAAAACACAGCCGGTGGCCCCAAGCCATGGCCAGTGGAGTGTAGGAATGGCCCACAAGCCATTCCCTGCTCTCCAAACAAAAACACAAGTGTTTGGTGCAAAACCAGACACAAAACAGTCGAGTCGAGAGATCCTGAGGCAAGGCGCGTAGCCGAGACCTCCGGGAACTCAAGACGAACACAAACATGGATGATCACCAAGTGTTCAAGCGGTGACGTCCAAGTCTTGAGGACGGTCAAAAATGGGGTGTCTACAGTTGGCCCCTCTTTGACAGAACTCGAAAGTCATAACAATACGGGAGTGAATGTCAAAGCCCAGGACAACCATTTTTGACATGGCCGAGGCTAAGACAAGCATGCAAGACAAACAGATATGCGCCCGAAGGCAGGGGCAAAAATGCAAGACAAAGCACAAAGCCGAACATAGCTTATGATCTGCAAAGAAAGCTTTAACGAAGCATAAAATTGCAACAGTTTTAAGCTAGCATACACCATACTACACATACAATACAGAAAGGATGTAAGAGAATTATGCAATTCTTTGATACGTCTCACGCGGAGGAATACAATAACCTGTCCGCGTTCGTCGGTTACACCAGCCTCAATGAAACGTACATACAATATCGTTCCTGAAAAGAAACAAACTTAACAGGTACAATATTGTTAGCAACATGCAATAACATGCAAAATGAATGCAAAATGATATGCAATATATACAAAACTATGTATAATAATGCAAATGAAAATGCAATGCAATTGAAATGCAAAATGCAATTGAAACAATGCAAATGAAATGCAATGCAATTGAATCATGATCCAATCATGAGCGTTCAAAACCACGCAAATGTCAAATAGATTGATGGAGTGATAGGTCCGTCTAACATACAAAAGGTCCATACAGAACTATGAGTGTATAGACGGACCACGAGAACAAGTAATTGGGTGGAATGACATAAGTGGGAGAACGACCGCTAACGAAAGAACATGATCCTAATGCAGGATGCAAAATTATACTACAATGAATATGTATTGATGGATATGGCCGCGGGCCAAACCAAAATCTTGCCTAGGAAAGGCATGGACGCAACAACCACGTCCTAACATACGAACGGTGCATACAGAACTATGAGTGTATAGACGTGAAAATTATGGGCACATACCAGACCAAGCTCAACAAGGAAAAGGCGTAAACCCTAGATGGAGGTGATGCAATGGATGCATGCAAGCTACAATGCAATATCTACAATATGCAATGGAACATATATAGTGGATTAAGGCCTACGGCCAAACCGTATCTTTCCTAGGAAAGGCATGGACACAAACAAACCACGTCTAACATAGAACGGTCATACAGAACTATGAGTGTATTGACGTGAAAAGTATGGGCACATACCAGTCCAAGCTCAACAAGGAAAGGTGCAAACCCTAGATGGAGGTGATGCAATGAATGCATGCAAGCTACAATGCAACATCTACAATATGCAATGGAATGGATATAGTGGATTAAGGCCTACGGCCAAACCGTATCTTGCCTAGGAAAGGCATGGACACAAACAAACCACGTCTAACATAGAACGGTCATACAGAACTATGAGTGTATAGACGTGAAAAGTATGGGCACATACCAGACCAAGCTCAACAAGGAAATGTGCAAACCCTAGATGGAGGTGATGCAATGAATGCATGCAAGCTACAATGCAACATCTACAATATGCAATGGAATGGATATAGTGGAATGCATGACATATGCAATATATTACAATGAAATGCATGACATATGCATGTTGTTTTTTTGTTTTTGTTTTGTTTGAAATGCAAATGATGCATGTTGATGCATGCTGATGTAAACGTGTGACAACGCACGTCTTGTGATATGCATGACAATGCATATGATCTTGAATATGCGACCACGCGTGTCGCTCGAAATGCTTATGAACTCGAATGCGCGATGACGCGCATCGCTTGAAATGCATGATAATGCAAGCATAATGACGTATAACTCAACACGTGTTCGCAAAACAATGCGTGTGGGACAACTTTCGAATCTTAAAAGAGACAAAAGGATACACCTTGCACATATTCGAGTGCCATGCACAGAAGACACGGTCTGAGGTCAAAACGGAGGCCGGTTGAGCTTCGGAAAGGCACTGTCTTGCACTATCTTGCGAAATAAATGCCCCAAACTATACATCTGACCCAAACAAGGTTATAGGAGGCTCACCGGCCATCAGGGGAGGTCACCGGCCATCAAAACATATCACCGGTCAAATATTTGGCCGACCGGCCAACAATTTGGCCGACCGGACAAATGTTGCTGAGTCGGGATAGTTTGGTCTTTTTGCCTCGGGTCTTTTAAAATAGGGCTTCAAACCCTATTTTTCTCATTTCCTCTTAGCCAAAATTTCTCCCTCTCTCTCTCTAGAGTATTTCCCGAGCCTCCATTCTCCGTTTTCCTCGGTTCTCGCGCCCGTTTCGTCGTTTGATTTGCGAATATCTTTGCGTTTCAAACATTTTGAACCGAACATTTCTTCGTTCCGGTGTCTCCTTTGCTATTTCCACCTCTTGGGGTTTGTTTTCCCCGAGTTTCTCTCGATTTCCATGCCTCTTCCATTTCCTGACTTTTTCGGCCATTTTCCGCCTTCTCGGGGTTGATTTTTTGTTGACTCTTCGCATTCTAGGCCGATTTTCTCTCTTCCGGCCATTTTCACACCACTTTTGACATGGCGGACGATATTCTACGGGGCGGGACTCCCCCAGAGCATGAGATGGATCCAGAGGCCGAGCTCCTCCCCTTGAGCGTCCGCCCGTTCGACCCGGCGACCTACCGGCCGGTGATTCACGTGTTTCCTCCCGACGGACTTCGCCAGTTCCGGGACTTTGCGAAAGGTGTGCCACTAGAGCTTCTTTTGCGTGAGCCCGAGACGCACTTTTCATACGGCGCTTCCGAGGTATACTCTCCCCCGTTTCATTTTCCGCAATGTAGAACACTTAACTGCCATAGTTGATTTTGCTCTTTAATTGCTTAGCCCGGATAAACCGATACACTATATGTTGTAGTTGACTGTGAATACACTTGCACTCGATACCTGTTTGAATCTGAACACGTGCACACACACTACATTTGCCCTGAACCACTCAAACACACTGATACATCACATGTTGTAGTTCACTGCGAGCATACCGGCACTCGGTACCTATTTGAATCTGAACATGTGCACACACGCTATATCTGTACTGAACCACTCAAACACACTGACATATCATATGCTGTAGTTTATTGCGAGCATACCGGCACTCGGTACCTATTTGAATCTGAACACGTGTACGCACGCTATATCTGTACTGAACCACTCAAACACACGGATACATCATATGCTGTAGTTCCCTACTAGCACACCGGCACCCGATGTTTGTTTGAACCTGAAAACGTGCACACACGCTATATTGCCACCAATTCTGAATACTCTTCAAAACTGTACATTTTATATTCTTCGCAACTATTTGCTTTTGAACAGGGAGATTCCCATACTGTCCGCGGGTATGGGAATGTTGCCGCCAGGGATTGGTACATGGAGTTACCGGACGTAGTCCGTTGTATTGTTGACTAGGTCGGGTTTGGCGCATTCTGCAGGGGACTCTCGCGCCTTACTGCGAGCAGGCCTCTCCTTGCTGCTTTAGTGGAGAGGTGGTGGGACACCACCGACTCTTTCCACTTTTCTGCTACAGGAGACATGATGATGACTCTCTATGATTTCTCGATGCTCATCGGCATCGGGGTAGGGGGTGATCCGATCCCCTTCGACACCGACATGGACGAGTGGGAGGCTGCTCAGATCTACCTGCTCGGTGAGGTGCCGCCTCTCGCACGTCCCGGCTTCGTTCGATATTCATGGTTCGAGGTCCAGTTTAGAGTCCAGCCAGCCTTAGTCGAGGAGGCTCCGATGACTCAGGAGGCGATGGAGCGATACGCGCGCGGCTTTCTCATGTTCTTGCTGGGGACGATTATTTTCGCCGACCGGGCGAACACTGTGCCCCTCTGCCTGCTTAGCGCTCTTGTGGACGTCACCTGAATCTTGCGCTATGACTAGGGTGGTGCTGCCTTGGCCACTCTGTACGGGTACATGAGCTCAGCCTCCCGTTGCAGCAGACAGCTGCTCGGGGGCTACTGGCGAGCTTGGGAGGTATGTTTCCTTTTTCTTCTTAACATTTCATTTCTGCTTTCTATTATCTGTACTCTGTACACTGGACACACTGTGATCTGCTTTACACTGACTGTATACTGTACACACGGCACACACATACTCTGCTTTACACTGACTGTACACTGCTCACACTGTACACTCTGCTCAATACACTGCACACGGCTCTGCAATTTCTACTTTATTCTGTATTCTGCTTTATCTGATAATCTTGCTGGTATTTGCTCTGCAGTTGTGGGTCTATGCCTACTTTCCGAGACTCGCCCCAGTGCCAGACGTGGAGACCCCTCTCGTCGTTCCGTTCTCGCGCCGCTTTGACGTGAGGTGCGTGCAGAGGCTGCGGGAGACGTTCATCTTTTTCCACCGCTACTTTGACACTATTACCCCCGCAGAGGTATGTTCAAATTTTAGAGTTTTATTTAAGCTTCGTTTTACACTATATTTTCAATATCAGTAGATAACAATTGCATGTCATTTACAGATCACTTGGCAGCCTTGGGCTCCATTGCTTGCGACGATTCGAGATCGATTTGCTGGTGTAGAGGAGACTGCACGTTTCAGGATTTTACTGGAGGGCCCGGTCTGTCGGGCTTGGTACCTGGGTGAGCGTTTCCTACGCCAGACCTTGGGCTTGCCAGAGCAGATAGTTCCGGGTCCGCCTCCTACCCACATGAGGGACACCAAGAGATGCACTGCCGAGGAGATGGCCGATTACACGATCGGCTGGGACGCAGAGGGCTTTAGGGGCGAGGGCGACTACTCAGAGTATGTTCGGACGTACATTATGCGGCCTCTGAGTAGTGGCCGTCGAGCTGAGAGAGGGGGACCTGCGGCGCTAGTAGCTAGAGCAGGAGCAGGAGCGGGAGCAGGGACGTCTAGGACAGCTCGTGTCCGTGGCAGGAGTGGAGCTCGGAGGGGTCGGGGGGGTGGCTGGCCTGCACTGCCCACTTCACTGGCATACAGAGGGCAGGGTTGGGCGACCTACTAGATCCCCTTTGCTCCTCCTCTGGCTGACCACGAGTTAGTCGGTTTCCATGACTTGCCTCCGGTATGTATTACTACATTTTGCATCTTGCATTGGCATTTCATTTTAGTTTATTTGATATTCCGCAGAATACTGATGCATTTGATACTTTTGCAGGCTTCTTTCGAGTATACTCGGCAGTCCTTGGAGCTGAATGCCTCCATGATGGGGATGTTGCAGCGGACTTTCGACCTCCTGGCCCTCTATAGTATCCCGGCATGTTCTTCTGATCACGGTCTCAAACCATACACATAAGCTGCTTCACATAATCTGGTGCACAACACAACACTTGATAAGCTGCTCACAACATTCATACACTGTACTAATACACTGCATTCTGCACTGATAGATTGCTCACGGCATATTGATGCGTTTGCCTCTTATACTTTTCAGTCTCCTTTCCAGATTCCCACTGTGGGAGGTGTTCCAGCCAGGCCTTCTGTTCCTGCCGGAGGAGATGGAGAGAGCAGAGTATTCCCCCGCACCAAGGCAGGGCGCACTCACGTCGGGAGTAGCTCGCGGGCTCCAGTCCCTGATGACGATGACGAGGAGTCGGAGGCGGAGGCGGAGGCGGAGGCAGAGTCGTCGTCGGAGGAGACCGGAGACGGCTCGGACTCGGGCTCAGATGACAGCGCTGATGATGCTCCTGGACCTTCGTCCAGGAAGAGGACTAGGACGGACTCCCAGGCCTATGATCCTTTGTCATTGATCTAGATTTTTGCTGTTTTTCTTTTTCTTTTTCTTTTGTACCTTTTGCTGGTAGCTAGAGTACCTTGTACTGCCGCAGGCAGATTTTTATTTCCAAAACCATGTACTTGAAAAAGATGATGAAATGAAACAAACTTTTTGTCAGAAAAAGTGTTGCATTTGTACATTTCATATATTGCATCGCATTGCATCATGTTGCACCTCAATGTAAATGAAATTGATCTGTTGTCTGAAAATTGAACACTTGCATTGTAATAATCAGATAACGAACCAGCCAACAGCAAAACAACCCATACCAACCACTGCACATTCTGAACACTCGGCTTATACTCTACTGGGGATTAATCTGCATACAACTCATAACACAGCGCTTGGCTCATTTTGCACACAGCGGATCCTGAACAAACGGCCCAAATCTGACAAGACGGACCATGAAGGTTGAATCTACTGAAGTTGAAGCACACTCAGATGCGATCTGAAACCCAGAAGCTTCAAAGAGGCCCAGGTTTTCCTGTTCACACTTATCGGAGGTGAACCCTGCAGTTGTATGAAAGAACCCAATCATGTTTTTGCACAAATGTGGAGAATGACACAGCATTCTGAGCACAAGACGATTAATTTTTGAAATTGAAGAAGGGTATTTTTTTTTTTTAAAAAAAAAACCGGGGAAGTGAGCCTACAACTGGACATAGCGAGAATGACTCAACAGCGGAGACAAAAAAGGTAAACAACCTAAACACAACGAGACACACTCGGAAAAGACTCAAAACAAAGGTCGAGGTAAACAAAACAAAAGACACGACATACAGACGCGTTAACGAAGACGGGGGACCTCAGATCACGAGGAGCCAGTTTCTCTGGGTATTGTTTCCCACCCTTTTCTCACTTGTGATTCTCACATCCCTCTGGCACTCAAGCTCGATTTTTCTCTCAAAACCCTTTTTGCTTACACCTCTCTATTCTTTATTCTCTCATTTTTATCCCTCCCTGAGGTGTTTAATGGATGAATAGGAAGTTGTGGGTTCACGCCCAACAGTATCAGCTTGCGGCTATTCCTTCTGGTGACGCTTGGTCGATGCGCCAGGTAAGGGAATGGAGTGCCTTGATTCCTTCAGATTCGTGCTTCGCACTTGGTTCGATACCTCGTTGCTCGGAGGTTGAGAGAGCTTTCAGCCCTTTAATGACAGCTTGAGTTGTGCCCTTTTTGGCAAGTATGTTGGCGATGGGGAAAGACAGAACACCTGACTCAACTGTGCCCCTAGTTCATCATTATGACCATTTTTGTTTTGGTTTTCTACTAAAACAATTTTGACCAATATGAGAGTTAGATTAACACACTTGTTCGATTTTTGATTTGAAAATTATGCAAGTCAGGCCATGAGCACTGAAAATTTTCCTTTTTTGGGTCCAAAACGGTCTAAGTTTTGGAGAAATGAAATAGTTTTCGTGAAAATAGTCAACCTCAGTAAAAATTTTCAAAAACTATTTTCGCAAACGGCTGGTGCTAAACAAGCACGGAACTTACCCTCGAGATGCGCAACCTCGGTTCGGAGGCAATGGAAAATTGCCCCTTATTTGAAGGACGCTGCACGGCAACGGAAAGTTGCCCTGGGTTTGAACGGCGACTCATGGCAACGGAAAGTTGCCCCTTGTCTGGATAATGTCGCAACATATTGTAAACAGTCCTCACTAGTGATGATCACGACCGAACTTCTCAGATACAGAGAAGACGAAGATGGTCAAAACCAATATATGGACACAGTCACTTTGAAGGTGTTGGGGGCTGGACTTCAAGGCAAAGCTGCCTACGTATCCGGTTGTCACAACCAAACTGTCGGATTTGGGGAGGGCAAGAATAATCAAAACCATTACATGGACTGTGGCGCTATGAAAGCGTTGGGGGCTGGACTTCAGGACGAAGTTTCCTACGTATCCCAAACATGGGAATCAAGCCTTACGTAGTTCCAGTTAAGGTACACTCGGGTATTTTAACCTTCACCTTTTTAGGCTCTAACTTTTGCCAAGGCGCCCGATGCGGGTTTTCGACTTTCCGAGCTTTTCTTTCCTTTTTCTTTCTTCCCTTTCTTTTTTCTCTCTTTTGTATATTATTATTTTTTCTTTTATTTTTTTTATTTTTCTCTCTTTTGTATATTTTTTCTCTTTTTTTCTGTATATATTTTCTTTTGCTCTAACTTTTGCCTGGGTCGCCCTTCCGGGTTTTTGGCCCAGCGAGCCGCTCAAAGGGTAAAAGTGTAACAAGTCCATGCCAAATGGTTTTAGGGTTTTGAAGCTATCCGTATCTAGGAGAACGGCTGTTGCGTTGACTTATTGAAGGACCCATCTTCGGCTCTTCGAGCAAATCGGACATTTTTGCCCCTAGTTTGGAGGGGTGCTTCTGTTCTAGCTTTACAGGCTTCTTCTGATGAGATCTGATCTTCTTGATCTGACTTTGGTGCCTCTTGTTCAAGGGCTGCTTCCAATCTGGCCACAGAGGCCTCTCTTGATGGTCGATCTTTGAACACTCCGAATTGTGGTTCAAGGCTTTAAAACAAGGGCTCGAGTCTTGAGGCTGAGAGCGATCCTAAGCTGCACAATCTCAAGAGTGATCCCACACAGGTCTTCGCAGGACCGCGCAAAACATTTTGTTTTTGAAAGTTTTTAAAGAAGCGACAAATCGCTCGCGCTGAAGATAGTGTGGAACCAGTCTGGATCAAGCCAGGGTCCTTATCAGTACTCATGCTGACAAGCATGATTTCAATCATTAAGGGCTTAGCACGCCTCTCTTTCTCTCAATTTGATCAAAGTTTGCAAAACTCGAGGAATTCCTTCCTCTTTGTTTTCACCGCAGTGTTCAAAAAGTTTTGAAAAACTTAGGTCAATGCAATGATTTTCAGGGCACAAGAGAACAGGTGGAATGTACTACTGTTCCATTCAAGTCCCCTGGCACAACTAATTCAGAATAGTAGCAAGCATGGAAACATGATAGCCGCAGCTGTTTCATTCAGATTCCCTAGTTGCAACTGGCTCCATGACAGAGACAGACTCAAAAGAAAGCAAAAGGGTAATTACAAAACAAAACGGTGTTCGAGGCAACAGCTCCGGAATCACCCTACATTCTATACAAAGGGAACTGACTCGCTACAACAAGACAGACCCATAAGCAAAAGGACTGACTCAAGACAATGAGACAGACTCAAAACAAAACAAAAGACTGACTCGACACCCAAACCAGAATTTACAAAACTAGCATTCGCAGATGCTCCAAAAATGCGTGCCAGACGCCACATCCAAAATACGCCGAGCGCCGCCCGTAGGTGGTTCACTTCCTGATTACATACTCGCAGTATCAGTATCCTCAAAATCCAATAACTGGGTAGTAACGGACTTGGCTGAGGTGGGCGGGAGGATAACTTCGTTGTCGATCAAGTCTTGCACCTCATGACGGAGGCGAAAACAATTGTCGGTAGCATGACCGGTTTGCTGGTGGTACGCACAGTACAAGGCAGCATCATGTGTAGTAGGGAGATTCTTTGGGAGAGGCCGAGGCTCCAAGGGTTTAAGATACCCCCTTTCGGCAAAGATCTGAAGTGCCTTTGACAACGGCATATAGAGAGCGTGAAAGACCCTGCGCCCTCGAGGCAGGTACTTTGAAGGTTGAGTATTCTTGCTAGACGCACTAGCGAAAGGGTCAGCAGGCGCCGCCTTGGCTTTTTGATCTCTCCCAGGTGCAGGGTTGGGAGTGGAAAGAACTGTTCTGGCATGACGGGGCCTATCCCAATTTTCTAACTGGCTTGTACTGCCTTTGGTTGGAGTGGGGAAAACATCATTCACAGCCTTAGCTATGACTGCGAATACCTATTTTTTACTCATCCCCTCGGCTTTCAAAGCCTCGACTGCCCACAGCAGTTGTTCAATGGGATCGGCATCTGCCTTCATTTTGTTCTTGCCTCTGGCCTCATCTTGATCGAGGGTTTGGGTTAAAGTTGGTACGTCATTGTTATAGTTAGAGGCCACCTTGGGTTGGCTAAGTTCGATCACAATCCGTCCCAACAGTGGGGGCTCCTATGGTACAAAATTCCTGGTATACGGTGCGGCTGGTGGCGAAGCTGACATTCCATAAACGAGACCCACCACGGACCTCTGGAGGTCACTTATCATTCCCATCAATTCGAATGTGGTGGGCTCACGAGCCTGATACAACTGGGGGGTCCAGACCGGGTGCGTGACAGGCGACCTGGGTGGATGCGGTACATCGACATTGGTCTCGTTTTGCAAAGTGATTCCTTGATCTAATGCGGCCATCATAACCACAATCTCCTCTGAATTCTGCGTCATGATAAGTCCGCTGTACTGCACGGTGACTGACGGATCAGATATCTGTCTTACCTCAGCAAGGGGGAATACTAGCTATTCTGTATTAACTCTCTGAGCTGAAAGAAAAAACAAGCAGCGTTTCAGCCCAAATGGATCAAACACAGATGTAGCCGAACAACTGTACTCTACTGCTAACCATTGTTGCCCGAGATCACTGCCCCCAAAATACTGAATCGGATACCCACAGATATAACTGATTCTCATAAACTGATACTGGTGCCCTCAGGCCTGATACTCAAACTTGCAAACTGATATGTACGTTCCCTGTTAGAGATGCACTCTAAAAGCACATAGCAAGTAAAGATAGCCAAAACACCCTTATGGAGGGGGTAGGGTTTCCCTGTCCTATTTTTGTTAGGAGCTAGGGTTTCACTATGCACGCAGCAGTTTTCAAACAACCTAACACCGGGTAAGCAACCTGTCCTAGTTTGGAATAGTCACTATGGATTTCGATATGCACTAGGTCGAATGGTCGAAAAGGGTGCCTCGATAAAACCGGGGTTTGTGTTCCCATACTGTCAGAGCCCACAATCGGTTAGCCTTATGGCATGCTTTGACAAAGTCAAGCCTCCGACAAACCATTCAGGAATGGCAGATGGCAAACACGATGTCCTAGGCGCACCAATGCACATGCAATGCAAAGAGACACATAAATGAAATCCAAACAGGATATCACGAGTTCGAGTCAAGCTCTCTAAATCCCCAGCAGAGTCGCCAAAAACTGTAGACGCGCCCTCGAACGCCCTCGGGAGGACGAGTCCCGTTCTGTTCATTTTGTGGGTTCACTACAGTTCGAACTCTCAAATTGTCACAGTCCTTAATCTAAACCAAAGAGTCCAAATCCGGCAAATCGTTTTGAGAAACAGATTTTTGAAAAGAAGTGCCAAACATGGACTGCTTTGCCAGATACAGAGTCGCCACCTAAATATTTTATTTTGGGAAATTTAGGAAACCCTGACTCGGTGCCAAAGGCCACGTGTCCATCATCACCAAAGTTGCCTCGGCTCGGGAGCTTGGGTACGATTGGGGAAGGTTAGCTATGAGCACCCCCTCTCGCCCGATCTGAAGATCGGCCTCTACTAACCGTGATATCCGTTTTTGAAAACGTTATGTGTTCTTATTCCGGTCATTAGTCTAGATTTACTATGTTATGCACACAGCAAACAAGTATAGACCAAATCACCTAAATTGGAACAAAACATTGCATTTCCGTTTGTTTGAAAAACGCTTTGGAATTTGCTACTCACAAGTAGGCTAAAATACGAATTTTAACGAGTTATCCCAACTCAAACAATCCAACCTTCACCCACAGGCATTCAAACAGTTCATCAAATAAGCATCTAGCCTCATGGAAATCATGCTATCATGTTAACGTTCACACTCATGTGAGATGCTAAAGCATAAAGTGCTCACCTAGTACTCTGTGCCAAAACAAGAACATGTTAGCAATCATGCATGATCCAAGTCCATGTTTAAATGCCTAATACAACGCATACGAAATGTCACTAGAGTAGGCTCAGCTAATCTATAAATGACATGTGAAGATGCACAAGTAGCATGTATTCAAGTTAGATTTGAAATACTTATGCAGTTAGTATGATGCGCCGAGCCTGGTGCATGCAATACTGATGAATGATGCACGCATGCATAGCATAAGGTATGCTAAAGTAAACATGTCCTAATACTAACCATCAAAAGCAGGTAAGTAAAAGGGAGAAAGAAGTGGGGGTTAGAAGACATGCACATACGCACCACACTTATTACAAATTAGCCCTCACTCGGAGGGACCGAAAGAATAATACAATTTAACTAACTAACAAGCTAATTAAATATTACAGACCACCTAATTAATTAAGCAAATTAATTAATCTAGTTTAAGCAATAAATAGCCTCGGGAAGAGGGTCCAATGCGATGCGTGCTCGATTCTGCACGGGAGTCACTGCCATGCACAAGCTGCCTCTGCTTTGCCCTGCTATACTCCTCTGAAGACTGCCAAAATCCCAGAGTGTGCTCTCTGGATGCTGTGAAGCACCACGGGCTGAAGGAATTGGTCACCGGTCATGGAGAATGGTCATCGGCTAAACATTATGCTCTCGGCCAAACATTCTTTGCCGGTCGGCACTTAACACTGCCGGCCGGCCAAATCTTCCTGCCTGCTGAATCTGTTTTGACAGCAGCAGAGGACAGAACTTGGTATGGCAATGTATTTCAAGCAATGTATGCACCAACCACACTCCTTATCATATTTATGACTCAAAGGAGGACGGGCCTCGATTCTCGGGCCACTAATCGCGCATTTCCATGCATGATGGCCCAAAGAATCAAGTGTGCATTTCGATTTCAAATGAAATGCAATGCACATAAACAAACCAAGGGGCTTTCAACCTCTATCATGGCTTGATCAAGAGGTGAAGCATGCATGCCAATGCAATGCAATCCTAAGCATGTGAGCCTAAGTGTGCAATATGGGCATGCAAGCAAGTAATGTAAAGATGTAACTAACCAAGCATGCAAAGTGTAACAACAACATGCACACATGTAAGGTGCAATATGGACAACATGTTAGATACAAAGCATGCCAAATGTAACAACACAAAAGTGTGCAACAATGTGTCATGAGCCAAGTATCTACATACATAAGCATGCATGCAAATATGGCTTAAAACTTTAAACGTCAAAAAGTAACTCTCAAGCACACTTAAGAGGATGTAATCATGGACAAATGGCATGCACCTTAAGCTTTGAAATTGCATAGAAAAGAGGTGCTAAACAACTAGTCAAAGCAAGCAAAGCATGTAATTGGTCTAAGGACCTAAAGCATGATCATATGACACATGAAGCAAATGACCAAAATAGATCAAAACAGTCCTAAATCCTGTCAAGGCAAGTCCTAAAAACCACCTAGATGGCATTTAAATGATCTACACATGGAGGCATGCACAAATGCTTAAACATGGAGCATACAACACAACCTCTTAAAGCATCAAAGGAGCATTAAATGCAAGCATGCAAGCATATTATAAGGACTGAAATAACATGGAAAGTGGTTCCAAACCACTGAAACACTGCAAGTAATGCATGCTACACACTCACACAACCAAGGCTAACAAGCCAAAATGCAAGGTGGCTATACTAAGCATGTGATGGTCGACCAAAACAACCAAAAACAGAGCTTAAGCATGCTAAAACAAACACAAAAGCTTCACAAAGCTTGGCCAAAATTATGCTAGAACAAGGACCAAAACCTAAAGCATGTTAAGACCTAAACATGGCATTACAAGGCATGTATGCTAAGCAAGCATGGTGTACCAAAACCAATTGAAAACAGAGCTATATTATAACATAATAAGCACAAAAATCAGTTAAGGCATGGCCAACATGAACCTAAACAATATGCTCTCTCAAGAGGCTAAAATGACCCTTTTCAAGGACAACAAGGAGAGGGGGTGGCCCTCTCCTTCTTAGGACCTCAAGGCACCATCCTCACCTCTGAAATCCCTCAAGATTTCAGTGGTGAGGAGGCCCAAACACAATGGTCCCGGAGCTCAACCAAAATGACACAAAACAAAGGCCAAACAAGCCTTAAGAGGGGTCAAACGACCCCAAAGCTTAAAGAAACCTTAACCAACTATTTAGAGCACTAAAAATTAGAACTTTTATACGTTATACACAAAGCTCAAAAACAGATGCAAGGTAGGAAAAAATGCAATGCAAAAATGGGGAATAAAGGGACAAGTTTCTTACCCTTGTAGACCCTCTTCACCAATGGTGAACCAGCTTGTTCTTCAAGCTCAAACCAGCTCCACAACTCCAAAAACAACCCTCAAGGGCCTCAGCTCCAAGAAAAGGTGTGATGGTGGGTGTTTGTGTGCAAAAACTAAGACAAAACACACACAAAACACAAAAGAGAGAGAGAGAGAGATATAGAGATGGAGGATATATGAACCCTAACCCTAAAACTCAAAACCCTCTGAAAATTCTGTCTAAGTTGTTTAACCTCTAAAAGAGAGAGAGGAGGCCTCCTCTTATAGAGCTTCAATCTTGTAAGCTTACAAGACAAGCTAGCTAAGAGGGAAATCCCTCCATACACGTGTATGGAGGGGAGCCAAGTGCATGCCAGCTGCATGAAAATATCTGCAAAAGCAGACGCACAGTAGTCGGCCGGCCAAAAATGCAATTAACTAAAAAAAGATAGCCGGCCGGCCATCTAGAGTGTCGGTCGGCCAAGAATTTGGCCGGTGGCAACAAAACACAGCCGGTGGCCTCAAGCCATGGCCGGTGGAGTGTGGGGATGGCCCACAAGCCATTCCCTGCCCCTCCAAGGCAAAGCACAAGTGTTTGGTGCAAAACCAGACACAAAACAGTCGAGTCGACAGATCTTGAGGGAAGGCGCGTAGCCGAGACCTCCGGGAATTCAAGACGAACACAAACATGGATGATCACCGAGTGTTCGAGCAGTGACGTCCAAGTCTTGAGGACGGTCAAAAATGGGGTGTCTACAACATGTTATCAAATAAACACATAATGTCGCACATAAGTCTCTAACAAGCGAGACAAACCCATTGTGATACGAATCACTTCCCACGTACCCAAAGTATTCGAACCCAGTACGTTCTGATACCAAGTTATAACGCTCTCAAAAAAATACATAAAACCCATCTCTTTAGACATGCATTGATACAAAGAAACCAACCATCTTTCCATTAATCTGAGTAGTTCTTACAAAAGTATTATATGTTAACAACAAAAGCAAATGCCCTACGAGCTTACAGCTTTCCAAGTTAACACTTGGTTACAAAAAGAAGAGTGCTAACTCAATACATATTAAGCCCTTGGCTTGAATTTACATGTAATACATCAAAAGAAAGCAAATAAAAAAGCAGTCTGTCTGCCTCTAGCCTCCCAAGCTATGTCCTTGGAGGTGGCATGCTACCTGTACCTGAAAATGATGTCCCATAAAGGGTGAGCCACAGCCCAGCAGAAATACGCTAAACCAGCTATGAACAATGACTAAAAGATTAGCAGTTGATAGATGGTCAACACCGATACACTCACTTATATCACATCCCGGTTTCATGACATTTAAGTCCATGTTACATTTCATTTCTCATTTCTTTTTCAACTTTGAGTTTGAAAACAAGGCTTAGCCAAATAACTTGTTGAGAATAAGACTCATCTTAAAACACTTTCAAAATTCATGGTGGATACACATTTTGATGCTGTATCAATAACACATAAGCCATTTCTATACTATACGAACGATACACATTTTGGTGCTGTATTAACATAACATAGAAACACTTCTATATCTCACAATTGATAACGATATACATTTTAGTGCTATATCAAATCAATTTAAACACTTCCATAATCAACACTTGATACACATGGTAGTGCTATATCAATGTCACACACAATCCGGCTTAGAGGTCCATCCTCTATCTTCCCCTAAATCGTAGAGTACATCTCCTATCTCCTCCCACACACACACAATGTATATAAACATAGATCATATACACAAACAATCAATACATAAAGTCGATGTATTATTCCAACCGCTATATTCAACAGCATACTCAATTGATTAGTTTTAGTTTGCCTAATTATCATGCATTGTCTACGACAATCAAGACTATCCTCCACTGATAGCCCAAAGCAGTTATTTCTAAACAGGAAATAAATGCACCAAATGGATATATTATCAACATTCAATCTGGGTGAGCGATTAAATGAATCCAACTACACCCGTTTATCCCATAATCTTTTCAATTTGAATACTCTCAATTCAATTCCTCATTTCTCAAAATTAATTATACAAATTAATTTATCCAACTAATTAGGGCATCTTCCCATAATTAACATAACAACCCCAAGGTTCCACTTTCATCCATAGTTCATCATCTATATCATTTCTCTATGCCAAGCATGCATATAGGTTTAAATATAAATAAAACCCCATCTTTTGTAAAATTACACAAAGGCCCAAACTTTCTCAAAATTACCCAGCAACCCCCAACATATCAAAATGCTAAAATTCAAAGACAAAGCTCATAAAGAGGAGTAGGATATCCCTACCTCGAAGTTAGAGCTCAAACGGGAAAGTTGATGAAAACCAAAATGCTCCAAACTCAAAGATCCACGGATCAAAAGGGAGCCATCGACGATCAACACACTTTTTACAAAGGCCGGAGGATAGGGAGACATTCTAACTAGATCAAACCCTAGAAAGAAGGGAGTTTCTAGAGAGAGGAGCTCTCAAAATATCTTTTTAGAAAGTAAGAGAGAGAGAGAGAGAATGTAAAAAGTGATTTTAAAATGCCCAGCTGCTAACTGATATACGACATTCCCGCTCGAGCGGAGAACACAACGCTCGAGCGTCAAGAACAAAAACCTAGGTACGCTCGAGCACCAAGACACAAGAATAAAGTACATCCGCTCGAGCGCAAAACCAGTTCGCTCGAGTGTAGATTTTCCCCTCCCAGAACTTACAACAAAAAGTACTACCCGCTCGAGCGCGACCGGTCGAGCGTAAAAATCACACTTACAGAAGTTTTGTGGGGACACGAAATACTGGGAGTGTGCAATCTTCGCTCGAGCACAACAAGGCCCGCTCGAGCGGAACGACCAAAAACCTGGCAACAAGATTTTAGACCAAGGTTCAACCCACCTGTTCGAAACATGCCCAACACATCCTAAAACTCAAACAAATGGAATTAAAGGACGACAACAAGATAGATACAACTACCAACTCCACGGAACCAAGTCCGGAATACAACAGAACAGTAAAAGGGACAACCGGGATCGCTATATTAAGTTTGAGTTTAATGCAAGGGATTGAGACTTGTGCTTAAATGGCTTCAACCCTCTTTTGAGGGTTACTACTAGTCAAAGGCATTGGTCTCTTCCATGCCGTAAACCATTCTCTTTGATAGACCTCTTTTTCATTAGAGGACTCTCATATTTGGACAAGTTGATTAATGAATGGATTGGTAATGTTAAAATGTGTAAACAAAATCAATCAAGTAAAATGTGCCAAGATAAGCATGTTGCATGTGTGCATTGCATTGTGTTCAACCGGATGTTATGTTGAACACAAAGTGAATTGGTCAATTTCATACTTGAAGTGATGAAAATGGGCCAATCCCCTTTGTCTCCATTGCCTTTGATTATCCATGATAAGGTGATGGTCCAAGTGTCTTGTTTGTCATGTATTTATTGAGTTTGTGCAAGCTTGGCTTCTTTGGCCATCATGCATTAGGATGCGTGATTGGTGGCTCGAGAGCTGAGCACTACACTCCTTTGAGCTTCAGACATGATAAAGAATGTGGTTGCACACACATTTTCTTGCAAATACACTGCCATGCCTCTGTTAGTGCTCTGTTGCAGCAAAACGAGAAATTATAGGAAGCATTGGTCGACCGGCCATCAAAGCTGCCGACCGGCCACCAATGTCTGCCGATCGGCTATCAAAGTGGCCGATGGCCATAAACTCTGGCCGATGGCCACCATCTTTGGCCGATCATCTCTTAGAAAGTTCATAAGGTGGATCAGAAGTATATTGGGAAGTTAGCAAAATTTTCAGAAGTCCAAAAGAATGCAAACAGAGGCATTAGAGGCACGGTAGTGGATTTCCGAGCGAGGCGATCAACCATGCATGCATGCACTTCTCCCCTTCTTGCCTCGAGGACATTTTAACTGCTTTGTTTAGCTAGTTAATTTGCTAATTTTGTAATTAATTAGTTAATGTATTTAGCTAATTTATTTCATCTTTGTAGTATTCTAATTAGCTTAGTATAGCTAGTTTCAATTCGGTTTGTAATTAATTAGCTTAGCGTAGCTAGTTAGTTGATTCATTCGGACCCTCCGTCGAGAGGGCACAACTGTTGTAATAAGTGTGCATGTGTGTGATGCATGTCTTCCAACCCCATTTCTTTCTCCCTTTTACTTACCAGCTTTCGATGGTTAGTTTATGATCATTTTCAATTAGCATACTTATGCTTTGCATGCGTGCATCATTCATTCGTATTGCATGCACCGGGCTCAACGCATCATACAAACTACATTGTATTTCAATACCAATTTGAATACATGTTATCAAGTGGCATTCACATGACATCTTAGAATAGCCGAGCCTATTTTAGTTGCATTTTTGCAAGTGTTGCATTAGGCATCTTAACATAGCTAGGATCATGCATGATTACTAACTAGCTTTTGTTTTGGCTTGGAGTACTAGGTAAGCTTTTACGCTTTAGCATATTGCATGAAATGTGTATGTTACCATGTATAGCATGCTTGCCATGATGCTATCTGCTTAAGTGTTTAACTGTTTGAATGCCTGTGGGTGAAGGCTTGATTGCCTGGATTGGAACAACTCGATGATTGTGAGTTTTAAGCCCACTTGAAGTGGCAAAAACATGTTTTTCTAAGCCCACTTGAGGGTGGCAAATCCACGACTTAGCCTACTTGCGAGTAGCACTTTCAAACCATTTTCAAAAACAAACATGAGTTGTTTTGTTCCAATCTGCGTGATTGAGTCTATACTTGTATGTTGTGGGCATCACATAATAAGGTTAGCTAATAAACCAGAGTAAGAACACATGTGTTTTCAAAACAACATATCATGATTACTAGAGGCCGATCTTTGATCGGGCGAGCGGGGGTACTCATTTCAGGACCTTCCCCTCTCGTACCCAAGTTCCCGAGCTGAGACAACTTTGGTGATGACGGACACGTGGCCTTAGGCACGAGTCAGGGTTTCCTAAATTTTTCAAAAATAAAATATTTAGGTGGCGACTCTGAAATCTGGCAAAGCAGTTCATGTTTGGCGCTTTTTGATTAAAATCGATTTTCCAAAACGATTTGTCAGATTTGGATTCTTTGGTGATTCATCAGTCTCACATTGCACTTTGTGAGATTAGATTCAGAACCGTGACAGGAGTTCGAACTGTAGTAGCTAAGAACTACAATTCGCGCCCTCGCGCGCGGAGCGGAGTTTCGGGCGGTCTATAGTTCTCTCAGTCAAAATGGGTGGCTCCATTATGTATGGGTTCCCGATTAGCAAAATTAGGCAAGGATGAACATGAATGCTTCTAACGATCATAAGAACTCATTGTGTCTAGGAGATCAGAAGTCAAGCAAAAATTCTCACTAGTACGCCTTACATTATGTGCGTCACATTCAAATGCAAGAAAGAACTCTATGATCGCTCAACAACTAAAACCTCAAAAGATAAACTCCCATTTCATACCAAGGACTCCTTAACCAACTCTCGTAAGGAAAGAAAGGAGTTCTATAAGATATTCGGTCCCTGATATGGTCTCTTGGCGAGACTAGTTTTAACGAGTGAATTTACCATAGTCTAGCAACTAATGCCCACACATTACACAGTTGAGTTTTCGAAATATTTATAAGTCAATACTATTCCTTTTTTACTCATTGGTACATTTCCAACACTAAATTCCAATTCTGGGCAAAAATCAAATCACAATTCATAGGAAACTTTGTTCCGGACTCTTTTCTCAAAACACTTCAGTTAGTGAAACTCTCAACCGTCACCCAACAATCCTATCACTACTACGGCGATGTCACAACCTAATCACAATTATACATGCAACAACCATTCAAAATAATAACGATAAGGATAAATAAAACAAGCGAATAAGTTTTACTCATAAACTTGAGAAGTCGCATTTCTCCACAACCACCATTACAATACATCCACTGCTTCTTACAAATTTCAAGCTCGCAAAAAAATTTTCACAATTATCCCATCTTGGGGATCACACGCGACTAACTAGAAACAACTATCAAGCAATTTGCATGACTTGTCATTCCCTTGAGTGAGACACACACACACATACACACCAAACAAGCAATTCCCATTCACACATCTCATTTCTAGAATTTAGACAAGTTTTGAGGTGATTCCCTGTCAACCTCTCCTAATGTTACAACAATAATTAACACACCACGCAAATATTATGATATCCCATGAGATCAAATCTGAATTCAATACCTTTTATAATACAAACTCACTCAATGAAAAATATTTATATGGTTCCCGAGGACAGTTAACAGAATATTCTACTTCTCACCCTCAAAGTATACCAAACTAGTCATAATGAGACACATATAAAGGTTAACACCGAAATGACCCTAAAACTTCCGAATTGTTAATAAATAAATTAATCTCAAATTACCATAAATCTCTCCAAACGAAATTCAATATACATCCCTCATCAAAATAATACTACGCCTTTATTACAAAAGTCTAACAAGAATCATATATTCAGTACTTCAATCCAATGATTACTTGAATACTCATAGTCGTAGTTACTTTGAAATCTCCTTCAAAGTCTCTAGTGAGCTCACTCATATTCAAACTCTAACGATACAACCATAAGCTATAATATCACTCATTCATTCTAAGAAATTTTCTCTGTCAACCACGATCATTCCAAAATAATTTTTTTCATGATTAACAAAGTAATATAAGTACTTCATACCAATTTATTCCCCGACGAGAGGTCTACCAAATAACTTCTCCTAAATTAATATCACCACAAGATACGATGGAATAAAATTAAATAAGAAATCATTCTATATTAAGTAAATTTAGATACTCTTTAAAGTTACAATATCTAAGAGAGAGAGAGAGAGGTAATATTATATGATGTGTATATTCAATATTGTGTTGAATAATTTATGTAACAATGTATACAAGACTCCTTTATATAGGAGGAGAGAAACCTAAGTATGGTAGTCCTAAATATGGTAATGAATATAGTATGGTATGTATGATAGATAGAATATATAGGTACTATATTTAACACCCCCCTTCAAACTCAAGTAGAGAGAAACTAAAATATGAAATAAAACTTAAAAAAATAAAATAAAAGGCAAATAGATTGTAAAGTTTGAACAGGAGCGCAAGGGAGCTTGAAATAGATCAGAGGTTAGAGCTAATGCTGGAAGACAATTTATGGTCATGTCAGACCATTATAGGAACTGGCCGGAACTAATGTCGAGACAATTTAAGGTCACAATGGATCGTTATAGGAACTGATCAGAATCAATGTTGGAACAGTTTAAGGGGTCATGCTGGACCGTGGTAAGGAAGCAATGGATGTTGAACTAGAAGATATGGCACACACGTAACTTATGACGTAGTGCTGAACGGTGATGGCAACATATGACATTGTGCGCTAAGGGGCGGCTTAGGTTGTACGCCAGATGGTTGTACACCAGATAGGGCAGCTTGGGTTGTGTGCCAAGGAAGTGACTTGAGTAGTGAGCCAGAGGGGGTGGCTTTGGTAGTTCACATGGTATGTCACCATGCTCACCATAATATAGGTATAATACCTCCCCTCAAACTCAAACAGGTTTGAAGATAGAAAAGTATTTGAGGTTGAAGTAGAGGGAAAAGATAGAGAGGAGCAGAAGCATAAAAAAAAAAAAAAAGTAAAATATATATATATATATTGTGGCTTTGAGACGGCTTTATATATATAGTCACAAAATGGTTTAAATAAATGCCACGGTATTTTTCTGTCACAAATTGTTTTTTAAAAAAACGATGTCGTCTTACTCTTTTGATATAACATTTTTCTTTTCACCCATCGTTCGTTGGTGAAGTGAAATTACTAAGTACTTAACCTAGCTCTGATACCCAGTTACAATATCTGAGAGAAAGAGAGAGAGAGAGAGAGAGAGAGAGAGAGAGAGAGAGAGAGAGAGAAAGGTAATATTATATGATGTATATATTCAATATTGTGTACAAGACTCCTTTATATAAGAGGAGAGAAACCTAAGTATGGTAGTCCTAATATGGTAATGAGTATAATATGGTATGTATGATAGATAGAATATATAGTTACTATATTTAATAGGAACAACCACTAATCATTGAAACTCAAATACACCCAACATAAACTCAATGACAATACTAGACCAACATACCAACAACTAAATTCTCACTATACTCATAGGGAAACAAAGGACCAGTATAAAAGAATCACAAATTTCACATCAAGGATACAACACAACTTATGCTT
Source organism: Camellia sinensis (assembly GCF_004153795.1). NCBI lineage: Eukaryota > Viridiplantae > Streptophyta > Magnoliopsida > Ericales > Theaceae > Camellia > Camellia sinensis. The sequence continues at coordinate 626,729 of NW_021026017.1, read as the reverse complement.
GAAGGATAAGGGATACAAAATTAATCTCCATTTTAGTTTCCTGAACCACACCATGCCAACACACACCAAACCTAACCCAAAATAATCATATATATATATATATATATCCGATTTTCATAATTGCTAACAAATACCTAAGGGTGACTTAAAAAAAATTAACATTAATTACTCTTGGTGGATCAAGCATATTTTTTTTTTTTATGAAAATATTCAAATCACAGTTACATTCACTACCCCAAAACATCTAGTCACAATTTCTATTGAATTATAACATTCTCACAAGTTCCAAAAATATTTTTCTCTAAGAACACTAATTCGTTAACACAATTCCTTATCATCTTTGTAAACATCCATGTATTACACTCAAACACATCAACAAATAACTCTGAAACAATTGACCCTACTAGTCCCAAAGGTATTAAAAACTAGCCTACATATCCTTACCTTTAATACTCATAACACAAATTCATAGGTCACTATTTCCATCACTTAGAAATTTAATCAGACAATGCAACTTGAATCAAATTCAATCTCATCCCAACCTATCCCAAAATTCTTTATCTAATCCATTCACTTAGGATTTGTTACAAGAATTTGAACTAAACAGCCTCTCTAGAAAACACATCTCATATTACCCTCTACAATTTCTGTCATGCTAAAGACCACACCCATTTCTAAATATATACCAAGATAATTGGCCTAAGACCTAACACAATCCTCATAAATAGTCAATCAAACAATTAGAGTAATCCATCCACAATAACTTAGTCCATCCCAACGGAATTTAGAACTAGTTTTACATATTCTGACATCATCACTCTAAGACATTTTACTTTAAGTCACCCGCGTCAACAACTATACTACAACATCTAGTTTAATCTCTAACCCACTTTACCTCCAAATCCTTCTTCTAGCTCACTTTCACAATTTGATATAAGATTTCAGAAATAACTACTCCTCAAAATAACAAACCATTTACTATGCATCATAGTCTCCACCATTTGAAGGTCATACTTACAAACACAATTCTACAAAATCATTTAGCCTATGACTTAGTGCCAATTCTAAAGCATTTTTACGCATCTGTTCGGCTCCATTAGTCTATCTTACCCTTTTTTTCCTAAAGACATCCTCAAGGTAGAGACAAAATTAGTTCACAACTTAATACTCTACACGAGTTCTCACCCAAGTTAAACATAAACCTATAAATATGTCTACATCACATAATCCAAACTAGGTAAAGCACATAGTCACATGGAGCACATATGGATCACTCTTCTAAGCTATCAACTTGTCCCACGGCGCTCAAGGACCTCTAAGTGAAAAAAACATTGATCAGGTGCTTTTCCAAAAGGATTTCGGTGAATGCAATAGGCTCAAGTTGTATCCTAGAAGCTTAACCCCATACTCACATAGTCACAAAAATACATAAGGCATACAAGGTAAACTAACGTCCCTTCCTAGCATGATAAACCCATTGCGGCGCAAGCCACATCCTACGAGCTAAAGGTATTCAAACCTAGTTAGCTCTAATACCAATTTGTAACACCCAAAAAATTATTACCTATTTTATAATTAAATCCATTCAATATTTTCCAACCATTACAATGAATACCATTAAAGAACAAAGTCTTTTACCCAAGACAATCTCTTATCATTGTACTATTTCAAGTGAAATATACATCATTGTTCATTAACATACAATCATGAATAATAATAGTTTAGAGGGTAAGAGAATACAAAAATAAAGTGCCCTAATGACGAACACATTTCAAGGATAGTCTTTGATTACACAAAAATGGACATTCAGCCCCAAACCACAAAACAACTTCGAAGCTTTAATAAGTAACATCTAGTGAGCCTTCGTGCTCCAGTCAAAACACATCCATTGCTAAGTCACTTTGGCTGAATCACACCATCATTTCTTGAAAATGTTGTTAGTGGGGTGAGCTAATACCTAGTGGAAATACATTTAACAAAATATATAAATAATCAAGATGTATATGATCATGCCATGCATTTGTTACAAAATCTATATTTTCTCTTTTAAAATAAAAAATGCTTAATGTATGATTTCCATTCAAAGTCTCATTTACAACCGTGGGGTGGTAAATATGCTATGACGTCCCAAGTAATAGCCACAAAACCATACTCACATCTATAGACTTATATAAAAAAAATATTCCACATTTGCCGGCTATTAATATAGCAGGGAATAGGCACTCAAAATCATCTGTTTTTTCATTTTTACCGACTATAATACTGCAGGACCAGTGGACACCCAAAAATATTTTTCCACATTCGTTTGGCGATAAACTTAATACAGGGCAATCGGGCATCTTAACTCCTCCGTGCAGGTACCAACACAATACACAACAATTTCCCAAAATCTGACTTAACTACCCCGACTCATACGCTATATACCTCCTTTCGACATTTTCCAAACATCCACAAGATTGTAAGATCACAAGAGAAAATCATAATGCACATGATGAATGAGTTTCCAAATCCAATTTGCCTAAGGTTCATTCAAATTATAAGCAAGATTTAATAATAGCAAGAAACAAAACGATTTTCTCCAATTTTTCATTTCCATAACTCCAACATTCATCTATCTCAACACACGTTTCCAAGATGAATCAAACTTACATATTTCAACACATTTGTAACAATCATTCACCCAATTTCAAGGCTTTAAAAGTCAATTGAGCTAAATCCCATTATTAAATCAAATTTAGAAATTAGGGTTTTTGAGAAAATTGGGGCTTTTCCCTCTTTTACACTTAAAGAGTCTATATTCATCATCAACAATAATAATCAACAAGAAACATTTATAATCTTTCCCAAAAATATTAGGTATAAGCCTTTTATGTTTGTCAAACCCATTTTATATATATAAAAAAATCATTTCATACATTTCTACAACTAAGAAAATACCACATATATATATATCTCAAATCATAGATATACCAAGTTAACAGAACCCGCACCTCAAGAATGGAGGCAAAAAGATGAAAACCCAAAGAGAGCTTCAAGAAAAACACGATTCAATCGATAGAAACATTGATCTTCACTCCATCTTTGCTTTTTGCAAGGGATCCAGGTTTGATTCTTAGTGAAATGAGAGATTTGTTAGAGATAGCAAGCTAGAGTTTCTGAGTTTAGGAGAGGGGAAAGAAATAGGAAAAGAAAAAGTGAAAGAAATGATCCAAAAAGTAACTTTTAATTAGTTGCTGATATCGCGCAGACTGCTCGAGCAGTCTTCCCACCGCTCGAGTGGTGAACTCAATCTCTCAGCATTTCTATCTACAAAACAAGATACCGCATGTACCCTTCTCACCGCTCGAGCGGTCACCCTGAACACAACTAGTCACTCAGTTCAGCTCCTAGTTTACTCCTAGCACATCAACCTTATTTACATATGTAACCATTTTGAGTAAATGCTTTCATTTAGCCTCTTATATTTATATTTCATTTACTCAAGTTTACAATGTGAATAACGAAATATCCCCCCATTTGGATACAAAGAAAAATACAAAAAGTCAAAATTCAAGTAAATCGAAAAATGATTCTCCTAGTTTAAGTACAAAAATAATTTTCTGATTGAAATTTTTAAGTTTGACGTTGAAGTAAAGGGGGTGAATACTTTGTAGAAAAATCCCATAAAATCAAGTTAGACTATTTAATATATAAGAAAAAATTACCGCTAAAAATTATTTCCAAAATCATAAATTTTAAAAAACTCAATTTTCACGCTTAGTAAAATTTTCAAGTTAAGTTAAATTTTCGACAAAAAACTTTTTTCTACTGCAACATCTTTATAGAAAAAAAAAAATAAGGACCGGGTTACACTTTTTATGTAGTTCAAGCTCAGTTTGACCCTAGCCTAGCTGAAGTACCTAATATGCGCTCCACCATGAAAATACTCCATCTACTCTTCTGCTCTTCATAAGATGGGTAGACAGCTATGCTTTTGGACGGCTAGGGTTTTTTGAGTTAGAAAGCATAGATATATAATGTGAATATTATGCATTTTGAAATCTATAAATCAAGGGATAATAACGTTTTAAATAATTAATTAAATAGATTGACCAATAACTTTTTTTAATATATTTTGTAAATTAAAAAATTAATAATTTTAGGATAGAATTTTGAAATTCTTTCTTATTAAAAATTACATTTTTCTAAATATATATGTAGATAAATTGTAAGCCCAAAACTCTCCCCCATTACTCTAATTTAATGGATCATTATTATTGATTAATGGGGAACTTACTGATAAGTCCCATGTACCAAATTCAAAACCCAGCTAATCCCAAAACAAAATACTTGCACCAATTAGTCCAATACATTTTTAATTGTTACCAAAAAATCCTTTTTTTTTTTTTTTTTTAAATTTACAGACACGGTTCACATCTTACTACCGTAGAACTTCCGTCAAACGGTCGCCGGAGACTCGTCGGAATGTTCAACATCGCCGGGAAGTCGCCGGAGTATCACCGGGAAGTCGCCGGAGTTTCGCCGGAAGTTCGCCGGAATGTTCAGAACGTTCACTGGACGTTAAGAACATCACTGGAGACTCACCAGAATATCTAGAATATTGCCGGAAAAAAAAAAGAATAAATGGATAAATTATAGCAAAAAAAACATAGCAAAATGTGCTAAATATTGATAAACTAAAAGGAAAAAAAATGAAACGACAAAAAACAGCAATAATGGGGAAAACATATGTTATTTTTCAATTTTTGTAAGGTTCAAGCAAATAATCTCTAAATAGTGATCAAACTGAAAAGTAAGTTTTGAAACTGTAAAATGTTACAGTTTCAAAACAAAAATCTATTAAACATTTATCCTTATTAATCAAACTGAAAAACATGTTATGAAACTGTAAAATTTTACAGTTTTATACCATGATTCATTCCAGCACCAAAAAAATTTGAAACTGCAAAATTTTACAGTTTTCACCACCTGTAACTAAAACTCGAAAACTACTTGTTCAGAATTCGAAAATTTTCTCCATTAGAACAGAAAAACAGAAGTGTATAGCAGAGAGAAAAAAAAAAGATCGAAGGAGAAAGGCGCATGTAGAGAGGATTGTACTCCGGCAACTATTTTTTGTTTAGATCTAGCCAAATCTGATGTGATCTACTCAGATTTGATATAGATCTGAGTAGATCTACATCAGATCTAAGTAGATCCACTCATCTTCTTCGTCAGAAATATATCATCTTCTTCGTCGGTGAGAGTGAAGTCACGAGTTGATTTCGATGGTTGGCAGTTATCAGTGAACCCCGATCAATGGAGAAAGACATGATCACCGGTCGTCGTCCATGACAAAGACGATGAGAGAAAAATGCAGAAAAAAAAATGAGAGAGGAAGGGAAGCAAAAAACAGAGAGAGAGAGAGGAAAGGACTTTTGGGTGTACTTAAAAAGTTATGAAATTAAATGGTGTCCACATGTTCCACATGGGACCTGTGGGTAATTTCCCCTTGATTAATTTGTATAGGATTGACTCACACATTGTCAATTCACATCATTCTGCCTATAAGCTAGGGGTATTGGCCCATTGGCCCACCTAGTGCATCTCTATTGTTTTTAGGATTTGGCAAGATTGTTTTAAGGTCCAGGTATGCCAATATTTTCAACTTGATATATTAATGGGCTGAACTTGAGATTTATACTTTCAATTCATCCTGACCCAACCCGCAATTAGATTAATTAATTATAATACATTAAAAAATATATATTTTGTTTTGTTGAGATCTAGACTACATATTTATTGATTTTATTGAAACTTATATTTGTGGTGATATATAATTGAATTTATTTAATAAATCCTTTAATTTATATACAAAATTCTTCAATTCATAATGATGTTAACATATTTATTTAAGAAATATAATATGTGATTGAATTTAATTATAGAATTTTTTTTAAAAAAAAAAAAATTAACATATAGCCCGATGGGTGGACTTGAAATTTATAATTTTTTTGGGTCAGGTTTGGGTAGATATTGAGGCCCGATGTTAGGACCAAGTTGGATTTGAACAGATACAAAACCTCTTATTACGTAGGGTTAGCTTAACCCGAACCTAACCCGACTCAATGTATGACCACCCCTACTACCAACACACATCATTCCACACTGACCATTCTATACTTGACAGAGATTACAAATCAGAAAAGAGGGTTCTTTCCAGTAGAGTTTTTGGGTTAACCATCTTGAATTTTCGATACGGTCGGTATTTAGATAAAATTTTTATCAAATAATGTCGGTTTTATTATTTTAAATACCGATATAGATTGCTTCTTCCATCAAACTGCATCGGACCATACAAATTAAAACAGTTCGGTTCGGTGTGGTTTAATTGGTCTATGACCTTTCAAACTTTAACCACATTTAAATATAATCACTAATCTATATAAAAATATTAAATTAGTTATTTGTCTACCATTTCAAACATATACAATCCATCAATTTAATAAATATTTTTCAATTCCTAAATTAACAAAAATAAAAACAAAAAAAAGTTAAAAAATACTAAGTTTCAAGAATAATGAGTTAAGATTATATAAAATAAGAGTTTATAAACTTAGGTTATAAAGATGATAAGATTAATAATTTATTATACTTATTAATCTATATAATAAAACAGGACGGTTTTTGAATGTTCAATATATTTTTGTCCTACTAGGATATTTAGATGTCTCAGATCTGTTCAAATTATAAAACAACGGCTGAGATATATTTTTCAAAAAATATCCTACATGTACATTTTCTATTTTCCCACTTCCCTCTCTTACTTTTTCCTTTTCTCACCCATCCTTCCATAATCTCGTGATCCCACCTTTCTCTCCCTTTTCGTTTTATTTTTTTTTATTTTCTCCCATTTTTATTTTTCTCTTTATTTGTTTATTTGTTTATTTTTCCCTTTTTGTTTACTTATTTTTATTCATATTATATGGAAAAGTCTACTATCCCAGAATTAGAGCCAGATTTTACTGTGTGTAGTGGAGATTAAATTAATGAATTTTATATTTCACAAATTAAATGAATTTGAACAATTAATTTTTATTTTTAAATATATTAAATATCTGATAGACTTCATAACTTTAGACCTCATATGAATTTTCAACATCTATATAATAAAGCATGACAGTTTTTGAATCTTCAATATAATTTTGTTCTTCCAGGACATTTAGATGACTCAGATCTGTTCAAATTATAAAATAACGGCTGAGATATATTTTTCAAAAAATATCATACATGTACATTTTCTGCTTTCTCATTTCTCTCTTTTACTTTTTCCATTTCTCATTCATCCTTCCATAATCCCGTAATCCCACATTCTTCTCTCTTTTCTTTTTATTTTTTTATTTTCTCCAATTTTTATTTTTCTGTTTATTTGTTTATTTGTTTATTTTCTTCTTTTTGTTCACTTATTTTTATTCATATTACATGGAAAAATCTACGACTCCAGAATTAGGAGCCAGATTTTACTGTGTATGGTGGAGATTAAATTAATGAATTTTATAATCCACAAATTAAATGAATTTGAATAATTAATTATTATTTTTAAATATATTGAATACCCGATAGACCTCGCAACTTTAGACCTCATATGAATCTTCAACATCTATATAATAAAGTATGACGGTTTTTGAATTTTCAATATATTTTTGTCCTACTAGGACATTTAGATGGTTCAGATCTGTTCAAATTATAGAGCAATGGCCGAGAATCCTATATATACATTTTATACTTTCCCCCTTCTCTCTCTTACTTTTTCCTTTTTTCACCCATCATTCCATGACCCCATGATCCCACTTTCCTCCCTCTTTTCTTTTTGTTTTTATATTTTCTCTGGTTTTTATTTTTATCTCTATTTGTTTATTTATTTATTTATTTTTATCTATCTATCTAGCTATATATTATATAAGCAAAAACGAGTTTTCATGAGAAATTTTGTAAGAACTTCAAAATTTTATAATAAATTTAAGATTTTATCAAATTAAAAAAAAATTTAAATAGTGTTTGGATTACAATTATGTTATAATCCTAATATTATTTACACTGTGCCTTCAGGCATGGGCATACGCTAGTATCATTATATTTTTAGATTATATATATATATATAATATAATATAAATACAACATATGTTGCAGTGGTTGGTTTCAATTTGGTTCAATGCACAAGGTGCTTGAACTGATACCAAACCAAAAACAAAAAAAATCAAATTTAAAAACCGCACATACCGATTCTTGTTAAAAAACAGACCAAATATATATAGTCAGTTTGGTTCAATTCAATCAATTTGGTCGATTTTTTCGATTTTTAAAATTTTTCTTATATCCCTAATCTTGTGCAGACGTGACTTGAATTATATGAAGAACAGTTGGGCTGTTGTATCCTAGAGGTGATAAGTCATAGTTTGGTGACTATTGCACCGGTGTTTTTGGATTTTTTCTACCGCAATAGGCTTGATTTTTTTAAAGAAGATAAGATATTTGTATCTTAACTTGATCTAATTATATTTCATTTTCTTTGTATTTTTTAAAATAAATTATTAATTTTTATTTCATTTTTGCCAATATATCATAATTAATTTCTTGTATGACTTCTCATCACTTCATTAGATATATCCATAAATAATCGAATCTATTGAACAATTATAGTGTTAATAACTCTTAAAATTTATCAAATACAATAAAATAAAATATGACCATAGTATTATTATTCTTTACATTCAAGTTACAGTTGACATGCAACCCCGCCCCGTATCATATCGGACTGATGGCGGGAGCGGGGTGGGAGCGGAGTATGAAGCAGGTTAATTTTTAACTTAAAAACTGAAAAGATTAATAAAAATTATAAGTAATGTAATATATTTATGAACAGTAATTTATAATTAATGAAAATTAAAAGATGTAAAATGAAAAATAAATGAGTAAAAATGAATAATAAGTATAATATTTTAAAATTTATTTTTATCCTACTGAAAAAAATTAAATGATATATTATATAATAAATATATTTAGTAAATATAAATTGAAATGAGTGAGGAGTAAAATTTTGTTTCCACCCAAATTTTTACCTACATTTCATATAGTTTTACACATTTTCTTTTTTGTAATTTCTTTCTAAATTTCTCAACTAAATACATTATAAAGGAAAAAAAAACTAGGGCTGAGCAAGTAATCTGTGAAATCCGTAATCCGATCAAGTCCAGTCCAATCTAATAGGTTTGGATTGATTTTTTGAATCCGTGGTTCGGTTCCGGATTGAAAAATTAAAAATCCGTAGTTCACGGATTGGTTCCGGATTGAACCCCACGGC
>NW_021026017.1:585071-615527 GCF_004153795.1 Camellia sinensis | reverse complement strand
ACTTTTTTGACTTTTGTGAGAAAAAAATAAAATGATTATAATTTAGATGTGACATTTTGTTTTATTAGGCTAAAAAGTTTATTTTGTTTTTTTGTGACTATTTTAGACAAAAAGCCATCGTTTACCTTATGCCAAATTTTAGAGCTCGTTTGGCTTTGGCTTTGGCTGTTTTAGTCAACTTTTTTATATTGGGACTTTTTTAGTCTCGTTATTTGTTGGCTTATTTTTCCTACGAAGGAAAATATTATAAATGCGAGCGTGCCAGCAAGGATTGAAAAATCCTTACAGATTAAATTCAAGCCAATTATCAAGCGATTCCGTTGACGGTTCGTTTGCCTCAACAAAGAGGACTTCAAATTTGCCAAGTGTAGAGAAAAAAAAAAAGTAAAAGAAGAAAGAGGGACGGAGAAAGACGATTGAGTGAACAATCAAAGTAATAATTACGTACCTCTACTCCTATGCTTCGACAAAAGGAAGTGCATAAAATGCTTCGAAATGGAAATGCTGAAAATAAATGCTTCGAAATATAAATCTATGTTAAACTACTCCTAAGATAAGGAAAATGACAAGAAATATTGAAATCAAGTGTTTTTGATTTAAGTTCTGGATCCTTTTACAATGTAGCCATTAATGGCTATTTATAGAAGAAAAAATACAGCAATAACTACTTAGTAACTACCCATTTCTTCCATCTTCATTCTTGTCTTGCCATGTGTCCTTCCACTCATCCACTTTGTCCTCCCACTCATCCACTTTGTCCTTCATATTCTCCATTATCTCTATAACTTCTTTTAACTTCCAAATGAATAAGAGGATGCCACGTGTCCTGCAATTATATAAATAATAAATAATAATAAAAATTGCAGATTTATGGTGTTAACAATATTTTTACTTTAATTTTCTAATACCATATGATATTTTTTATATCATCATCAATTTATTTTCACCTAATATTTTGAACTGTCATTTTCATTTGCAAAAATATCACTCTCATATCATTCTATATAAATTTTATGTATAAAAGCCATATTTATAAATTAGTTTCTCCAATATTTAAATTCTATGGTCAAACTGCCCACAATTTTAACCTTTTTGAGAAAAATACTTCAGTCTTTATTATTATTAGGGTGGTTTACACAAAGATCCCCTAAATTATTGAAAAGCATCATTTTGACCATCTAAACTATAAAAATATATAAATTGACCCCCTAATACCCCATAAACTATAAAAATATACAAATGGACCCCTAAACTATTAGTGTGTATTTCGTTAACCTCTTTTTGATAAGGGGTCCAATTGATACATTTTTATAGTTTAAGATGTGTATTTGTATGTTTTTGTAATTTATGGAATAAAGTGATACTTCTCAATTCTGATAGAATTTAAATAATAGAAGAATTTTTTTTATAAATATATTCATACTATTGTTTCAACAATTTAATCGAACTAGAATTTATATTTTAAAAATGTTGAATGGTAATATATTACTGCCAACGATATCAAACACATCTTTTTTTTTATTTTAATTTATATGTAAATTGGGCCGAGCTGGGTAATGGGCTGTTATGGGCCACAGTACGAAGGGCTGAGTAAAAAGGCCTTAAATTAGTCCGGTCCTAGAAGGCCTTAATTAGTCCGGTCCCAGAGAGCATATTGTTATCTCGGTCCAGGAGAGCACTGCGGATAGCTCGGTCGGAAGGTTGCCACATTCAGAGTTAGCCTGGTCATGGAATACCGCAGCTAGCTCGGTCAGAACCATGCTAATTGTTAGCCCGATCTAATCGCGCCGTGGTCTATATAGGAGGAACCGAGGTAAGAGCAGTAAAAGGAAGAACCAGACTAGCTATAGTTCGGTTTATTCTGTGGCTCAGCATAGCCATACTTATCTCGGTCATATTGGAATCCGACCATGGTGAAACCATCTCACTTGGTTCAACCAGTGAGGAGGGTGTTGAAGGATAAGCATTATCTTTCAAGAATATGACTCCTAGGAGGACTCTACATGGAGGAGTAAGAGTCCTACTAGGATTGTGCCACGCAGAACCTATAAAAGCTCACAACATCACCTATGGAGAGGTAACACAACTTTGATTCTCGAATACACAGAGCTTTTGTCTATTTGTCTGTTTTACTGACTTAGGCATCGGAGAGGTATTCGGCACACACCTGCCGGCTAGCTCACGTTTGTATTTTCAGGGGGTAAAGCAACGTCGTACGGAGGAGCGCAGACTTGATCAACAGGATTACACGGGAAGAATATTTCGTGCCCGTACAATTGGCACCGTCTGTGGGAAGATCAGACTAGAACAAAACCTCTTGATCAAGTTTTTCCTCTTTAGAAGCAATGGCGCACAACGAAGATTTGCCGCAGTCCGCCATCGACGGACAAACACCAGAGAGGGGTGCAAGGCGCGAAGGCCTACCTTCTATCCCTCCCATGGCGGACTTGGAGCCACAATGACAAAATCCCAGGAGGGATGCAAGGGGGAGGAGGCGGACTAACAGCCCCCGTCACTCTGGTTCACGAAGTCCTGACAGACAAAGGCAGAGGATTGATCCTCAAGTTCTGGAGGACCGCGTGAAGGAGCAAGATGAATTAATAAGGAAGATGGCGGCGGACATGGAGGCCATGAAGTGCCAGATCAAGGGAAAAGGGATGACGACAGGAGAGGGGCGCAAAGGCAATGCGCCTCCTCGCCACTCAGAAGATCGTAGTAGACATACCACGACATCGCAAGCAGAGTGTAGAAGCCTCAGGACGAGCGACACTCAATCAAGGACTTCCAGAACTCATTACTCCAGGTCTGAGAGAACGAGATCATTAAGGTCTTACACAGAGGGAAGTACCTATTGGCCCTCACACACGCACCATACATCATCCAGGCAAACGGAGTTGCCTAGATCATCCGACTTACGGACTGTGCTTGAAGAAAGGGTGCAACAGAAGGAGGATGCTAGGGTACGCGACCCGCACAGAGTTTTAGCCCTTCGGCGGTTGGCTCCTTGGACGCATGGAAGCGTCGAGGTTGTAATGCCAGTACCACACCTTGCCTACGAACCAACAGATAAAGCGTTGGCAAGACTACATAGCTCGCCGTTCGTTCCAGCGATTGAGAACGCATCATTACCTTCAGGCTTCATCCAGCCTAAATTTACCACGTACGAAGGGAAGACAGACCCTTACATGCACCTAAGCCACTTCCGCCAGGTTATGGCGGTATATCGACGAAACGAGACTTTGATGTGCATCCTCTTCCCATCAAGCCTTGGTGACCTAGGCTTGACTTGGTTCGAAAAACTTCTAGAAGGCAGCATAGCCTCCTGGGCGCAATTGGCGGAGGCATTCGTAACAAGATTCAGAACGAACACCAAAACCCCGGTGGAAATTGATCAACTGCTCTCCATCGACATGGGCGAAAAAGAGTCATTAAAATCCTACAATAGCCGCTACTGGGAGACTTTCAACCAGATTGGGGACTGCCCCACCAATCTCGCTATCGCACAGTACAAAAGAGGCCTTCCAGTCTGGAACAGACTAAGGGACTCAATCACTATGACACCGCCTCTCACGATGGAGGCCTTAATGGAGAGAGTGCACCAACACATTCGGGTAGAAAAAGATGGCGCCCGTGCTAAGGCAAAGTCTAGCACGACCGCAATACTAGATAAAAAGACCGCGACAAAGGTCAACGCGGTAGAACGTCTGAACAAAAACGGACGAGGCAAGCGGGACAATGGAGAAGACCAGGATAAAAGATGGTTGAGAGTCCGCACTGCCATTACCACGGTATTCAAAAAGCCAATCTACCAGATTCTAAGCGAGATACGCGATGAACGTTTCGTCAGATGGCCTGCCAAGCTAGGAGAGGCTCAGAAGGACTACGACGAAAGATCACGGTGCACCTTCCATAAAGAAAAGGGGCACCGCACTGAAAATTGTACACCATTGAGACAACATTTAGAAGAGTTGGTGGCGGCCGGTCACCTGGACAAATACATTGAAGGAGGGGCGCAACCAGTCCCCCAGAGTGATAACCACTCGAACGGAATGCCAATCGATGCCCCACCTCAAGGCGTGATAAACGTAATACATGGGGTATTCGAGCCTGAGCGCGTATGTGAGCTCAGGGGCATGATAAAGAAGGCTGAGCACTTAAGGGAGGTATTAAGTGCCCAGCCCACCATTAAAAAGGGGAAAACAGAAACCACGAACGTCATATCTTTTTCAGATAGAGACTTGGCAAGGATATACTGCCTTCACAATGATGCACTGGTCGTCACTCTCCGAGTCAAGGATTTCGACGTTAAGCGGATTTTGATTGATCAAGGGAGCTCATGTGAGATAATGTACTACGACACCTTCAAACAACTGAAATTGGAGGACAAAGACTTGGCACCAGCTGTGTCCCCCCTGATCGGATTCAACTCAATGCCAGAGTGGCCAGTCGGCAAGATCATCCTTCCAGTCAGGGCAGGAAGCGTGACAAAACAAGTGGAGTTTTGGGTATCAAAGGTCCCTTTCACTTACAACATAATCTTGGAAAGAACATGGCTGTATACCATGCGATCTGTAGCGTCATCCTACCATCAAGTAATGCGGTTCCCCAACGAAGCCGGGGTAATTGAAGAGGTCTTTGGAGGCCAAATTATGTCCAAGCAATGCTTTGTCACGATTAATGGCAGCCGTGCTGCCAAGGGATATGTTCATTCGGTGGAAGAACCTGAGAACAATGAACTGTTTGCAGGTGTTGGCAAAGCAGCTGATCAAAAAGCGGTGGAAGACTTGGTAGAGGTAAGAATAGATGAAAAGAATTCGGATAAGTTCTTTTTGCTCGGTTCGTCGTTATCCAGCACTGAGAGATTAGAGGTCTTGGAATTCTTGACCTCTAACATCGAAGTGTTCGCCTGGACACCCTACGACATGCCAGGCATTGATCCAAACTTCATATGTCACCAACTCAATGTCCACCCATTCGCCAGACCAATCATTCAGCGTACTCGCAGATCAGCACTCCACCATGCCGAGATAGTGGCGGAAGAAGTGGAAAATCTACTAGAGGCGAGAGCTATCAGAGAGGTGCACTACCTCAAATGGATTTCCAACACAGTCGTGGTGCCAAAAAAGAATGGCAAATGGCTCGTTTGCGTCGACTATAAGACAATCAACAAAGCATGCCCAAAGGAGAGCTTCCCCCTACCATGGATAGATTAATTGGTAGACCTAATGGCAGGGCACAACCGACTTAGCTTTCTGGATGCGTACAGAGGCTACCATTAGATCGCCATATACGAACCAGACCAGGAGGTCATGTCCTTTACAACTCCAAGAGGACTGTATTGCTACAAGGTCATGCCTTTTGGCCTAAAGAACGCAGGGGCAACATTCTAGAGAATGGTCACCAAGATGTTTGAGTCGTTGTTAGGCAGAACAATGGAAGCTTACATCGACGATATGGTGGTCAAAAACAAGGATGAGAACGACCATCTAAGGGACCTAGGTGAGATGTTCCAGATTTTGAAGAGGCACAAGTTGCGCCTTAATGCATCTAAGTGCGCGTTCGGTGTAGGATCTCGCAAATTCCTGGGCTTCCTGGTGACCAACCGGGGTATAGAGGCAGACCCCTCCCAAATCAAAGCTATTCAGGATCTGGAGAGGCCTAACTCAGTAAAGGAAGTACAGCATCTCACCGACATGGCAGCTGCACTCAACCGATTCATTAGCCAGTCGTCAGACAGACTACAACCATTTTTTCAAGCATTAAAAGCCAAGTTCGAGTGGGACGAAGAATGCGACCGCGCTCTGGAAAACTTGAAAGAATACATGTCTTCTCTACCACTGCTTGTCACCCCAATACCTAGAGAAGAACTCTTCTTGTACCTGGCAGTCTCTCAGTACGCAATTAGCGTAGTATTGGTTCGTGTGGAAGGAATCCAACATCTACCCAACTATTATGTCAGCAAGACATTGCTGGGAGCCGAAACGAGGTACTTGCCACTGGAAAAACAGGCCTTGGCCTTAATGATGGCCTCAAGGAAGTTGTCGCACTACTTTCACGCCCACACCATAGTCGTCCTCACAGGTTTCCCATTAAAAGCTTTGTTTGAGAGGGCGAACTTTTCTGGGCGAATCTTGAAGTGGGCAGTAGAGTTGGGACAATTCGACATCAAGTTCCAACCCAGAACCGCGATAAAGGCCCAAACTTTGGCAGACTTTGTCGCAGAATTTACCCCGGGAAGTCATCATATCTGCCTAGTCGACCTGACTAACACAACCGAACTAGGGGTGGAAGTTGACGCCGGAATAGCGCAACCCCTGGTGCAGGATACTCAGTCGGACCCTAAGGTAGACCAGAATAAAGAGAGCAAGGCAGAAGCGAACCATGCTACACCAAGCCAAGACTCACCAACAAATAAAGACTTGGTTCAATTAGATAACGAGGGGCAGACAGCCAGTATGGACCTTGAAGAAAACACCAGCAACATCCTTGACCCCACGGCATCATCTGATCCTTCCACTTGCTGAAAATTGTTCATTGGAGAGATGTGGAAGCTCTTTGTGGACGGAGCATCCAACCGGCATGGTGCAGGACTTGGCATAGTCTTCATCTCACCAGACGGCCTGGTTGTGGAGGAAGCAGTCAACCTTGGATTCCCAGCGTCAAACAACGAAGCGGAATATGAAGCGCTTCTTGCAGGTCTCAAATTAGCATTCTACATAAAGGCCACCGAGCTAATGGTCTACAGCGACTCACAGCTGGTGGTAAACCAAATTTCTGGCGACTACGAAACAAAGGATGACAGGATGGCCAAGTACCAAGAATTGGTTGGAACAGAGATCAAGAAATTTGAAGTAGTAAGGATCGAACAGATTGGAAGGAAGAAAAACAACAGAGTAGACGAACTAGCAGGCTTTGCTTCAATGGCAGATACATCCATCCCTCATCCATTGCTAATTGACTACTTACCAAGACCAAGCATTGAAAACTCCGAAGCAGAAGAGGTATGTTGTGCCGAACTAGGCCCCTTATGGATGGATCTAATCATACTATTCTTAAAAGACGGCGTCTTACCAGAAGAAAAGAAAGAAGCCAATAAAATTAGAACAAAGTCACAGCGATTTTGGCTCTCCCCTTCTATGACATTGTACAAAAAATCATTCTTTGGACCTTATCTAAAGTGCGTTCACCCCAGCAAAGTGGAAGCATTCTTGTTCGAAATACATGAAGGGGTGTGCGGAAGCCACCAAGGAGGAAGATCGTTAGCTTACAGAGCCATTTCGCAAGGATACTGGTGGCCATACATGCAGGCAGACTCGGAGAAGTATGTGAAGAAGTGCGAGAAATGTTAGAAGTTCGCATACCAAATACATCAACCGGCCAGAGAACTCCTACCATTGACCAACCTATGGCCCTTTGCAATGTGGGGCTTGGACATAGTATGACCACTTCCAACAGCACCCGGAAATAGGAAGTTCTTTCTCGCAGCAATAGACTACTTCACAAAGTGAGTGGAAGCAGAAGCATTGGTATCGATCAAGGAAAAAGATGTGAAGAAGTTCGTTTGGCAGAATATCATTACTCGATTCGGCATACCTAAAACCCTAATATCAGATAACGACACCTAGTTTGATGGCAGAATCTTTAGAGGCTTTTGTGAAGAATACAAGATAGAGTTCTACAATTCTACACCAGCATATCCCCAAGCCAACGGCCAGGCTGAAGCATCAAACAAGGTCATCTTGGATGGATTGAAGAAAAGGTTAGAAAGAGCAAAAGACAAATGGGCTGAGGAGCTTCCTCATGTTTTATGGGCTTACCGCACCACACCTCGACGATCAACAGGAGAAACACCATTCTCCTTAGCCTATGGCATGGAAGCAGTAATCCTGCGAAAAGTTGGCCTCCCCATAATTAGAAGCGAAAATTTTGATCCAGACTTGAATGGAGAAGCCATAGCATTAGAGCTCGACCTCGCCGAAGAACGAAGAGAAAAAGCACTGGTTCACATTGCCTCATACCAACAAGAGTTATCCAGGAAATACAACAAGCCAGTACATCCAAGACAATTCAAAATCAGAGATTGGGTACTGCGCAAAGTAATGGGAAACACCTTGGTCCCAAGAGATGGAAAATTAGGGCCTAATTGGGAAAGACCTTACAAAGTGGTCGGATTAGCAGGAAAAGGTGCTTACCACTTGGAAGACGAAGACATCAAAATAATTCCCAAACCATGGAACACTGCCAATCTCAAACTATTTTATTTTTAACTTTACTTTAAAATAATTGTAATTTTTCTTTTCCCCAATAAAGCAAGTAGTTTTCTTTTCAGCATCGGTGTTTTTATTCCATAAAAGTTATTTTAGTAGGCTAGGGGCATTGAAAGAATAGTTGGCCGGAAAAACCAACTTAGAGGTTGGCTGGACAAACCAACACCCTTCTTAAGCCTAGGATAAGGATCCAGGCTGCAGGACGTTTGGTCAGAATAACCAAACACTTTACTTTAGGTTGGCCGGAATAACCAACCTAAAGGTTGGCTGGAAAAACCAACACCCTCCTAAGCCCAGGATAAGGATCTAGGCTGCAGGACGTTTGGTCAGAATAACCAAACACTTTACTCTGGGTTGGTTGGAAAAAACCAATCTAGAGGTTGGCTGGACTAAACCAACTCTTGGTATTCTTTAGCCGAAGTAAGGACATCGGCTAAAGAGTGGTTGGCTGGACTGAACCAACTCTTGGTACTCTTCAGCCGAAGTAAGGACATCGACTAAAGAGTGGTTGGCTGGACTGAACCAACTCTTGGTACTCTTCAGCCGAAGTAAGGACATCGGCTAAAGAGTGGTTGGCTGGACTAAACCAACTCTTGGCACTCTTCAGCCAAAGTAATGACATCGGCTAAAGAGTGGTTTGCTGGACTAAACCAACTCTTGGTACTCTTCAGCCGAAGTAATGACATCGGCTAAAGAGTAGCTGGCAGGATTAAACCAACTTTTAGTATTCTTCAGCCGAAGTAGGTATCTCGGCTAAGGAGTGATTGGCAGGTATACTTATAGTTGCAATGTTAAGACCGGGATAAAGTATCTCGGTAAGAGAATGCTGAACCTCATGCAAGACTTCAGTTAGAAAGTAAAGTATAAGCATTGAGATCAACCGAAATAAGAGTTGGAACAAAAAAACAGACTTCATTGAAAATTCAAAGCAAGTACAATGGGTGGGGCCTCAGCCTGGTTACAATCTGTCCAAAAGCAAAGAAAAGAAAATACAGAAATCAAGCAAGAAGAAGAAGAAGGCAAAGTTAGGCAAATAGATCATCAAGATCCGCATCAAGTTCAACTCGCAGCCCAGTTTCAGTTGGAAGCTCAGTTTCGGTCGGGAGTATGGTCTCGGTTGGAAGCACGGTTTCAGTTGGTAGTTCGACAGTCAGATCTTCCACCGTTGGCTCCGACCGAGCCGACTGACAGGCGGGATCATTGACAACTGCGGTATCGTTGGGCACGGTTTCTTCTTCATTTGAATCTTCAAGAAACTGTTGCTGAGCGGTAGCAGCATACTCCGCCAGTGAGCTCGGTATAAAGTATTGAGGAGGATTGAAGACCTTGGTCTCAGGCCCATGACCGAGCTGCACCACAGTAACCCTCCACCCGCATTTAAAGAAGAGATCCTTTGCAGCTTCACATTGCTTAATGTATAGGGCTTCACCCTCTTTAAAGCCCTGGTCCTCTACAGCCTCCACTTTCTTCTCAAGCTCCGTTATTTTGGCTTTCTTTTTTCCTTCGAGCTTGGCCAGCTCACAAAAGTATTTGTCTTTCATCAGTGTCAGGGACCTTTGTTTATCAGCATTAGCCGAGGTAACTAGTCCGATCAGACGGGTGACCTCGGCCTCTAGCTCGGCGGTCTTCTGTTGAGATGCTTCTAGCTCGGCCGTTTTGGCTTCAGCTTCTACCTCTTCCATGGCTTGCCTTGTTATTTTCCTAAGTTCTAACACTATGGTTTTTCTGTATGGCCTGCAAAAGGATGGTAAGACACTTTTTCAGTATAACCGAGCTGATAGATTGGACAAATTTCTTTAGAAAAAATAAAGAAAAGGGGCAACTCACCAGCATCATGGATTTTGTGGACGAGCGAAGGGCCTTCAGCTCGGTCAGGTGGTTGTGGTGCCTCATGTCGGCTGGAAGACAAATACCTTAAACCAAGTTGAAGGCCATTAGGTGGTCTTTTTCTACGACCACTGAGTCCAAATCTGTGATAGCACGGTTCTGAAAGGTGATTTTTGGAGCCCACTTGGAGGAGGTAGCTCAGTCAGGGCACTCCGGTTGTGGGCTCAGTGGAGGGCTTGGCAGAGTGGTTTGAGGAACCACGGTTTTATCTTCATCAACAAGACGTTGCTCGGTTTGGGTAGTCCGGGCACGCTTCTTTGAGCGAGATGATGAAGGTTGTTGAGAAGGCAGAGCTACTACGGTTTCTTGAGTTTGACCAGCTGGCGGTACCTCGGTCAGATTTGTTTCAGTTAGAAGGGCTCGCATGGCTCTCTTCTTGGCCATCTCTTGCTTAGCAGTTAAAGGGATTAATCTGACTTGGGGCAAGGTTGGGTCCGGTTCAGGCGAAGCCTGCAACAAGAAATCAGTTACCTTGGTCTTTCGCTTGCCACTGTATCGATAAGTCGGCTGGAAATTCAATAGCTCGGCCCAACTTCGGTTTGGATATCGCAGCACGGCACGAAGTGTAGCTAGGTTGGGGTAGCTGTACTGTGACTTGAGGAAGTTCGAGTCTGCATAAAAAGAAGACAACTGTCAGTCCGGTTCAAATATTGAAAACCGAAGTAAAGAAATGTGTACAATGGAGCCAAGATAAACCTACCGACTACCCCCTTGTTCCAGTTTATTCTGTCACCAGGGATCTGGGCTTGTTGGTCCTCAAAATTTCCAGATACCTAGAAGAAATCGTCGTCGTTCACATCTTTGTCCGGAGTATCTTTTATTATCTTTTCACGCCGGCGTCTTATTCTTAAATAATAGACCCATCCATCTTCGGCGGATCCTATAGAATATTGGTGGAAGAGTTCTGCTAGCCCGAGGTTAAGACCAGCCCGGTCGTTTAGTGCGGCAATGCCGTTTATTATACGGTAGGAATTGGTGGAAAGTTAGGTAGGGCAGAGTTTGGTTTGCCTAAGGAATTCACAGAGGAGGGGCTGTACGGGGAAACGTAGACCGCACTCTACGATTGAAATAACATTAAAAGGGACAAAGCCTTGCTTTTCCCAAGAGATGATGTCTAGCTCGGCCAGTGAAAGGTGGACGTCATCTGGGATTTGGTAGTTCTTGCGAAATTCAGCCATTGCGCCAGGAGAGTCAACTAAAAACCTATACTTTCCCATTTGTGGTTTGAGTTATGAATAAATTATGTGTGGGTGTTAGCTCGGTGGAAAAATGATTCTGAGTAGCTTGGTTGAGCGCTCAAGGGAATGCCTGGGCAACCTAAGTCTACAAAGTAAAAAAAGAAGTGTTAAGCACTGATCATTGGACCGTGCTACAAGAAACAAAGACATGATAAATAAAGCTCTAGTTCGGCTACGCAGTTTTAGCTCCATTTGAGCGAAGGGATTTAGCTCGGTTGAGCCTTTGGGACAGCTTTCTTAGTCCGGTTTTAGCTAAGGAAGTTGGTCCAGCCCCAACTTTTAGCTTGGTCACCGTTGAGGCTCTCTAGTGTGGCATTGCGCAGATCTAGCGCGGTTCGGTAGTTTGGCTAGTTGAAACAAACGGTGGTTTGACTTAAGGAAGCTACAAGTATGGCGCAAGTTTCAGTTTGGTTGCCAGGTATGGCTAGGCTTACGACCAAGGCAAACAACTTCCTAGTTCAGTTGCATAATTATTTGGGATCAAACCCAGTGTTTCTACAGATTGTTTCGTGAGTTCAAGTTGTTCTATTGCTAAGTTTTTTTCCAGAAAAACGCATGACCAAGCAGAAAATTTGTTTTGCAAAAACACAAAACAATATGCCATGGATTGTAAAAAACAAAAACAAAATAGATTTGAGTAGCTTACCAGGTCAAGAGGAGGAAACTGAAGATGGAAGCAAAGACAGTGAAGAACACGAACTCAGCAAGCTCAGGGTCGAGGAATGTCAGAGACTCGCAAGAGAGAGAAGTTGAATAGTAAAGTGAATGATTCAAAGCATTAGGGCTTGTTTTGTGAAAAGAGAAGGGAAAAAGGCGGGAACTGTTCAAAAAACATGAGGTACGAAGACGGCGTGACAGTTGCCTTTAGCCAATAAGAGCATGCCGCGTGTCCTTGGAATGAGAAGCGATTCAGTCTCTGTGATTGAAGAGACGTTTTTACCAGACAAGTACAGCCCGGTGTAAATTTAGCTCGCCTGAAAAGGCTTAAGAATTTAGCTCGGCTGGAAAGGCTAAAGGGTTTTTAAGCTCGGCTGGAAAGGCTAAAGAGTTTAGCTCGATCGTAAGGATAAAGTTTTTAGCTCGGCTGGTAACAGGTAATCCTTATCATGCTATGTAGATGGAATTAAGGGACAATTGAGAGGGTAATTTATATGTAAATTGGGCCGAGCTGGGTAATGGGCTGCTATGGACCACAGTACGAAGGACTGAGTAAAAAAACCTTAAAATTAGTCCGGTCCTAGAAGGCCTTCATTAATCCAGTCCCAAAGAACATATTATTATCTCGGTCCAGGAGAGCACTACGGATAGCCTGTTACTTTACCTGTTAAATATTGATTACTTTAATTTGTACCCTATAAATTTTTTTTTTTTCAAAGGATCCCAACAGGTTGATGGCGTCCTGTGACACCGTCACGCAATGTATAGCGCCGCCCCTGGTGTGGTCCCACAGCAAGAAGTTTGAATATTCACCATTGATCGATAATTGTGAATAATTTTCTGAACACTTTTATGGTTTTTAGACTTTCCGATATCATATCAATTTGGTGCACATAAAGGGAGAAAGATGTAAAACATCTCCAGTCTACTTACTGATTTTTTTTTCTTCTTATTGTTTTTAAATTTTTTTTACTTATATGTATAAATATCCATACTTGCTTTGCTTTCCTAAATCTGTTGTGCATGAATATGAACTTGAAGAATGCATGTGTCCTGCATGGAACCTAAGCAAACCTAATGAATTCTATATTTCAAATTGTTGGAAACCATAGGTTGGAAACTATGTGGTACAACATGTGGTATAGATGGTGTGACTTAACCTTAAAGGCCATATATACATGATTCATCCACACATGACCTAACTACGAGGAATACATGGTTTTGGACATATCGTACACATAGTCTGACTTAACCATGAGGTTTACATGATATTGCTATATATGCCTATAAGTTCTAACCAAGGCTCATGCCCATGCCTTGTGAATACACACCAAAAATACAATAAGATCTTCTCTCTCTATTCATCTATCTTGAGATTATTATTTGCAAGTCTAGGAATTTGGAATGTGGATAAATATCAAGAAACTCTAGTAACTTCTCAATTGACGAAGATTTTTCAGATAAGACTCGTAATTTCCGCATCAAATAATATGATTGCTTGTATTTTTCCTTCACAAATAATTCCATTATATGCACAATGGTTGTACATATTTATTTATATTATAAAGTGAACAGGTCAGTTTGATACATATGGCTTTTAAAACATTGTACCGCTTTCCTTTTTATTTTTTTTATTTATAATTATTTAACAAAAATCATTTTTTAAACTGTTAATTTGAAAATTTAACTGGAAGTTTGGTATAAATTCAAAAATTGAGCATTTATTTAAATGCAAAAGTTAATATAATAAAAGTCGTATCCAATTTTTCCATTGCCTGTTTGTTTGATGAAGAATATGGAGTTGATGAGAGTTGATGCGAGGTTGCTTTTGTGTCAGTCTTTTGTGTGCTATTTTTTTGTTTTCTTTTGCTTTTTTCGCATTCTCACTCTTTGACTAATCATCAATGCATCCAACATAGTTAAACTATTGAAAAATCAAACGTACCCAAGTCAACATTGCCTAACAATGTCATGACACACAATCATACATTGGAACAAATCAAATGCAATATTAACCATACATTGGATAACAAAAATTCCATATTTTGAGCGATTACCTATGCATTCTAAATTTTTTGGGATGTGAAATTTATAGTTGTTTGTTTTTTGGATAAATTATAATAAATTCCATCTATTTACATTTTGTTCATTTAATTTTCAAAATTTAATAGTTTAAAGTATTGTCTTGTTATAGTTAATCTCTTCTGTTAGGGATTTATACAAAAACAGATCATATGTAAATCACATGACATGCTTATTGAATTTTTTAAGGCAATAATGTCATTATCTAGTGATCTCATTTGTATTTTACCAATAAGATAAGGGATACAAAGTCTAAATGAGATCACTAGATAAATGTATTATTATTTTAATAAAATCAATAACGTGTATTATTGTCTTAAAAAATCAATAAGTGTGCCACGTGTTGATTCCATTTAAATCCTGAAATAGAATCCTAACGGGAATGATTAATTGTAACAAGATAACAGTTCAAGGTGATCAGTTGTTGCATTTTGAAATTCAGAGGGGTAAAATGCAAATGAGTTATAGTTTAAAGGGATTTATTGTAATTTATCCTCTTTTTTTTTTTGGGGGGGGGGGGGGGAATTAAGCCCTAGAGTCCCTCTAATTTTAGCAAAATTTCACTCTGGATCTTATAGTTTTAATTTGAACAATTTAGTCCATACACATTCAATTATATTGCAATGTGGACCCTCCATCATGTATTGTTAATATTTTAAACGAAAAAATTATGTACAAAATTAAGAAGAGTAAAGTGGAATTTAAAACAAATTATAGGGACTTATTACACCGGTGGCCCTGTAGTTTCTTTTGAATTTTACTTTGATTCCTTTAGTTTCAGATAGGGTCTTGTTCTATTCCAAATTCTAACGGTAAATGACAGAAAGACCACATTACAATAAAATTGAAAGTGTAGGGAGTAAATTATTTAAATTGAAATTGCGAGACTAAAATGACATTTCTCTTAAAATTACAAATACTATTGGTGTAATTTTACCTTCTTTTTTGTCATTTTTTTTGTTGATAATTTTATCAAGCTAGACCATGTGGATATTATACCAAAAATAAAAGAAAGGATGTTCTTAATAATTCATGCACAAAGAATCAAAATTCTAATATAATTCTGGTTGAGTTTAATGATTCAAAACAAAGGATCAAAAACATATGAAACATAAGAAAGGCCACCTAAAGATATCAAGTCAAAGGAAGAACCTGCAAAAGCATATATTTTCTACCTGTCATTTTTATTTTTATTTTATTTTATTTCTGCAAACAATGATTGCTAATGTGACGAACATTCAAAACCAGCAAGAACAAGGATGAAAACTTTTTGCCAATATCATACATTTATATTACTTAATTTAAATGCTATATAAGTGTGCACAATATCTTAGTGTATATATATATTTATTTGTATTTTTAAAAAGAAAAGAAATTAATAAAGCAAATAAAACCAGGGAAGTTAATAACAAATTATATACTATATCATTTAGATAGAAATGGTAACTATGATATCATATAAGTTACAAAATTTATTATTTGCCTTTTTTTATCTTACATACCTAACCTTCTATACGGATAGATACTTAGGCAGGGAAGAAGAGAGAAAGAGATAAGAGTGGTGATTCATCCCACTAATTTTTGGACCACTAATAGCTCTAATGAGCTTAAAAAAAAAAAAAAAAACAAATTCAAGCCAAAACATCACATCACTTTGGTGGGGGCCATTGTGCCACATCATTAGTGATATTCTAGAGCTCCCAATTTAGTGCTCTAAAACATTATTCAAGAGATAAACATTCACTTAAATTGCATTGAATATTATTTATTTAGTTTTTTTTATCAGCAAAAAAAAAGAACCTTTATTATTTCAGCCCTACTATGCACACAGAATGAAATACATAATATACATGACTTGATAAGGTATAAAATTTTCATCCTCATAATATCATTTGCAATTTTATCAAGGTCTCTAGATAGTAAACTCTAGCACAATTTGCTCAAAATATAAAAAGGCGAAACACACACACACATATATCATTCCCATCCTTTTTATTTTGCAGGAAAATCTATAGAAGTTTAACGGAACAACTTTTTAATCTTCTCATATAATGCTATGGAGTTGGAGATGCTATGACAACAAGAGTTTTCCAAAAACAGTAAGTCTAAGAAAGACAACACATCCCTGTTTAAAAAAAAAAAAAAAAAAAATCATTGCAGAAAATTATATTAGAATCATTAAAATCATCATCATCATCGAATGGAAATTATTTCGGAGAAGCAGAGACAGAAGAGCAATCACAGTAATCGTTCTCTGCCGACTCCATCCTATGGAAATTCCTATGACAATTACAAGCCGCGCACTTGAAACCCGCGCTGGTCCCTTCCTCCCCAGCAGGCATGAACTCCCTACAACCATCCACCGCGTACCCACCGATATTCGCTGCATGGTTCTTCCTACACTCCATGTACCTCACCATCTTCTCATTCAACAAATCACCACCAACACCGCCATTCGAGGTCTTTTTGGGCTCTTTTTTTTGCTTCATTTGCTCGATTTCGTTCTCACGTTTGGGTTTTTATGGATTTTGTAGCTGTTGATCTTCTTCAACTAAGCTAGAGGTTGGAGTGATTTTGGGTCTTTTGTTGAATTGGCAAGAGGTGTGAGTTGCAGAAGTGGTTGTCAATGTCATGGAGGGATAGGTAATAGATATTAGCACCTCCTAAGGGTAGCTCTATATATAAAGTCCTTGGGATAAAAAGGTAGGTTTGTTGTTGGTTGCAAGTTAATACTGATGCTATGTCCTTTTTAGTGGAAGTGCCATTTGGCCTCTATTTATTCCAAAAATGGCCTTGATAATAAATCCAAAGCGGTTCTTTGTTATGATTTTGATTTTGTGCAAAATCAACCAAGTGTTTGTTGGTTGTGAGCTTAGGTGAGGTTGATTACAAGGCAAATAGTAATGTTAAATAAATTAAGGAATTTTATAAATTTTCCTTACTAATATGAGTTATTTCTATCATATTATTTAGGATTAGTTACACTTCATTTCTATATTTATCCAAATTTTACTCTAGTCTTTATAGTTTTAAATTGAATAATTTGATCTATACACTTTGGTCATGTTTGATTCTACAAGATTAATAGTGAGGTATTAATAATCCAATCAAATTAGTGTGGTATTCACAATCCCACCCCTACCCCATTACTAATAATCCTACAAATTTGTTGGATTAATTATCCATTGGATTGATAATCCTAAAACAAAATGCCAAAACAAACATAGGATAATTGGGTCCGCGGATTAATAATCCCAATCCCATGCTCTAATCCTTCCAATCAAACATGCCATTTAAGTCTAGTTTTAATTTGGTTCTTTTGTCTAAATTTTTGTTATTTTTTTTTCTATGTAAAATCTTAGAAAGTTGACAAGTGTTCCAAAATTGATAATTATAACCTTAAATTTAAACGTAATAACCAAGTTGAAAATGAACCTAAAGTGTCACTACAAAAAATTAAAATTTTAAAGACTAAAATTTAGGGACAAAATTATTTTTTAGGGACCAAATAATTTGTTGCGAAAAGTGTCATTATTATATTTTTAGCAACAAAATCGGGCATTAGTGATGAATTATTATTCTTTTGGGACTAATTTTTTGATCTCAAAAAATAAACCATTTTGAGACAAAATTATTTTATTTTTAAAAGTCTATTTATTAGTGTCATTTTCAAAATTTTGTCGCTAAAAATTTTATTTTGGACTTTTCAAGGACGACATTTTAGCGGCTATCTTCATCACCATGAAAATTGGTTCCTAAATGTCTTTTCAAACGAAATTTTCACTTTTAGAGACCAAAACATTTGATCTCTAAAACTCTTATATGTTGTGTGTATAATAACATTATTCAAATTAAAACAGTAAGGATTATAGTGAAATTAGATCATCAAAATAGAGGGATGAAAGTATAATCAACTCTATTAGTTACATGCATCATTTTTGAAGTTTCAAAATTTTATTTTGCATGCCACATTTGTTTAGTATAAAAAAAAACTTTATAAAACTTGTTAGTTTGATGGTTGGATTATGTGGTAAAGTGGTAATGTTGGTAACAAGGCAAAGTGACGTTGATAATGACTAAAATGACCATGGTCAACTGAAAGTCTTAAGTACATATAAATGATACGCACTATTTCAAGTGATGTGCACTATAGCCTTATTTTGATTTTTTTTTTTTTTTTGTACCATACAATAAGTTATTAAAGGATTAATAAGTTAGATTATAATGAGATGATTGTAATTTTTTCATCGACTTAACCAATAATATTTAAACTTCTTATTATCTCAAGATACAACTACATGAATCACTGAACCAAATGCCCTATCGTACTTATCTTGATTTTAACATGATATCATTTATATATTTTAGCCTAGATTTCTAAAATTTAACATAAATTTATCAAATAAATTTTATATATTTTCAACTCTTATGTAGATGCACACTACAAACATCATGTCACACTCGACCACCGGAGTGGTGGTAACGTGAATAACACACTTACTTTTTACATGGAAGAGCAGGGTTCAATACTTGGGGTTGCATTCTTTTGAGTTGGCACTATATTCATGTTGCTAGACTCTGCCTCCTACTGTGGGGTGTGGGTGAGGTCCATTATTAACTCGGTAGTGGGTTCCTTCCTATGAGTTGAGTAAAAGCTGGCTAACCAACTACTTTAGTGTTAGGGCATGCAGATGTTATGATATCCCCATGGAGCGTCCTTCATTATTGTTCAAAAAAGAAAAAAAAAAAAAAACCATGTCACTCACTAATATTTTATTAGTAATACTACAAACTCAGACTTAAGTACTCAGAAATTATTCATAATTATCATATTGTGGTTCAAATTTATTTTACACATAGATCTCATATTACACAATTAATCTCCATTATACAACCACTCACTTAAAAATTTTTGAGTAGATAAATCTCCAATCTCAAACTTTTTCATATTTTATGGAATTAAAGGTAATGGTGAGTCCTACATGTATGCATTGCGCTTGTTATGGGAGGTTAAAATGTTTTAAAAAAAAAATTGGTATTCATTTAGTTTTTGATTTTATTTCATCGTATAGAAGCATTATTTTCAAATGATTTTTTTTTATTACCTCCAAATAAAGAAATGCAACAAGATAACAAAGGTTAAGGGTCTTGATCTATGCTATCAAAAACTATTTTATGTTTTATCATTTATGTTGGAGTTCTTTTTTTAGAAAAATAAATAAATACAAAAAAAATCCCTTATGTTTGTAGATTCTTTTTTTTTTTTTTGGTAATGGAAATGTGCATAGTAGAGTCTTTCATTAACTTTTATTTTATTGTTGTGTGACGAAAACAGCCTGACATGGCCAATGTAAACCAAGCGTTTTGGCTTTTTGATTCAATATTATAAAGAACTAAATAGTGGAATGTGAAAATAATAGAAAGTGAATTAAAAAAAATGGGAAAAAAAAATTTCTCGCATAAATTTGATAAGGATAAATTTTTTTTTGTAAAAAATGAGAGACAGAGAAAATAATAATTCTAATAAATAACCAATTTTATTTACAAATTTAATTTGTTATAATTTTTGTAAAAGTTATTATACTAACATGAGTTGTACAAAAAATAATCTTCTAACTTCTACCATTTTCATGTTAAACAAACTTATGAAAAAAAATTCTTTTGTTACTGTTGCTATTGTTGTTTTTTATTTTGTTGTGATTTCCCTCACTTTCTACCACTTTCATCTTAGGGATTTTTTATTTTTATTTTTTTTCTTTTAAGAAAGAAATGAATGATAGAAAATAAAAATGGTAAAAAGTGAAGTGAAAAAAAGGAAGGAAAAAGAAATGAAAATTTATTTTCTTGCATGCATTTGAATAGATGAAAATTTTTATAAGAAAATGATGAGAAAAAAAAATATATAATCACTATATAATAGAGAATTGTGTGGATAAACATGGGAAAAAAAGAAAAGAAAAGAAAATAAACCTTGTTAAGATTTGTGAGAAAAAATAAGTTTTCCTTTATATTTTGAAAGAAATTGTTAGCCTAACTAACAAGCTGATTTGAGTTGTATAAGAAACTTTAGTTTTCATTATTTTTTAGAACTCTTTATTGATGTTGTCATTCACGCACCAAAATATTCTATTTAAACCAAACAATAGCTTACTACTCTGTAAAATAGCGGTTAATATCAGGTGTCGATCCTTAGGGACTAATCGAGTTGTGTTGTTTCAGAAATAATTATTAAAGTAATTATGAAAGGTTGGTAAGAGGGTTTTCAAACTAATTAAAACTTAAAATAAATAAAATAAAATAAGAAATTTCCTAAGTTTTCGAATCCACAACTAACTTTATAACCAAGGAATTTTTGTATTAGTTTTCAGAAAATCATTAATTTGGATAATATGATGTATCTTCATTAGAAATACATCGTCAAAAGAATTTATATATTAAAACCTGAAAGCATGACTCATCTTCGCGTAGCATGGATTGTCACCACTGAACTACAGTTGATGCACGACTCGTTTTTACTAGGTATGACTTGTCTAACAATTTTAATACACAACAGTGAAAACAATTGTATAACATGATTTGAATAAAATATTTATTACACAAAAAGATCTAAAAATTATACGATTTATCCAAATCAAATCAAAATAAAAATATTAAATATAATAAAACCTCAATTACTTGATCAGGGTTTCATCTCTACTTTAAGAAAAAAAATATTAATTCCACATAATTATAAATAATCTATGAAAGAGAAATCTCTAAATTATCTCTCTCTACTTTAGTCCTTGCTGGAGCTCTTAAGCTCTGCTCTCTTCTCCTCTTGCTGCTGGAACTTTCCTTTTATGGATGAATATGAGAGTTTGCAAGAGCAAATAATAAAATAAATGTTGTACAAATTGTGTGATAACATGAATCAAATAAATTCATATATTTAACAATTTGAATTTTGTGTTGGAAATTATACATAGATAGAACATAAATTCATAAAACTAAAATTGCAGAAGAAAGCAAATCGAAACCTGCACTAGACAATGTCCTTAAAACAGATTTGCCGCCTCACCGGTTGGGTGTTGAAGGTTGTTCGACGTCTGTCTCCCAGGATACGACGGTTGGACCGGCTATGTAATGCACCGACTGAATAGTTTCGACAAATAGAACTTTGCAGCAGTCTCTCACAGGAAGTGTTGGAGATTTCCTAAAAGCTTCAAAACTTTAATTATTTTTATTTATTATCATATTTTATTATTTATTTATTTCCTTTTATAGCCTTATTTATTTGAATTTTAAATTTGGTTTTGGCTTTGATTTTATCTCAAAAGGTGTGTCTGTTCCAAACAGATACCAAAGAGCCTATTTAAATAGGACTCTAATTGAGAAAAGAAGTACAACGTACTCTGATCTCTCTCTCTCCTTCTTCTCTTTACAGTATTTTATATTTCATATTTTCTGGGCAATTGATACATTCTTGACAAATTCTTCTGGTACAACTGTGCATTGTATCAGATTCCTGTGGATTCTTGGGTTGTATCTTGGAGTCGTTTGTGATCGTTAGAACCTGCACGGAGGGAGCGCATAACGACTTTAGGACAGCGTCTTTGACATGCCTCTCACAATCACACATGCTACTTTCTGAATTCTTTTACTTATTCTGTTATATATTTGTATGTATAGTTTATATTGAATTGTGAAAACCTATTTAAAAAGAATCTGTTTTGCTTTCAATATTATTGTATAAAATTGATTTAAGATAAATATTTTGCAATTCCCATAACAGGAAGAATATACAATAAACTGGAAAACTTAGGAAAACAAGAATAACAACAATTTCTGGTGTAGAAAGTTGAAGGAGAGGGCCTCATTCCATACACACGGAGGGAGAGAGGAAGAAGCTCCCCTGTAACAAATGCAGGAATTAATTCTGCATTAAACCTGAATTAATTCTGCAAAACTGATGGGTTTAATTCCATCATCAATAGAGGAGACTAGGTTTTGTATACAAATTCCTACAGCCCACACATCTGACTTGGCCCAAAAAGATTAAGATAGGCGGGCCAAGCCCAACCTCCATACTCAATCCATTCCAGCAAACCCAAGCCCAAGGTTCAAGATCCACGACCCACGACATATGGATCATGGATCACGGACTGGACTTGGCCCGGTCCGATTTGGACGGGCGGGCGGGCAGCACGCATGCGCGTTTTTGCATAACCAAATTGGACCATTGTCTTGGCCCAAGTCCATCCTTGAAGCATCCATAACTCATTTCATTTGGAAAATTTGGATACCCCAAAGGGTTTATACCCTTATGCAAAAAATGAGTTTTAATTACCCATCAATGTTCTCCTCTACAATCAATGTAGGATACAAGGTTTTATACCTTTCCCAACACATCTTTTATGAGGCCAACTTAATGAGTCAATTTCTCATTCAAGCCTTAATGGTTTTTGGTTATTCTTTTTTGTGGTGTAAAGATTATACTACAAAGAATCTAAACCCACTTTACTCCATCTCAATTGAGGATTGACACCCACTTTAATTTTGCTTAAGGTCACCAAAAACCCATTATTTTTTCAACAATCCCCCACATGAATAATAATTGATCGAATAATAATAAATGGACAATACTTAACAACAAAGACTTGGAGAGAGTGCAATGGAATAACCTCGGCATCGGAAAAGGTAACTTTTGGTTTTGAACCCCTCCTAGTGAAGTCTATCGGATTTACTGGCTGTCCAATGAACATGAAGTCTTGAACTATTCTACCATTTATATAAACCAAGACAACAGACCTCACACAAGAATTACTCCAACCATCGTTTTGTTCTCATTGTTGTGTTCGATTTGGCCTTGGAACACTAGCCTGGTTGAGTGAATAGTTTAAAGAATTAGGCCCTGTTAATTCTTATAGAAACGGCCCCACTTCATACTCACATAGGTGACTCTACTTGAGTATCCTGTTATACTCAGCTCAACAGCTTAACACGCTAGAGTCATTAAAAGCTCATCTTAACTTCTACACTTGCAGGTATCACAAATAAAATGAATGGCTGGAGGTTTAACCTCCTCAGTGACATACCACTATTACACGCAATTAGGTTGTCCCATTGAACCTAGATCTTGGGATCTCCAGTCAACTAGGTTGGGTTTCCATTTCGGTAACACCTTACATTATAGGCCTTAACCCTATTCCTTTTGACGACTACTCTACTAACACTCGATTTAACCCTTTAGTTAGCGGATCTGCAATGTTATCTTGAGACTTTACATAGTCTAAAGCAACAACTCCGTTCAAGAGTAGTTGTCATATGGAATTATTTCTATGATGAATATGTCTAGACTTTCTATTATACATATTACTCTGTGCCCTGTCCAATCGCCGATTGGCTGTCACAATGAATATATATGGCTGGCATAGGTTTCGACCAATGTGGAATATCCTCAACGAACCGGCGAAGCCATTCAACTTCTTCAGTTGCTTTATCCAAAGCAATAAACTCAGATTCCATCGTTGATCTCGATATACACGTTTGCTTGGAAGATTTCCAAGACATGGTTACCCCTCCAAGGGTAAACAAATAACCATTAGTGGATTTGGAGTCTTTTTTATCAAATATCCAATTAGTGTCACTATATCCTTCTAGTATTGCTGGGTATCTAGTATAATGCAACCCATAACCTCGGGTGTAGCGTAGATAACCTAACACCCGCATAATGCCCCTCTAATGAGTAGCATTCAAATTACTCTTATATCTACTAACCCTGCTAACCGAGTAGGCTATATTCGGACTTGTACAGCTCATCAGATACATCAAACTTCCAATGACTCGAGAATATTCTAGCTGAGAAATACTCTCACTATTATTCTTGGTCAAATGTAGACTCACGTTTACCGGTGTCTTAGATACACTTGTATCTGATTTGTCAAATTTCTCAAGTATCTTCTCAATATAGTGAGATTCAGAAAGTACAGTACCATCAGATGTTCTGGTAATCTTAACACCCAAAATTATATCTGCAATGCCCATATCTTTCATGTCAAACTCAAAGTTTAATAAACTCTTGGTAGTTCGAATCATTTCATCATTACTACCAACAATGAGTATATCATCTACGTATAGACACAAATGACATAATCTCTGTCTGTGTCTTTGACATACACGCATTTGTCACACCCATTGATTTTGAACCCATTTGACAACATAGCGTTGTCAAACTTCTCATGCCATTGCTTGGGAGCTTGCTTCAAACCATACAGTGATTTGACAAGCTTACAAACTTCTTATTTTGTCCTGGAGCTGAGAACCTCTTGGGTTGCTCCATGTAGATTTCTTCATCTAAACTCCATTTAAGAAAGCTATCTTTACATCCATCTGATGTATCTCCAGACTACGCAAAGATGATATCGCAATTACCATGCGAATGGATGTAATCCTTGTCACAAGTGAATACGTATCAAAGTAATCCAGGCTTTCGCACTGCCTGTATCCTTTGATAACAAGTTTAGCTTTATAATTATCAATTGACCTATCAGCTTTCATCTTTCTTTTAAAGATTCACTTACTCCCCAAGGCCTTACTGCCTGGGAGTAGATTAACCAACTCCCAAGTGTAGTTCTACAAGATGGAGTCGATCTCACTTTTGATTGCTTCTTTCCACAAAGGACTTTCAAGTGAAGTCACAGCGTCATGGAAAGTTCAAGGTTCTCCCTCTAACATATAGGTCAAGAAGTCCGGACCAAAAGACTATGCAGTATAAGCCCTCTTACTCCTTCTTGGCTCATCCACATCTTCAACTTGATCATCAACTTGATCATCTAAGCGATCACCTGTTTGATTAGCTATGTGATCATTGTCACCTTCAACCTCTTTTATGGAACTCTGAATCCCTTCTTGGAGACGACACGGAAATACATTTTCAAAGAAAGATGCATTTCTTGGTTCTATGATAGTATTCTTGTGTATATCTGGAATGACAAACCTATACACAAAAAATCGATATGCACTACTATTATGTGCATATCCAATGAATACACAATCCGCTAACTTTGGTCCTATCCAAACCCGCTTGGGTGTAGGCATCACCACTTTTGCAAGACACCCCTACATTCGTAAGAATTTATAAGAAGGCTTGATGCTTTTCCATAACTCATACGGGATCTTATCCACATTCTTCCGAGGTACTTTATTTAGAATGTAATTCGCGAAGAGAATTGCTTCCCCCTACATGTTCTGTAGCAATCCAGAACTTATCAACATTATATTTATCATCTCCTTTAGCGTCCTATTTTTCTGGTCAGCAATCCCATTTGACTGAGAAGAATAAGGCGCTGTGGTTTGGTAGATAATCCTGGATTGAGCACAAATCTCAATAAACGGTGATTCATACTCCCCACCACGATCATTTCTTAAAGCCTTAATCTTGCAGCCTAATTGATTCTCAACTTCATTCTTATAAAAAACAAACTTGTCAATAGTCTCATATTTGTTTTTGAGCAAATACACGTAACAATACTTAGTGCAATCATCAACAAAAGTGATGAAGTACTTATTGCCACCACTTGATTGTATAATCTTTAAGTCACACACATCACTATGCACTAAGTCCAATGGCTTTGAACTTCTTTCACTAGAATGAAACGAAGATCTTGTCAACTTTACTTCAACACAAGTTTTACACTTGTGTTTTGGGTTAATCTTAAAAGATGGTATGTGATCTAACTTGATTAATCTACGTAAAGATTCAAAGTTCACATGTCCTAGTCTACTATTCCACAAATTGAAAGACTCAAGCATGTAAGTAGAAGAAGATGTATATTTATTCATCTCTGGGATAACAGTCATTACATTGAGTTTAAATATACCCCCCAACATATAACCCTTACCCACATACACTCTGCTCTTGGTTAGAACGACGTTGTCAGACTCAAAAATCATGCAAAAACCATGTTTGCTGAGAAAAGACCTTGAGACAAGATTCTTACGAATGTTCGGAACATATAAGACTTCGTTCAAGGTCAGCTCATTTCTTGAGGTCAACTTCAAGATCACCTTTCCTTTCCCCTCAATAGTTGAGGTAGTAGAATTCTCCATAAACAACTTCTCACTGTTTGTAATTGGCTTGAAAGTTGTAAATGGTTTCTTCTTAAAGCATATGTGGCGTGTAGCCCAGTATCAATCCACTATTCTCTTGAGTTTGAACCTACCAGATTTACCTCAGAGATAACGGTAGACAAGTGCATGTCATCCTTATCATGGGAGTGCTCTTACATATCTGCCATGTGAGCGCGAGGTTTGGTCTAGTATGGCTTCTTCTGCTTGCGGCAGTCACTAGTCTGATGCCCCTCGCTACCACAGTTGTAGCACTTCCCTAAGAACCGATGACCAAGTTCGTGCGGCTTGTATGTCGGCTTCTTTGCAATACCACCCCTTGGCCCCAGCTTTGAGCCCTTGTTCACAGGAGGCTTTTTCTTCACCCCAGAAGATTTGCCATACTCAATGACATTGGACTTCACAGAGGAGGTACTCCCTCTTTTCTTTCTATTATCCTCCTCAATTCGGAGTCGGACAACCAGCTCTTCAACTGACATTTCCTTGTGATTGTGCTTCAAGTAGTTCTTGAAATTCTTCTAACTATTGAGAAGTTTCTTAATAATCGCAACAACTTGGAATAACTCGTTCAAAGGCATCCCCTTAGCGTGAATTTCATGCAAGATCACTTAGAATTCCTAGACTTGGCTTATCACAGTTTTTGAATCTACCCTTTTAAAGTCCAAGAACCGGCCAATGACAAATTTTTTTGTCTCGACGTCCTCAGTCCTGTATTTCTTGTCTAGAGATTCCTATAACTCCTTTGCTGAGCTTTTGCCACAAAACACATTATAGAGTGAGTCTGCCAAGCTGTTGAACACATAGTTCCAACAAAAATAGTCTGTCTGCTTCCATGTATCAAGTGCTATGACTTTCTGTTTGTCTGACTCATTCTCTGCCACGGCTGGAGGATCCTCGCTCAAAACCTTAGCAAGGTTCAGCGTGGTCAAGTAGAACAACATCTTTTGCTATCATCTCTTGGAGTTTACCTTAGGAAATTTCTCTGGCTCATGGTGACTGAGCGGTTCTCCTGGAACAACTGGAGTAACACTAGGTTTGACCACAGAGGTCATAATTGGGGTTGGCAAGTCAGTTGTCTCGGGGTTCAGATTCCCACCAACATTAGCAATAGCAATATCATTGGTGACAATTGCCATTTTGTAAAAATATAACAGAATATCATTTTCTGTGTTTCTAGAAATTAAACTTAACCCTTAGAAAATTCCACAGTTAGAAATTTAATTCAAAACTAGTTTCACCACTTAACCTAGAATCGAACATGGTCAAGAATGTTCCTATAGGAAGACTGGAGGGGTCACATCGATCCCACTTAAAACCCAGTTAACATTTTGACAAAACTTTCAAGAGTATGTTGACTCCTAGTCCGTGCTAAACAATTTTAAGAATTAAATTTTCCAAGGGATGAACTAGGTTAAAACAAACTAGTTCCAAACTTACAAGCAATTAAAATAAAATTGCTAACAATTACAAGCAATGTAAATATTGCTACAACAATACAATACAAGCATGTAAAATCCTTTAGGGCAACTTATACAAATAGTCTCTATAGTTTGGGACTTGTGTCACTTTGGTTCATAACTTTTCAATTGTGACACATTTGACCCTGAATTTTGAATCTTGTTCCAAATAAGGACAATTGAAGATATCATTAGATTTTTCAAGGGTAAAATTGTCAATTTGATAAAATATAAACTAATTTGACAAAAATAAATGTCAAACAAATATTTTTAAATTTTTAAAAATTAGTTCTACCTACTAAAAATAAAATTATGTAAAATTGATAAATCTTTTAGACATTTATTTATTTATTTTTACCAAATTAATTTTTATTATGTGTTTGAATGATGATCATGTAAAATTAATTTTAAAAACTTAATTATGTAATTTTTATTAATTTTACATAATTTTATCATTGGTGGATAAAAATAACTTTTAAAAAATTTAAAATATTTTTTTGACATTTATTTTTGTCAAATTAGTTTATAATTTATCAAATTGACAATTTTACCCTTAAAAAATCTAATGATATTTTCAATTGTCCTTATTTGGAACAAAATTTAAAATTCAGGGTCAAATGTGTCACAATTGAAAAGTCAAGGACCAAAGTGACACAAGTCCCAAACTATAGAGGCTATTAGTGTAATTAACCCAATCCTTTAATATGCCAAGCAAACAACCTTGCTTTAAAAAATTGGCAAGTAACCACTACTAAAGCTTAAGCAAAAAATACGTGAATTATGTAGTTCATAAATTTCGTTTGTACAACCCAAATCTATTCATTTGGTTTTAGTTTTTTTTTGTATAGGTATTTTTGTAAAAAAGGTTAGCAAAAAATCACAACAAAATACAAATAAATAATCTAAGCAAAAAGTAAATATAATAAATTAATTGAAACCATCTAACAAATTAATTAATAACAAAATTAACTAATCAATTCACATGCTAGATGAGATACCAAAACAAAATATAATTTGTAACTTCATAATTAAATTAAAAATTTAAAATAATATTTGTAACTCCAAAATTAAATTTTAATTTTAAAATAAATAAATTAAAACAAAATTTAATAGTCGTGAGTTGTGAATGAAATTAATTCACAATTAACATGCAAGTCATATTATACAACTAGAAGCATTGAAATCATGATAACGATCTAGAAATAAAACCATGAGAAAATTAATTTATTCACTTAAACAGTATATCATTCCTAATCACAAATAAACATGCAGTTTATATACCTAGACAAAGAAAAGAAACTGGAAGCAAGCAACATGAAAGGATGATTTAATACATCGAAGTGTAATAGTAGACTAATTTTTTATTTTTCCTTTTTGACTAGTCATGCCATATATACATATAAAATTATACTAACACAAATAAGTATGTAAATTTTACTTGACATCTAGAATAACAGTATTCTAATTAAACTAGGCAATTAGAACATCACATTGCATATAAGTTACAAATATCAAATTGAATAGCTTATGCACCAAAACTTGGACCTTTGAACATGTAAATTATATTATCAAAATATGGATTATAAGCATGTTAGTACACATATAATATACTGGAACAAATGAATACAAATATGCTAGTAATCAAAAACAGCCTACAGAACTTTGCATATATGAATCCATTTCCACAAAACATTAAATCTAATGATCAAAGCATAATCAAGAAACAATGAGCTATGCATAATACAAACAGGCACTGGTTTTTATTCACATGCTGATCCAAAGGAAATTACACTTGTCCAATTATATATGAATTTATTAGTTCAAATTTCATGAAAATATATATTCTGTTTTAAGTTTGTTGTACAAATTGTGTGATAACACAAATCAAATAAATTCATATATTTAACAATATAAATTTCATGCTGGAAATTATACATAGATAGAATAAAAATTCATAAAAATAAAATTGCAAAAAAAAGTAAACCGAATCCTGCACTAGATAGTGTCTTTAAAACAGATTCGCTACCTCACCGGTTGGGTGCTGGAGGTTGTTCGACGTTTGTCTTCCAAGATACGATAGTTGAACTAGTTATGCAATGCATCGATTGAATAGCTTCGACGAATAGAACTTTGCAACACTTTCTCATAGGAAGAATATAAAATAAACTGGAAAACTTATGAAGACAAGAATAATAGCAATTTCTAGTGTAGAAAGCTAAAGGAGAGGGCTTCCTTTTATACACATGGAGGGAAAGAGGAAGAGGCTCCCCTACAATAAATGCCGGATTTAATTCTGTAAAACTGATGGGCTTAAGTTTATCACCAATAGAGGAGTTACCAAATATACACATATATATATATATATATCTACAGCCCACAAATCTGGCTTGGCCTAAAAAGATTAAGATGGGTGGGCCAAGCCCAACCCCACACTCAATCCATTTCAATAAGACTCAACCCTCAAGACCAAGCCCAAGCCCCAAGTCTCAAGATCCAAGATCCATGACCCATGGATCACGGACCGCGGACCATGGACCCAGACCCGATCTGGTAGGGCAGGCGGCATGCGCCCCTGTGGCAAAATTTTCATAACCCATAGTTCGGACTCCTATGGTTCTGAATCTAATCTCACAAGTGCAATGTGAAACTGATAATCACCAAAGAGTCCAAATCTGGAAAATCTTTTTGGAACCCTGACTCATTTGCCTACGGCCACATGTCCGTCATCACCAAAGTTGCCTCGGCTCGGGAACTTGGGTACGA
>NW_021026017.1:556867-584019 GCF_004153795.1 Camellia sinensis | reverse complement strand
TGTTTTCCATTGACACTCCTACTTGTGTTAATGTTGCTCAGCATACAATAATAATAATAATAATAATAATAATAATAATAAATTAGTATCTGCTTGTCAAAAATGTAGGCTGATCATTTTATTTTTTTTTCATTTCTTTCTTTGGGGTGGGGATCAACATGGGGAGACCTAAATGGAAGCTTTTTGTTGCAAACATGCTAAGCATGCTCATGTTCTTTTCATTAGAGTTGGCATTCTGCCTAACCTTCAATTCTCTAGCTGGCTGAAAGGGCACCATCTAGACACCTCTAAATATATATACCAATAAATATATCTTAAAACATTATTAGATATTTTTAAAATATCATGAAACATTACTCATTTGATACTCTCAAATACGATACTTATAAAAAAATTTATTACATAATTGATTTGGTAAAAATTTTCATTACATGATTGATTTGGAACACCATATAAATAATCTCACATGTGTTTTGAAATTACTGAATAATTACTTTATATATCATATATTGTCAAAAGGACCATGAATATTCCTTTTTTTCAAAATCATTATATCTTTCTATCTCAAAATTCTAATAATCATTTAATCATTTTAAATACAAAAAATTAAAACATAATTCAATAATTGTAAGCATTTTATGTAGTCCTAAAAGTTTTCTTATAGACTGAAAGGTCCCATTACAATGTTAATAACATCAGAGTCATGTTACAAACATTGGATTTCAAACATCTAATGTTCATCAAATTTCAATAATGTTTGAAAATATAGGATGAAAAACATTTAATGTTCATCAGATTTTAATAAATTTTGAAATTATAGAATGAAACATCAGATCATTTACATCATTCACATCATGTTGATGTAAAAATGGGATTAAATGGAGCATAAGAAAACTTTTAGGACTAAATGGTTCAACGTTTCAAAAACTAGGACTTATTGGTAAATTTTTCTCTTTTTTTTTGCATTTTGACCCTTTATTTTTAATTTTTTTCCACTTTTCTTCTAAAGTTAACTCCCGTTCAAAACTAAATAAAAAATATCACAATAACTTGATGTTTTGATCATCTTCATTTTAGAACAAGTAGGGATACATTATACAGCCATCTTGTATAAGTCGATGCCATTAAACTTCAGCAAGCATTCTTATGTAAGCAAAAGTTTTGGGCATCAAGTGTTATAAAGACGGTTCAACTCTGTGAGGCAGACACATTTTAGAAATAATTTCTATGAATAGGTCAGCACCTAAGTCATTCCTCCCAGCACCTCACTTTGGTAAGAAATGGAAACTTAAACCAACCTGTCTAGAACCACCCTTAATGGGATGTGGATGGGGTGGTAAAAACTGAGCCATGGGCAGAGCAATAGACATTCTCACTGCTCTAGTTATTGAAATAAAATAGAGACCTTGAGGTCTCTGCAAAGGCAGAAACCAAACCCCCAATTCTTTACCCACTCTAGCCATAAGAGCAAAAGCATTTCACAAATCATAATCAGCACACAACCAACCCTGATCATTACTGATTACTCTACCAAGACAATGGTCAAGTATTTAGGACCCTTTCCTTTCTTCCCCATTAAGCTATAATTTCGCACTAGAAAAGAAAACATGCCACATCTTAGAATTTAGGAAGGGCTAGCCATGTATTCAATGATATTGAAGGATTAATCATGTGCTTGATATCTTGGAAAAGGTTTCTTAATTACATGAAATTGTACGATATTTCAAATGCATGCTCGGGAGTACCTAAAAAGTACCAATATCCAATGGGCTTTAAAGCATCCATACTGTTTAACATATATATCGCATGACACTATTAAGAAAATAGGCGCCAGTGTACTTTCACACCCCCAAAAGTAACACCCTCCTCCACTCAACACATTATCACCTTCACCCTGCAACCCCAGTACCAATCAATTTTACTATAAATCGACCTGATTAAAAAATATAGAGTGCACAGATGAAGAAACTACAAATGCATCATAGCTAAGACCCATGAATAAAATACCAAAATTGGGCCGAGGTAAGAAAGCCCGTGGGAATGGGCCGAGGTAGATAAAGTCTTGGGCCGAACCACGGACCGAGGTAATTATCTCGGTAGCCTTGGTCACATTAGTTCGGTTAGAGCTGGGGTTCTCTATGTTTGGTCTAACTATAGTGACCGAGGTAGCTGTGATTTGAACCAAGCTAAAAGATAGCTCGACTGAGGCAACTCCAAAGACTAGGTTGACTGAGTTGGCTTATTCTGCGCCGAGCTGTGTGAGCGCGGTTATGCTTTGTGCCAACTGAAGTAAGAGTTGCAGTTATCTCACTTTGATAAGTAGTGGGTAAAGAGTTATCAAGATAAGCTTTATCTTTGGGCATGAGACTCTTAGTAGGACTCTGCAAAGGAGAGTAGAGTCCTACTGAGATTGTGCAAACCATCTCA
The DNA here is from genome assembly GCF_004153795.1 of Camellia sinensis. Classification (NCBI taxonomy): domain Eukaryota; kingdom Viridiplantae; phylum Streptophyta; class Magnoliopsida; order Ericales; family Theaceae; genus Camellia; species Camellia sinensis. The sequence goes on along the minus strand of NW_021026017.1, from coordinate 581,592 downwards.
CTTGGTTGGAAGTGAGTAGGGTGTGTGATTCCTAGTAGGACTCTTATAAGGAGAGTTAGAATCCTACTAGGATTTTATCAGGTAAAATCTATTAAAGCTCATGGCAGGACCTATGTACAGGTATCACAATTCTTATTCTTGAATACACAGAGCTTTTCTGTCTTTTGTCTATTTGCTGACTTAGGCATCGGAGGGGTTTTCAGCACACACCCGGCGGCTAGCTCACGTTTGTGTTTTCAGGAAGTAAAGCGACTATGTTTGGAGGAGTGCAAACTTGATCAACAGGATTATACAAGAAGAATTATTTCATGCTCGTACAATTGGCGTTGTCTGTGGGAATACACAAAGAACAAAACCTTTTGATCGAGTTTTCCTCTCTAGTCAAAATCAATGGCGCACAATGAAGACTTGCCGCAATTCGCTATTGACGGGCAAACCCCGGAGGGGGGTGGGAGGCGCGAAGGTTTACCTTCTATCCCACCCATAGCAGAATTAGAACCCCAGCGACGGAGCTCCTAGAGGGACACACGGGAGAGATGGGGCACTAGTCCTCGTCGTTCTCAAAGTCCTGAAAGACAAAGGCGGAGGTTGGATCCTCAAGTTCTAGAGGATCGCGTAAGAGAGTAAGACGAGTTAATAAGGAGGATGGCGGCAGACATGGAGACCATGAAGCGCTAGATAAAGGAAAAAGGGGTGGCGACAGAAGAAGGGCACAAAGGCAACACGCCCTCTTACCACTCAAAAGATCGTGACAGACATGTCACGTTATCGCAAGCAGAAAGTCGGAGCCTTAGAACAAGCGACACTCAATTAAGGACTTCCAGAACTCGTTACTCTAGGTCTGAGAGAACGAGGACTGAACGGTGGTTTACAGAGGGAAGCAGCTATCGGCTCTCGCACACGCACCAAACGACTTCTAGGCACACGGAGTTGCCTAGGTCAGCAGATCTGCGAACAGTGCTCGAGGAGAAGGCCCGATGGAACACCAGGGCTTGCGACCCTTGCAGAGTTTCAACCCTACAGCGATTGGCCTCTAGGACACATGGGAGTGTCGAGGTAGGGATGCCAATACCGCGCCTTGCCTATGAACCAGCGGATAAAGTATTAGCAAGGTTTCAGAGTTCGCCATTCGTTCTGGCAATTAAGAACGCACCACTTCCCTCAGGCTTCCACCAGCCCAAATTCACCACTTATGAGGGGAAGTCAGACCCCTACATGCACTTAAGCCACTTTCGCCAGGTTATGGCAGTATGCCGACGAAACAAGGCTCTAATGTGTATCCTGTTTCCATCCAGCCTTGGTGACCTAGATCTAACCTGGTTCGAAAGGCTGCCTGAAGGTAGCATAGCCTCATGGGCACAATTGGCAGAAGCGTTCGGAACAAGATTCAGAACGAATACCAAGACACCAGTGGAGATTGACCAGCTACTCTTCATTGACATGGGCAAAAAGGAGACATTAAGGTCTTACAACAGTCGATATTGGGAGACTTTCAACCAGATTGGGGATTGCCCTACAAATCGTGCCATCGCACAATACGAAAGGGGTCTACCAGTCGGTAACAAATTAAGGGACTCAATGACAATGATGCTACCCCTCACGATGGAAGCCCTAATGGAGAGAGTGCATCAACATATCCGGGTAGAAGAAGATAACACCCGTGCTAAAGCAAAATCTGGCACAACAGCTATGCCAGACAAAAAGACTACAACAAAAATCAACACGGTAGAACAACCAGCAAGAATGGACGAGGCAGGCGAGCCAACAGAGAAGACCCAGAAACGAGGAGGTTAAGAGTCCGCACTGCCATTACCACAGTATTCAACAAACCTATTGTAGACACCTAATTTTTGACTGACCTTAAGACTTAGATGTCATCGATTGAGTGCTCGGTGATTGCGCATGTTGTACTCGTTCTGAGGTTACGGAGTCTCGGTTGAGAGCCTTGCCTCCGGACTTCGGGACTCTTTTGTGCTTTGTCTCGGTTTGCGAATCAGGTTTTGTTTTCTCTTTTTGAAGGGAGGGAGAGGTCTCGTAGACCATCTCTCTGTGGCCATAGGCTACTCTTCGTGGTCGTTGGCCACTTTTTCCGTTTGGAGACCAGTTTTCAGTTTTCGGAGCCGTCGGCCGTGCGCCTCGGTTCGGGACCGCTTAACTTTCTCCGTTTGCTCCGGTTTTTGGTACACACCTTGTTTCTTCTCTTTAGAGGGACACTGTGGCCCGGGAGACCACCTTCGTGGTCGCACGCCACTTTCGATGTTTAACAGTCAGTTTTCGGGGCACCCGGCTGCACGTTTTGGCCCCCGAACCCTCGTTTTGCATCCGTCTTGGTTCATTTTTGGCATGGATCCTATTTTCATTGTTTGGAAGGTGGTACAAGGGTGGGAGACCACCTTTTCTTCTTGGAGACCACTTTTCCCCGCCGACCGATTTTTCTTGTCAGGTAACTGGTCTTCTTGACTTTTGAGCCACAATTACTGGTCTCCCATCATACCACTAGCTTGCATTGAGTTGGGAGACCACCCCTAGAGGCTGCAAACCAGCTTTTGAAGCTTGAACCTTTTGACCATGGTCAGCCGACCAGGGCAGGTGGTCGGCTGACCACTTGAACTGGTCAGCCAGCTTCCCCATTTTCTGTCTCTGTGAGTGTGTGCCAGCTGGAAGGCACAGACTGCATCCTCCATACACGTGTATGGAGGATTGGAAACCTTGTTTTGGCTTCTTAAAGAAGCTTGGCCCTTTGCTCTAAGCTTCTAAGAGAAGCTTGAACCCTTGTTAGCTTCTTGAAGAAGCTTGACCCTTTTTGCTATAGCTTCCTTAAGAAGCTTTGATCTTTGCACAAGCTTTTGTTCCTTTATAAGGGAGGCTCTCTTCTTCCTTAGGGAGGGTTCAGAAATTTGTTGAAGGAAAAGTATATCTCCCTCTCTATATCTCTACACTTAGGCTTAGAAAGTGCATAGTTCTTGGCCCTTTTACACTACACCTCCTAGCCTAACACTTCCACCATCAACCTAAGCTCCTTGGAGGTCATTCTCAGAGGTTAAAGGTTGAGTTTTGGTCCAGAGGTGTGCTGTTTTGCTGAAGCTTCAAGGGTAACACACCATTTCCCTCTTTTTAGCATTATTTTGATCCATCTTTTAGCCTTATTTTCAAGCATATTTGAGCTTTGGTGTAAACTAAAAAAGGTCTTATTTTGAGGTCCTTAACATGTTTTTTTGAGACCATTTTTCTGTTGGGGGTCATCTACCCCCTTGCATGCTTCATTTCATCTTGCTTTAAGCCATGCATTAGGGCCTTTGTGTTGAGCTTTGTTGGCCCTTTTGACCACTGAAATCCAGCAGATTTTCAGTGGTTAATATGTGTTTTTGAGTACCAAAATCAGAGATGGGTGACCCTCTCACCCCTTGTCTTGTTTACTAGCACTTTTGGCCTAACAAAGGAGCCTATATTTTCACACCTCCAAGCCTTGTTTCAGGTCATTTTTGGTGGGTTTTAGGACCTGCATAGGCTCTTCCCAGAGCCCATTTTTCCATTTTGGGTGTCCATCTTGCATGTGTAGAACAACCCTCTTTATAGCCTATCAAAGGAGCCTATCATTCTTGCATGCATAGACCATGTTTCAGTGGGTTTTTGGGCTTTATTTGGCATGTCATACCTTTGAATTTTTCTGGTTTAGTGGTCTCTTGATTGCCTCATATACTTGTAGTGTAAACCCTCTTCACTAGCTTGTATTGCATGCTATTTTGGCCTTTGATTTTAGCACCTTTTGGCCTTGCTTTAAACTGATTTTGTGCATGTTTTGGACTGTCTTAGCTCTTTTTTTTATGCCTCATGGTCGATTGATGCTTGCTATGCATGGTTGTAGTTCAATACCCTTGTCTAGCTTTGAGTTTTGGAGCCTATTGCATGCTTATGTTGTGGTGTTTCCATGTTTTGGGGCCATTGTGCATCATATTTTAGAGCTTACACGTATGCCATATTCCCATATTTTCCACTCTTTAAATGCGTTTGAGAGTCGTGCTTGTTTGCCTCGTTTTTGGACCATTGTATGAGCTTCACTTCTATGCATGTTGAGCTATCATTTTAGGCCATTTTCCCACTGTCTTGGACCTGCCTAGGGTCTGTTTGGGGCTGGTTTTTCCATTTCTGCATTGCTTTGTGTACCTCTAGTGTAATGCATTTCACTAATTTCGGTATTTAGGCCATCTAGCATGCATTGTGTGACATCCTTGCATGATTCGGGACCATCTTGCATATCATTTCAGAGCTGAAAAATATATGATTGTATGCCATATTTCATCCCTTGCCATGCTTTGGTAGAGTGGCATTTGATGCCTTAGGTTCGGTCCCTTGCATCGGGTATGTTTACATGAGTGTTCCTACCTTTCATTCCATCATGTTTGGCCACTGATTTGAGTGTGGCTGAGGCCCATTCATTTTAGTTTAAGTCTATCTTACATTGTGTATGCCATATAGTCCATGTTGTTGCATGATTGACCCTTGCATTGTGTATGCCTTGATCATTTCATTGTTAGTTTCCATGTGTGCATTGCGTATGCCATATAGTTTTCATGTGCATTGAGTATGCCATTGATTATTTCATAGCATTGTGTATGCTAGTAGCATTTTTTCATATCATCATTTGCATGCTTACATCATTTAGTGGCATTATGTTTAGATTGCATGTTAGAGTTGCATTCATGCATACCATTGCATTCATGCATACCATGTGTATTGCATTGTGTTTGGAGTAGGGTTTAGTCCAGACACGGGAAATGAGGGACATTTCGTACTCCAAGTGACGAAACGTGCCTCGATTCTTGGTCGTCGACAGTTCGGATTACCCATGATGGAGTTTAGGCCTTGTTGTGTTTATATGTGCATTCATTTTACATCGAGTCGTGCAATCCGACTCCTCGGCCATTATGCATCGAGATGTGTGATTGGTGGCACGAGGATCAAGGACTACACTCCCTAGAGCTTGTGCAATGATGGGGAGAGTGGTCATGCACACATATGTTGAAAATCCATCGCCATGCCCCTTTCTTGCTCTCTGTTGCAGCAAACCAGAAACCAGCAGCAAAAAACTGGTCAGCAGCCTTTCTAGAGCCTTGTACAGTATTCCGGGACAAGTTGCAAACAGAGGCAAATCGGGGCATCGCGATGGATTTCCCGACAAGTAGGCCTGAGCATGCATGTATCCCTATCATTCGGAACAGAGTTGAGGCAGTCCATTTTTACTTAAATTTGCATGCTAGCTTATTTATCTTAGTTAATTTGTTAATTAATTAGGGTTGTGTAATAATTAGCTGTAATTCGTTGTTCATTCGGTTGTGTATTATTTATTTGGACCCTCCGAGGAGGACAATGTTGTAATAAGTGTGCGTGTGTGTGATGTATGTCTTCCAACCCCACGTCTTTCTTCCTTTTATTTACCTGCTTATGATGGTTAGTTTTAGGACATGTTTCAATTAGCATCTATATGTTCGCATGTTTGCATTCATATATCTGTCTTGCATGCACCGGGTTCGGCGCATCATACTAACTGCATTGTATTTCAATTCCGAGTTGAATACGTGTTATCTGTTGCATTTCATGTGCCATGTTTAGAATAGCCGAGCCTATCTTAGTTACATTTTTGTATGTATTGCATTAGGCATTTCAGCATAGTTAGGATTCATGCATGATTTCTAATTAGCTTTTTTCTTTGGTTGGGAGTACTCGGTGAGTATTTATGCTTTAGCATCCTTGTATGCGTGTGAGTGACTGTCATGATAGCATGCTTACCATGAGGTTATGTGTTTATGTGATATAACTGCCTGAATGCCTGTGGGTGAAGGTTGTGTTGCTTGAGTTGGAATAATTCGTCGAAACTTGTGTTTTAGCCTACTTGCGAGTAGCACCTTCAAACCGTTTTTCAAAACGAACATGAGATGTTTTGTTCCAATTCAGGCGACCCAGTCTATACTTGTATGCTGTGTGCATCACATAGTAATTCTAGGCTAATAACCGGAATAAGAGCACATAATGTTTTCAAAACTCGATATCATGATTAGTAGAGTCCGATCTTTAATCGGGCGAGCGGGGGTGCTCACGAAGTGACCTTCCCCAACCGTACCCAAGTTCCCGAGCCGAGGTAACTTTGGTGATGACGGATACGTGGCCTTAGGCACGAGTCAGGGTTTCCTAAATTCCCCCAAAATAAAATATTTAGGTGGCGACTCTGTATCTGGAAAAGCAGTCCATGTTTGGCAGTTATTTCTAAAAATTAGTTTTGCAAAACGATTTGCCAGATTTGGACTCTTTGATGATTCATCGGTCTTGCATTGTATCTGCGAGATTAGATACAGGACCGTGACTGTAATACCCCTGTTCCGTAATATGTTAATTGGTCCTTAATATGAGTATGATTATGTGTTTAATATGATTTTGTGTGCCATTATGTGGTCTTGGATTTCTATCTGTTTACCGTAGGAATATTTATTTGATTTATCTGCTTTGGAAATTTAATTGGAGGCCTTATCGGCCACAGAACCTGAAATTGATTACACCATTGGGATTGACATAATTTTTGGAACCTATGGTGAAATTTAATTGAAAATTGATTCGGGTCAGATTAAATCGATTAAATCGGTGAATTAGAGCCCAATTATCTTATTAATATTATATTGGCCTTAGTGGGTTTTGCTGTAAAGTCACTACACTCTCTATCCTCTCTTTTTCACTTCATTTTGGCTGAATTTGGGACTAAAAATAAAGAGAACCAGCTGTAGAGAGAGAATGAGAGAATTGTGTGATTTTTGGCTCAAGCTTGGGAATTTGAAGATTAAGCTCAAGATTTGGCTAGAACTTGAGTGTTTAAGGCTCCTAGGTGAGTAATTAACCCTTGAATCATGGGTTTTTGTTTGCTATTTGTAAATTCAAAGTTGAATAAGAATAAAGAACATGAATTTAATTGAGTATGATAAAATTGAATTGGTTTTGTTAAATTGAAGGCTAAATTGTGCATGCATGTAAGAAATTGTCTTAAATTTGCATGTTTGAGCTTGAAATACATGATTCATGTAGAGTTTTGGTTAAAGCTCATGATGTAATCACCAATTGTATTATCTAAGTTGAGAATCATCACATGCATGTACAAATTATAAGGTTGAATGCATGATATTGTTATGTTGGTAATGAGTTTGGTGGAAAATGAGCCATGCATGTAAATAAATGAGTTTGGTGGAAAATGAGCCATGCATGTATTTGATTCATGAGATTAAGCTCCATGTTGACGTATTCTAGTGTTAGTACCATGTTAGTACAAATATATGTGAGATTGGAGCCATTGTGTGCAAGAAAAATTGGTTGAAAGTCGATTTGGAGCTCAAGAACTCATTCTGGAAAACCCAGAATTTTGGTATCCGTTCGAGCGCCCGGGGGGGGGAGGGGAACTACCGCTCGAGCAGGAAATACGTGCTCCCAGCACTTTTTGCAGACATGGTGTCCGCTCGAGCGGGGAAGTTGGCGCTCGAGTGGGGAGCTATGTAGACAGGCCTTTCGCTCGAGCGGCCGAGTTCACGCTCGAGCGGGGACCCTGTTTTCTGAAATTCTGAAAATGCATTCTGTGTTCTGTTTTCCGTTCCTTTCACTTCTAAGTACTCTTAGGCATACTTTGAGCATTGTAATTGAATTAAAGAGATAACAATGAAGCCTAAAGAGGAATGTGTGAATTAAAGAACGGATTGAGTTATTTGTGACCCATATATGTTATGTGATGTGTAGGGTCAAGCTCCAGGGCAAATCCACAAGCCGATCACTGTGAATAATATCTTAACAAAAGGTGTTTGAATATGTTGTTGTCCTATTGCTTACCTCTATGTAAGTCTGTAAGTTCATTAATTTGAATGGTGGACAATGTCTGATATGAAAGTTTGCAATGGGCCAGAGGCCTTTTTGACAAGAAATAATGAATGGGCCAGAGGCCATTTTGACAAGCATGAATGAATGGGCCAGAGGCCGTTTTGATATGAATGATTGGGCCAAAGGCCAGTTTGACACGAAAGTATGAATGGGCCAAAGGCCGTTTTGACATAAACGAATGGACCGAAGGTTGTTTTGACACGAACGAACGGACTGAAGGTCGTTTTGAGATAAATGAATGGACCGAAGGTCGTTTTGAGATAAATAAATGGATCGAAGATCGTTTTGAGATAAACGAATGGACCGAAGGTCGTTTTGACATGAACGAATGGGCCGAAGGTCGTTTTGAGATAAATGAATGGGCCGAAGGTCGTTTTGACATAAACGAAAGGACCAAAGGTCGTTTTGACATGAATGAATGGGCCAGAGGCCGTTTTGACACGAATGGATGGGCTAGAGGCCATTCTGACATAAATGAAAATATAAATGGGCCAAAGGCCAGCCTGATACGAACCACGATCACTTGATTTAAATTGTGTATATATATATGTTAAATAGAAGTATGAATTGGGCCCAAGGCCGTTTGGAGTATGTTATTCTACATATCGTTTGTATGACTTCTTTGTTTGATATTATTCACTGGGCTATCGCTCACGCTCATTCATGTGTTTGTAGGTGAGCCAAGAGAGGTCCAAACCCAGCCTCAGTGAAGTTTGTGTGGAACAACCCAGGGTTTTGAAGAGTCAGTCCTCACGTCTCACGAACGAGACACGGCTTCGCCCTTTTGCTATCTTGTGTCATTTTGTCATGTTGGTGAGGACTTTGGTTTATGTCTGTATATAGTTTTGCTTGGCTGACTTAGATTCAAATGATCCTGTATGTACAGAGGTTGTGTTAGTACATATTTTGATGTGAGTTATTAATATGTATCTGTATAATTGTTATGATGTGCCATGTAAGCACAGCTCTATGGACAAAGTTTTAAATTGCTTCCGTTTGGCCCCCATTAACTCTGTTAAAATACGTTTGGTTTGGTTTGAGGCCGTAGGTAATCTCATGAATACTGGCCGGTTACGTCCTTAACCCATGGGGGCGGGTTCGGGTTGTGACAGTGACATTGAGTCCGAACTGTAGTAAGCCCCAATGAATAAAACGGGATTCCCTCTCAGGACGTTCAGGGACGTCTACAGTTTCTGGCGACTCCTCTGGGGACTTAGAGAACTTGACTCGAACTCATGATATCTTGTTTTGACTACACTCATGTGTTTCTTTGCATTGCATGTGCATTGGTGCGCCTAGGACACCGTGTTTGCCATCTGGTATTCCTGAACGGTTTGTCGGAGGCTCGCTTTGAAAAACGTGCCATAAGGCTGACCGGTTACGGGCTCTGCCACGATGGGAACACAAACCCCGATTTTTACCGGGGCACCCTTTTGACCATTCGACCTAGTGCATATTCGGAATCCATAGTGACCATTTCAAACTAGGACAGGTTACTTACCCGATTGTAGGTTGTTTGAAACCGCTGCGTTCGTAGTGAAACCCTAGCTCCTGACAAAATAGGACAGGGAAACCTTACCCCAACATAGGGGTGTTTTGGCTCTCACTTGTTTGCTATGTGCTTTTAGAGTGTGTCTCTACAGGAACGCATGTATCAGTTTACAAGTTTGGGTATCAGGCCTGCAGGCACCAGCTCAGTATTTTGGGAATCAATTATCTGTAGGTATCAGATTCAGTTTTGGGGGCAGTGATTTGGGAATAATGATCAGTGTTTGAGAACAGTCTATCTAACTTATCAACTGTGTGTTTTAATGCCCAACTGTGTATTGTGTGTTTATTTACGCTGTTATGCTGTCCGTTTGTCTAGTTGTTTATTTCCTTATTATTGCTTTATTTATCTTTTTGCTAGGTAGTTTAGCACAATTGCTTCCCACCAAGCAGATATTCCCCAAGCACTCTGGACAAGAGGTCGCAGACTCCATCGATCTGAGGATCTGGTAGACGGACAACCAGTGTTTCATTCTCTACCCCCGATTACCAGAAGGAGGGCAGTCAGGCAGAGGATATCAGTTCAACAGTCAGTTCAGAGGGCTTTGTCTAACCCACCTAAGTATAGAAGGGATCAGGGTTCTGCTTCTCCCGAAGAAAGGGAATATATACTAACAGTTCAGCTAGATCAGGGCAGTATGGCAGGAGTGCAGGAAATGATACGTCAACTTCAAGAAAGTATGAGAGTTATACAACAGGACGCTGTTCGTCGAGATGAATTTGCCAAACAACAGGCCGAGATCATGGCCTAGCAGGCAGAGTTAATTGCCATGCTGTAACAACAAACCGAGGCATCTGCTTCACACTAGGCTCCTCCCCCACCAGGAGTTCCAGCACCCGGGGAGACACCAAATGTCCAGGAAGATACGGACATTCCGATAGGGCCGGCTCCGCCCCCGATCCTACCTCAATTATCCAAGGCACCTATGCCTATCAATCAACTGGACTCTCCCTTTGAGTTTGAGGTGGACCCTACAAGGTTGAAGTTGAGCAAGCTTGAAAAGTTGTTCAAGAAATTCCAAGGGATAAAATCCATCCCAGACATTGAGGACAGGTATACCGATGCGGCTGTGACGCTGCAGGATCGGTTCAAGATGCCACAAATCGACCGCTTTGATGGGTCCGGGGATCCCATGGTGCATTTACATTTATTTTCGGACATATTAAGGCCGATGGGCCTTACCAGACTACAGAAGCTTTTATTGTTTGGCCGAACCCTGTCGGGTGTGGCAGTCATCTGGTACGCAAAATTGGCAGACGATGTCAAGCGGAACTGGGATGAGATGGCCGAGGCCTTCATTGCATAGTACTCCTATAACACGCAAATCAAGATTACAACCCGTGATCTCGAGACAACAAGGCAGGAGCCTAAGGAGAGTTTCTCTGAATTCGTAACTCACTGGAGGGCCAAGGTGTAGACACCCCATTTTTGACCGACCTTAAGACTCGGAAGTCATCGACTGAGCGCTCAGTGATGGTGCATATTGTGCTCGTTCTGAGGTTATAGAGTCTCGGTTGAGAGCCTTGCCTCCGGGCTTCAGAACCTTTTCGTGCCTTGCCTCGACTTGCGAACCAGGTCCTGTTTTCTCTGTTTTCTCTTCCTGAAGGGAGAGAGAGGTCTCGTAGACCATCTCTTAGTGGCCGTAGGCCATTTTTCCCGTTTGGAGACCAGTTTTCGGTTTTCATAGCCGTCGGCCGTGTGCGTCGGTTCAGGACCGCTTAACTACCTCTGTTTGCTCTGATTTTTGGCACACACCTTGTTTCCTATCCTTAGAGGGACACTGTGGCCTGGGAGACCACCTTCGTGGTCGCACGCCACTTTCGATGCTTAATAGTCAGTTTTTGAGGCCCCCGGCTGTGCGTTTTGGCACCCGAACCTTCGTTTCGCATCGATGTGGGTTCATTTTTGGCATGGACCCTAGTTTCATTGTTAGGAAGGTGGTAGTAGGGTGGGAGACCACCTTTTCTTCTTGGAGACCACCTTTCCCTGGTCGACTGGTTTTTCTTGACAGGTAAGTGGCCTCCCTCACTTTTGAGCCATAATTTCTGGTCTTCCATACCACCATTGAGTTGCATTCACCTGGGAGACCACCAATATGGGTAGGCCGACCACCTTTTCAACTTGAACCTTTTGACCCCTGGTTGGCCGACCAGGGCAAGTGGTCGGCCGACCACTTGAACTGGTCGGCTAGCCTTCTGCTTTTTTGTCTCTTTGAGTGCTATCCAATTGTGCCAGCTAGGAGGCATTTGCCCCATCCTCCGAGGATTAACCCTCTTGTTTTGGCTTATTAAAGAAGTTTGGTCCCTTTTGCTTAGCTTCTAAGAGAAGCTTGACCTTTTGTTGAGCTTCTTGAGGAAGCTTGACTTCTTTGGTCTAGCTTCCTTAAGAAGCTTGACCCTTTTGGTTTAGCATCCTTTAGAAGCTTGGCCTCTTTGTTCCAAGCTTCTTAGAGAAGCTATGGACCTCCTTTTCTATAAGAGGGAGCCTCTCCCTCATGAGCCAAGGTTGAAAAATTTTGGCTAAGGCATATACATACACCTCTCTCTATCTCTCTACATCCAAGCTCCAAAGCTCCATTGTTCTTGCACCATTGCACTACACCTCCTATCCTAACACCTCCACCATCACTCTAAGCACCTTGGAGCTGGTTTTCAGAGGTTGAAGGCTTACTATTTTGGTCCAGAAGCTACTGGCTCTTTTGGCTATAAGGGTAACTCTCATTTTCTCCCCTTTTTAGCATTGTTTTGCTTCATATCTTAGCCTAGTTTGCAAGCATATTTGGGCTTTGTCATAAATTGAAAAAAGTCTTGTTTTGAGCTTCTAAACATGTTTGTTTAAGACCTTTTTTCTGTTGGGGGTCATCTACGCCCTTGCATGCTTCATTTCCCTTTGTTTTGAGCTATGCATTAGGGCCTTTGTGTTAAGCTTTGTTGGCCCTTTTGACCACTGAAATCCAGTGGATTTTCAGTGGCTAGCATACTGTTTTGAGCCCCAAAATCAGAGAGGGGTGGCCTTCTCACCCATTGTCTTGTTTACTAGCATTGTTGGCCTAACAAAGGAGCCCATATTTGCACACTTCTTGAGCATGTTTCAGGCCATTTTTGATGAGTTTTAGGACCTGCATTAACTCTATCCAGAGTTTTTTTTTTCCATGTTAGGTGTCTATCTTGCATATGTAGAGTAATCCTCTTCATGGCCTTTCAAAGGAGCCTTCATTTGCATGCTTCCTAGCCTTATTTCAGGCCATTTTTAGTGAGTTTTAGGGCCCTCATAACCTCTTTCCAGAGGTTGTTTTTCCATTTTGTATGTCCATTATACATGTGTAGAATAACCCTCTTATTGGCCTTTCAAAGGGACATATCATTCTTGCATGCATTAACTGAGTTTCAGTGGATTTTTGGTCATATTTTGGCATGTCATACTTCTGTTTTTGGTTGGTTTGGTGACCTCTCATGTGCTTCATATAGTTGTAGTGCAAATCATGGTTCACTAGCTTGTTTTGCATGATGTTTTGGCCGCCTTTCCTAGCATTTTTTGGCCATGCCTTAAACTGATTTTGTGCATGTTTTGGACTGCCTTAGCTCTATTTTTGGGTCTCATAGTCGAATGATGTTTGTTTTGCATGCCTGTAGTTCATTATCCATGCTTAACTTTGAGTTTTGAGATCCATCGCATGCATATACTGAGGTGTTTTCATGCTTTAGGGTCATTATACATCATATTTCAGAGCTTATATGAATGCCATATTCCCATAATTTTCGCTCTTTAAACGTGTTTGAGAGTTGTGCATAAATGCCTCGTTTTCGGACCATTGCATGAGCTTCGTTTCTTTGCATGTTGAGTCATCATTTTGGGCCATTTTCCCACTATTTCAGACCTGCCTAGGGTCTGTTTGGGGCTGGTTTTTCCATTTATATATTGCTTTGTGTACCTCTAGGTAACCTGCTTCACTAGTTTCGGTATTCAAGCATCTTGTATGCATTGTGTGACATATTTGCATGATTCGAGACCATTGTACATTATGTTTCAGAGCTGGAAAATGTGTGTTTGCATGCCATACTTCATCCTTTGCTATGCTTAGTTAGAGTTGCATGTTGTGCCTTAGGATTGGTCCTTTGCATCCGTGCATGTTTGCATGTATTTCGGTTGTCTCATTTCCATCATATGGCCACTGATGTGAGTGTGGCTGAGGTCCACTCATATTGGTGTAAGTCCATCTTGCATCTGTATATGCCATTTAGTTCATGTGCGCATGATAGTCTTCGTAAGTGCATTGTGTATGCCATGTTATGTCATGTGCATTGTGTATGCCATTTTAGCCCATAGCATTGCGTATGCCATCTCATTGCTTTGTGTTTGGAGTAGGGTTTGGTTCGAATACGGGAAACGAGGGACGTTTTGTACTCCAAGTAACGAAACGTGCCTCGATTCTCGGGCGCCGACACTCTTGACTGTCCATGATAGAGTTGTTGGCTGTACTTGCTTATATGTGCATTCATTTCACATTGAGTCGTGCAATTCGACTTCTCGGACATCATGCATCGAGATGCGTGATTGGTGGCACGAGGATCGAAGACTACACTCCCTTGAGCTTGTGCAAGGACGGGGAGAGTGGTCATGCACACATTTGTTAAAAATACATTACCTTTTCTCTCTCTTGCCTTTGTTGCAGAAAAACCAGAAACCAGAGGTGGAAACTGGTCGGCCGACCTAATTTTCTGGCAGGCCGACCACCCTCTTTGGTCTCCACCACAAAGGGTGGTCGGCAGGTGGTCTCCCATGCTAATAACTGGTCGGTAGCCTTCCCAAGGTGGAGTTTTAGCCTTCTGGAGCTTTGTGCAAGTTTCTAAGATCAATTGCAAACAAAGGCGAGGCGAGGCATCGCGATGGAATTTTCTGACAAGGTGACCCGAGTATGCATGCATCCTTCATCATTCAGAACAGAGCTGAGGCAGTCCATTGCACGTAGCATAGCATGCTAGTTTACTTTGCTTACCTAATTCATTTGTTAAGTAATTAGTATTGTGTAATAATTCGTTATTTATTTTGGTTGTGTAATATTCTTTCAGACCCTCCGAGAGAGGGTCAATTGTTGTAATAAGTGTGTGTGTGTATGATGTATGTCTTCCAACCCCACGTCTTTCTCCCTTTTATTTACCAACTTATGATGGTTAGTTTAGGGCATGTTTCAATTAACATACTTATGATAGCATGTTTGCATTCATTCATCTGTCTTGCATGCACCAGGCATCGGTGCATCATCTAACTGCATTGTATTTCAATCCAGTTGGAATACTTGTTAGGTAGCATTTCATCATTGCCATCTTTTAGAATGCTGAGCCTATTGTAGTTGCCATTCCTGCATGTGTATGCATTAGGCATTTCAGCATAGTTAGGATCATGCATTGATTACTAACTAGTTTCTGTTTTGGCTCGGAGTACTCGGTGAGTGTTTATGCTTTAGCATCCTTGCATGTGTGTGGGTGACTGCCATGATAGCATGCTTACCCTAAGGCTATGTGCTTATGTGATATACCTGCCTGAATGCCTGTGGGTGAAGGTTGGATTATCTGAATTGGAATAAAGCATTGACTGTGAGTTTTAAGCCCACTTGAGAGTGGCAAACCATCACGTTTTCTAAGCCCACCCGAGGGTGGCAAATCCACGTCTTAGCTTACTTACGGGTAGCACCATCAAACCATTCTCAAAATAAACAAACATGAGATGTGCTGTTCCAATTCAGGCGATCCAGTCTATACTTGTATGCTGTGCGCATCACGTAATAAATCTAGGCTAATAACTGGAATAAGAATGTATAATATTTTCAAAACTCGATATCATGGTTAGTAGAGGTCGATCTTTGATCGGGTGAGCGGGGGTGCTCACGAAGTGACCTTCCCTAATCATACCCAAGTTCCCGAGCTGAGGCAACTTTGGTGATGATGGACACGTGGCCTTCGGCACGAGTTAGGGTTTCCTAAATTCCCCCAAAATAAAATATTTAGGTGGCGACTCTGTATCTGGCAAAGCAGTCCATGTTTGGTACTTCTTTCTAAAAATCTGTTTTCCAAAACGATTTGCCAGATTTGGACTCTTTGATGATTCATCGGTCTTGTATTGCACTCTGCGAGATTAGATACAGGACCGTGACTTTTGAGTCCGAACTGTAGTGAGCCCAACGAACAAAACGGGATTTTCCTCCCGGGATGTTCGGGGACGTCTACACAAGGCCTCAATGATGACCATAAGGCCGACGGATAAGGATCAAATACGAATGGTTGTGCGCAACCTCCAACCTAAACTGATGTAGAAAATGATTGTGCTCCCATTTCCTACCTTTTCAGATCTGCATGAGATGGGAGTACAGATCGAGGATGCCTTAAAGCAGGGATTGATTGACAACGACAAAGAGCAACCCAGGAGAACCTTCAACCGAAGCAACAATGCAGGCACAAGCAGTACTACAACTGCTAGAGCCTCAGAAGTAAGTGTGGTCACCACCACCCCCCTCCAAGAGCCCTTGTAGCTACCCCTTTTACCGGTGCGTCCGAAAGCAACCCACAAACAACCAAGTTCCAACCTCGAGGCCAAAGAACCTTCACGCCTTTATACATGACCCTGTCCAAAGCTCTGGGGGTTTTAATTAGGAAAGAGCACTCGAAGCCCCTGGAGCCAAGGCCATTGCCAAATCCACTACCTCCCTCTCTTAACCCGGCGAAGTATTGCGCCTTTCACCAACAACATGGTCACGATACCGACCATTGTTTTAGATTGCGTCACGAGATTCAGGATCTCGTTGACAACAGGGTGATTGTGCCTCCAGAAAAACCCAATGTCACAACCAACCCTCTCCCACCACACAACCAAGCTCCACCTCCCAAAAGAATCAATTTTATCCAGACCGGGGTAATGTCATACGACCCCAGCACATATATCACCCCCGACCCACCTACCTAAGTCGGTGGTGTTCATTCCCGATAGCACCGACTTGTGCATGATGGACATCTCCCGAACCCAACCCGAACCAAGGGTGGTGACTGCCGAAGGTAGAGCAGGGATGATTTCAGAAGAAAGTGGAACTGTTGATTCAAGGTCTGAGGATTTTGAGAGCTGTGTTGAGGAGGTAAACAATTCGAGTGATTACATCATGTCAACGGGTCAGGATAGGCCAAGTGTGGAATTGCTAGTGGGGACGGAGATCTCTGTGATCCAGGGGGACGGACTTGATCAAAGGACAGATGACTTAGCAGCTTTGGAAGGGGACTTTGCTGACCTTCTGTTTTTCAATGAACAAGACTCAGGAGACATGACAGTCAACTGCTCTGATTTTGATGAGTCAGCAGAGGTCACAGGGTGGCTTGACGACCAACCCGATGTTGTGGAAGAAGCCCAGCCAGAACAGGGCCTGTTAGGGACAAGGACATTAGCTATGGCCGGAAGGGCCGGAGATCAGAATGCATCGCCGAAGAGCGCCGGTGCCAAGAATTTCGCTCGGGATCTGGGCATTTTGAATATAAGGGATGTTGAACAACAGACTACATTGACGCAGCTAGAACGGGAAGGAATTGAAGATTCTGAAAGAGCTAGAAAAGCCAAGGCCCCTGTGGGGACTGAAAGTGCTGTGTGCACAAGAACAGAGGGTGCTGCGAACACATGGACATAAGGTACCGTGAGTACAAAGACAGTGGTAACGAAGCTGGACAAGTGTCTGTTGGTTGCCGATGGAATGTGGTGGGAGGACGATGATCTATGTCTTGCCCACACCGATGAGGACTAGGGGAGTAATCAACCAGACGATACCTGGTACATTGGCAAAGTTGACCATATGACTAGGAGTGGGTGGTATTTCAAGCCCTCGCATCTAGATCAACCAGAAGTGTCTAGGAAGGACAAGGAGACAGAGAAACAGAAAGAGAAGTAACTCGAAGATGAGGCCGTGCTGAAACAATTGAAAAAGATACAAGCAGATATCTCCATCTGGGGACTGCTTATGGCTTCACGTGTTCACAGACAAGCTGTTTTATCGGCAATGGACAAGGCCAAACTCTCAATAGACACCACGCCTGAACAGCTAGTTGGATTGGTTTTTCTGGGAGGAGGTTCCCCGACGTTGACCTTTTCTGACAAAGAACTACCGCTTGAGGGCGCGAGTCACAACAAACCTCTCTACATCTCTGTGGAATGTAAAGGCAAGTGGGTACCAGTGGTTCTTGTTGACACGGGATCCGCCATTAATGTGTGCCCATCGAGGATGGCATATGCAATCGGGTTGAAGCCCGCGGACTTCGTGCCAACTACCCAGGTGATTCGGGCGTATGATAACACAAGCAGAGAAGTGATGAGGATTGTCAAAATTCAAACCTAGGTTGGTCCAGGGCAACACGAGATCGATTTCCATGTCTTGGACATTCCCGTAACCTTTAACCTACTTTTGGGGCGACCGTGGTTGCACCAGGTAAAGGTAGTTCCTTCCATCTTGCACCAAATATTGAAATACCTTCACGAGAAGGGGGTGGCTATAGTTTTTGGAAATTCATCAATCCATTCGCCGTCGGAGGTGTCTACACCAGTCTTGGAAATCGAGCACGGCACGGAGGATGTGTTCTTATCGGGGTTTACTCTGGCTGAGCCTCGAGTCGTGCAAAACATCTTGGCTGTTGATGAGGGGGTGTATGTCAGCGCACAATCAGTATACCTCATGAACAAGCTTCAACACGTCCCCGGGATGGGATTGGGAAAGAATGGGCCGGAAAGACATCGCAGTATCGGCCGAAGTGCCGCACAACCCGCATACCTTTGGCTTGGCTTGGGCTATTTGCCCACCAAAGAGGATTGGGTGAGGAAATGCAAGGAAATGGCTGGGAGAGCCAGAGCAAAGCAGGCAAGGAAGCCATATGAGTTAATGCACCGACCCATTCAGGGTACCCTAAACGGACGCTTCGTCCGGGAGGGGGAGGATTTTCCATTCTGCGGCTTCCTAGAGCCATGGTTGAATGCGGAGAGGAAGCGCGTGCTTGGTTTTGAGATTTTCTTCGACTTGCAGTTATCCGGGGATGATGTTGTCGAGGAGCAGACAGACCCATCAACTGAGGTTGAGCAGTGTAAAAATGTGGATTCTAAGAGCACCGAAATTGAAATGGGGGTAACACTGGCTTGTCTACTTTCAGATCCTCCGATCGAACAGAAGTGCTTGGGGGATAACTTTTCGGTATCCATGATCGGGGATAAAACGGCTGCGGGCCTACCATCAAACATTTTGGATGCATCCATCGCACCCTCTCTCATCTGGCAGTACGAGGAGGGATTTTTGTTAAGCAGCACCGGCTCAGGTAGTGAGCCGGAATCTGATTCCACCGAATCTGTTGAGTCGGAATCAGGTTCCAGCTCGACTGAGTCTGAGTCTGAGTTCGGTATTCCTGGGGGTGACAACCCGGATGCCACAGTCCTGTTTAGGTCGTCTTTTTCTTTCTCTTTTGAGTCTGTTGTAATAGAAGAATCGGATGATTTGGAAATGCTTAATGAGAATGGAATGGATGTGGTTTCTGAGTACTTTTCTGTGCCCTTGATTTATTGTATTAATCAGGACTTTCAAAATTTTGATGAAAACGACGGGGAAGAAATTCCTCCCGTTTTGCAACACTTAATCGATCAAGAGCAGGAAAGATTTGTTAAACCTTTAGTTGATGAAATCACTACTGTTAATGTTGGTACTGAGGAGGACCCGTGACTGGTCTAGATCGGGTCCACGTTGTATTTGGAGCAACGCGAGCGCTTAATAGCTTTATTAAAAGATTTCAAAGATGTTTTTACGTGGTCCTATGAAGACATGCCTGGAATCGATCCTGAGATTGTACAGCACCGGATCCCTCTTGACCCAAAAGCCCGACCTGTTAAACAGAAACTCAGAAGGATCCGCCCGGACTGGGCCCTCAAGATTAAAGAAGAGGTCACCAAGCAAATTGACGCAGGGTTCCTGTTGGTATCTGAATACCCAACTTGGTTGGCCAACATTGTTCCAGTGCCGAAGAAGGATGGCAGGATCCGGGTATGCGTGGATTTCAGGGATTTGAACAGAGCCAGTCCGAAGGACGACTTTCCCTTGCCACATATTGATGAGTTAGTGGACTTCACAGCGGGGCATGCTTTGCTTTCGTTCATGGATGGATTCTTGAGCTATAATCAGATAGTGATGGCACCTGAAGACCGGGAGAAGACTGCTTTCACCACCCCGTAGGGGACTTACTGTTACAGGGTGATGCCATTTGGGTTGAAGAACGCTGGAGCTACATATCAACGGGCCGCGACCACAATATTGCATGACATGATCCACAAAGAGGTTGAGGTGTATGTGGACGACATGATTGTCAAGTCCAAAGAAAGAGAGGGCCACTACACCGCCTTACAAAAGTTCTTCCAAAGGATCAGAGAATTTCGGTTGCGGCTGAATCCTTAGAAGTGTACGTTTGGTGTTACAGCAGGAAAAATACTGGGGTTTCTGATTATACAGAGAGGTATCGAAGTCGACCCTTCCAAAATCAAGGCCATCTTAGAAATGCCACCACCAAGAATTGAAAAGAAAGTGCGAGGCTTTCTGGGTAAAGTACAATTCATAAGACGGTTTATCTCAAAATTAACCTTGACTTGTGAACCACTTTTTGGTCTCCTGAAGAAAGGAAATAAGTTCTAATGGGACGGCCGATGCCAAGTTGCTTTTGAACAAATCAAAGAATACTTACAGAACCCACCCGTGTTGTCACCGCCCGAGCCGGGGAAACCTTTGATTTTGTATCTTTTAGTAACTGAGACTACAATGGGCTGCATGCTCGCACAAGAGTCTGAGGACAAGGTGAAGAGGGCTATCTACTATCTGAGCAAGAAGATGCTGGAGTATGAAACCCGCTACACACCGTGGGAAAAGGCTTGCTTAGGCTTGGTATGGGCTACCAGGAAGCTGCGGCACTACCTGTTAGCTCACTCTGTAATGTTGGTTTCAAAATTAGATCCCATCAAATATCTCTTCGAGAAATCGGCACTTACGGGTAGGCTAGCTCGTTGGCTGCTGTTGCTCTCCGAATTCGATCTGAAATATGTAACACGCAAGTCAGTCAAGGGAAGAGCAGTGGCAGAGTTCTTAGCCAATCATCCAGTCGAAGGAGGTGAAGCAGTTGAGTACTTATTCCCAGATAAGGCCATTTTGCATATCGAAGACGAAACTTGGACGATGTACTTTGACGGAGCGTCAAATCAATACGGGTATGGAATAGAAGTGTTGCTAATAGCACCCGACAATTTCCGTATCCCTCTAGCCTTCAAACTCTGGTTCAAAGTCTCGAACAACGAAGCAGAATATGAAGCATGCATTGCTGGTTTAGAAGCAGCCCTGAAACTAGGGGCAAAACGGTTGGACGTCATCAGGGACTCGAACCTTGTTGTATATCAAGCGAAAGGAGATTGAAAAGTCAAAGAAAAAAAGATGATAATGTATCACCAGACCTTGGACTTGTTAATTCCTCGGTTTGAGAAACTAAACTTTGCTCATCTGTTAAGAGAGAACAATAGGTTCGCGGACTCACTAGCAACTCTATCTTCCATGATAGACATCCCTTTTGGAGTCCGGATGCGTCCGATCATCATTGACCAGAAATTTGCGCCAGCCTACGAGTCGATTGCTGCCATAGATGAGGTTCAAGATGAGAACCCCTGGAACTACGATGTCTGGAACTTCTTGGAAAAAGAGGTGTATCCACCAGGGGCAAATGTCAAGGATAAAAGGGCAATAAGAAGAATGACCATTCAGTTCATCATCTGCGGGGGTAAATTGTATAAGAGGGGTCATCTGGGAATGCATAAGTTGTGTGTTGATGCTGAAGAATCGAAGCGCTTGATGAAGGCCATCCATGGAGGAGAATGCGGAGCACACATGAACGGGGTGATGTTAGCACGGAAGATCCTCAGACAAGGTTACTACTGGTCCACCATGGAGGAGGATTGTATCGGTTTTGTTCGGCGGTGCCACAAATGTCTAATCCATGCAAATCGCATGAACATCCCGTCGTCGAAGCTGTACAATATGACTTCGCCATGGCCATTTTCAGTTTGGGGAATCGATGTGATCGTGGCCATCACTCCGAAGGGGTCCAATGGGCATGAGTTCATTCTGGTTGCGATATATTATTTCACGAAGTGGGTCGAGGCCCAATCTTATGCGGTGTTGAAGGCTTCGCACGTTGCAAAATTCATCCGGAACAACATCATTTGTCACTACGGGGTCCCAAACGAGATTATTCCAGATAACGGTTCCCACTTCAAAAAGGAAGTGATTGACTTGTTGGAAAAATACAACGTGGCTTTTCATAAGTCGTCCACATATAGGCCTCAGACCAATGGAGCAGCTGAGGCCGCCAACAAGAACATCAAACACATTTTGCAGAAGATGGTGGAAACCTACCGGGACTGGCCAGATAAGCTGCCATTTGCTCTGTGGGGCTACCAGACTTCAATTAGAACATCTACTGGAGCGACTCCATATTCATTGGTTTATGGGATGGAGGCCGTTCTACCTATTGAAATTGAGGTTCCGTCATTACGAGTACTGGCTGAGTGTTAGATAGTTGAAGCAGATTGGCAGCAGAGCAGATTCAAAGAACTCATGCTCTTTGATGAGAGGAGACTGAAAACACTGTACCATGTTCAGGGTTATCAACGCAGAATTGCCAGGGCTTTCAACAAGAAGGTTAAGTCCCGGAATTTGAAAGAAGGAGATTTGGTGCTCAAAGACAACCGAGCTCCTATCTACGACCCTAGGGGCATTTTCAGACCCAATTGGATGGGTCCCTACATCATTAAGTCTATTTGGTCAGGTGGAGCTGTCGTTCTGATGGACCTAGATGGCCTAGAATTCTCATAGCCGATTAATATGGACAAGTTGAAAAAATATTAACCCTGAGAGGCTCGCTAGGCCGAAAACCCGAAAGGGCGACCTAGGCAAAAGTTAGAGCAAAGAAAAATTTGAAATTGCAAAAACTGAGCTCGCAAGGTTGAAAACCCACAAAGGGCGGCCTTGGCAAAAGTTAGAGCGTAAAAGGAGAGTGAAAATACTCGAGTGAACCCGAGCCTGAACTACGTAAGGCTTGATTCCCATCTTTGGGATACGTAGGCAACTTCATCTTGAAGTTCAGCCATAAACTTTTCCCCGATCAACTTTGTCCATTCGATCATCTCTGTCATCTTTGTCTATTCAGCATTCAAGAGTTCGGTTGTGATTTCCGGTACAGTACTATTCAGACTAGGGGCAACTTTCCAGTTGCTGGGATCCAGGGTTGTGCATCTCAGTGACAGATCTCAGGCGTATCCAGTTCTGATCCATGTCGAAAATGGTTTTAAAAAGTTTTAATAAAAGTTGATTTTGTACAAATTAATCTTTTTACAACTTAGACCATTTTTGGACCAAAGCGAAAAATTTTCAGTACCCATAACCTTCAATTTTATTGATTTCAATATATAGTCCTCCTGCTCTTGCATACAAATTGAAGTTGCTTTTGGTTACATTCATAAAGAAAACTTGAAAGTTCTGATTAAAGCAAATAAATCCGGAGTGTAGTCAGGTGTTCCTGCGTCCCCTCCCAGAGCTAGTCGAAGCTTCTGATGCCAAGCTGGGCCCAATCTGCGCCTCTTCATTGAGCCAATCTATGCACTCATCAGACAAAGTACAACTGAAAGTGGGAGCGGGGGCCCGGAGCTCTCTAGTCCTCCATGCTGTGGCATACCGAGCAAGCTGCGCGCCTCGGACCGGAAATGCAGCGGTGTACTCTACCCCCTCCGCCGGGCAAGTCTGATCATGGCCGAACTGGCGCTGTAACCGGAAAGGAAAGTAAAACACGCAGTGCGTCAGACCAATCAACTAAATCCCAGTCTACCAGGACATGTTGTAGCTCATTGCCAGTAGATTGAGCCAAGGACAACGCCAAGCAATGCGGTTTGCGGACAAATGGCACATCCAGTCGAACCACCATTCCTCATCAAGGGCATCGACTAAGCGTCGTCGGAAGAAGAAGCCGCGAGCCGAGTATGCTGGGCAAGAGTCCACAATCTGTAACTTGTCCATCAACCACACTTGGGGAGGGATGAAAAATGAGAGATGAAAGAATAGAGAGGTGTACGTTGAGAGAAAAGTGAGAAAAGGGTTTTGTGAGAAAAATCGAGCCTGAGGGTTGAGTGATGTGAGCAATATATATGTGAGATAGTGAGAGAAACATTACCTGCAGCAGTAGTGGACTCCCCGCAAATCTGGTTGTTTCTCGGCGATGGAAAGCATCCAAGCCCATCAGTGTCTCGGCCAATGTCATGGCAATGCAGCTCTTACCCTCCTTCAAGCCTTGGGCAACTTTAATCAGACGAACGCTAGACCCGCTGAAGCCCGGGGCAAGCAAAAAGTGAGATAACATGCACAAGCAAAGGGCATGTCGTCGAAAGCCCTGCCAATGATGGTCACCGCGGTCACCAGGATTAGAAAAACGTTGAATCAAGCTGAGAATGTCCAAATCTCCGTTGCAGATCAGAGACCGAGCGTTGTGCATAATGAGCCCACACATCCGTCCTAAGGCTTGAGCATGGCCGAAGCGGAGTTGGGGCAAGACCTCCTCGTTGCGCTCGGACTCCATCAAAGCTTGGAAATCTTCGAAGGTGGGACACATCTCTTGGCCGCCGAAGCTAAAGACATGTGTTACCGGAGTCCAAAACCTCGCCGCGGCATGGAGAAAGGGAAGATGCAGCGGAGTGTGGCTCAACGTGAATAGTGCATTCAAGCCGAAGCCCCGGAAGTTTAACTTTTCCAAGCCGTCTAAAGTAGCAATCCAAGCTGCGAGATTTTCGATAAGGAACGCCTCCATTTTGATGCAAAACTGAGATGAAACGAAAGAACCACGAAGCTGAAACTTTTATAGAGGATAAGGCACTGTTTGTGGACACGTGTCAAAAATCTGGTGGTTGCCAAACCAGATGGTCGGCCGACCACTTTTTCTGGTAGGCCGACCACCCCTTTGGTCTCCAAGGAAAATAGCTGGTCGGCCAGCCCCTTCTGGTGGTCGGCCATGGAGAATAGTTGGTCTTTGGTCTGTTCCTAGTTTCTAGAAGAGAGAGATCCCAGCTTTTCCATGCGTTGGGAGTGTTGAAGGTCCGTGTTTTCCTCGGTTTCGGACGCATTCCATCGCCCGTTTTGTCTGAATTACATTTGTTTATCGAGTTGTCGTTGAGTTTTGTTTATCGAGTTGTT
>NW_021026017.1:538272-551051 GCF_004153795.1 Camellia sinensis | reverse complement strand
CCTCACCATTGATTAGTGCTAATCTATGATTAAGCATGTTAACTGACTGACTGACTGAATTACTAAACTGATTGATTAATTGTGCTAGTTTGAATGCAATTCTATCTGTTGACTGTTAAATTATCTGTTCATGTTTTATGCTTTAAATTGCAAATTGAAGGCCTTATCGGCGGCCGAATTTGAAATTGATTAGTGTTTTTCGCTAATTGGGATTTATGTGATTTTATGGCATATTTAATTGAAATGTGATTTGGTATGATTAAATTAGATTTAATAAAGCTAAATTACAAGAGTTGGACTTAATTGCCATTTTGCCATTAGTGGGCTTTGCTAGACAATTGTTTAGTCTTGACTTATCTATGTTATACATCATCCTTGTTCATTTGTGAGAGACCAAAACCGACTTGAGTGAGAGAGTGGGAGAAATTGGGTTCAACTTGAAGGTTTTGCTTGGAAATTATAGGAATTGAAGAGTAATTTGCTTAATTGAGCTCCCTTATCTTGCATTCAAGACTTGAGGTAGGAGATTCATCCTCTCATTTGTGTATTTGAGTTGTTCTAGCATGGTCCATGGTGACATTAGTGATTCGAAGTCTAGAATTGGTTAAGATTGTTGAATTAAGTTGTAATTCATGCATGCATGTACATATTGTGAGGTTTTGAGGTTGTAGTTCATAAATTCCTCACATGCATGTCCATATCTTAAATATAGTTCATGAATTCATCTTATTTTTTAGGTAATGAGCTCATTTGAGCATGCATTTGAAGCCTTGAATTTATTGAACACATGCATGTAAAGTTCTTATTTCGTTCATAAAGTTTTGTTTGAAATTGGGTTTAATTGACTCACTTTTGGGCCTTGATTTTACAAATTGAGCTTTGAATCATGTTATATTATGAGTTTTAAAGTGTTTTCCAGAAAATTAGCCCAAAAGGATCGAATTTGGTATATTGAAACTTGATTTTAAGCTTAAGATTCAAATCTGGAAAGTCCAGATTTTGGACTCCCGCTCGAGCGAGGTAAGTGGCGCTCAAGCGGGAAATTCGTGTATCCAGTACTTTTATTGTGTTTACAGTTTGCTCGAGCGGGGTTTTGCACGCTCGAGCGAGGACTTGTGTCACACGCTCGAGCGGGTGTCGAGCGCCCATCGAGCGTGATTTTCACATATCCAGTACTTTTGTAGTCCGCTCGAGCGGGAAAGTTTAAGCTCGAGTGGAGACTTTTGTTTGCATGTCCGCATGAGCGGGGAAACCCACGCTCGAGCGGGACTTCTGTTTTCTAAAAATTTTGAAAATGTTTTTAAAGTGCATCTTTGCATCCTCATTCCATTCTAGGCATTCTTAGGCCTAGTTTAAAGCATCTTAATGAGGATATTGATGTAGAACCACACCAAGTCAAGATAAGGATTAAGTTATTATTTCCTAACTGTGTAGCTTAGTGTGTGTTCACTCTGTAACTGTGTAGGGTTGGCATTCGAGGACGCGTACTAGCTTATCTTTAGCCCAGAACTTTGTGAGTAACAATGTTGTAAAGAGATGTTTAATTGAGATTATTTTCTGAACAAATGACTGTACTGCTTTATGAAATGACATTGTTTACTGAATGAATGTTTGTCCTATTTGTGAAATGTATTCGTGGCATCCATAACAATATACTGTTACTGCTACTGTTACAGAGATCTCTGTCGGTTCCCATGTTTGGAACCATTACTGATGGCCATCATTGACTGCTCGGTCTGTTAAGACCTACTGTACTGCTTTGCTATTGGATGTACCACATATGACTATTATAGTTTCTGAATGACTGTTATGACATGAATTATGAGCCACAAACTAAATGACTGATATATTGTTTAAATGACTGTTTTCAATACTGAGAGGACATTCATTCTTAACCTCTTTACGCATATGTTATTCACTAGGCTTTAGCTCACTGCTCATATATATATATGTAGGTGTTCAGGCACCGGACCGTTGCTAGGGGCGTCAAGCTTAACTTCTGTTTTGTCAAGCCAACCTTTGTGCCTCACTTTGAGGTTCCAGAACTGTTCAAGCTGAGGCTGCTTAGGGTGTTTTAGTTTTCCCCCTCTTCGTTTATGTTCTGTATAAACTGAATGATGTTGTATTGTACTGTTCTATTATGGATTAAGTCCCCGTCCTGAATGATTGTATATATTGTACATACTGTTTTGGTACTAATTATATATGTGTCTCGAAAAGTCTTTTTGCATATAGACTGTCACAGCTCATTAGACATCTCTTAATTACTGTTTTTGGCTTCCGCCAGTCCCTGTACTCTGTATTACTGTTAAGCTGGCCTTCGGTAATTTCAGATTACTGGCCGGTTATGGTGCTAAACCCATAGGGGCGGGTTTGGGTTGTGACAATTGGATCATCGAACCTGAGCGGGTATGTGAACTCAGGGGGATGATTAAAAAGGCTGAACACTTAAGAGAGGTATTAAGTGCACAACCTACCATCAAAAAGGGCAAGACAGAGCCTACAAACGTCATATCCTTCTCAGAAAAGGATCTAGCAAGGTTACATTGCCCCCACAATGACGCATTCGTGATGAGTTTGCGCGTCAAAAATTTTGACATCAAGCGAATTCTGATTGACCAAGGAAGCTCATGTGAGATAATGTACTACGAGACCTTCAAACAATTGAAACTGGGGTACAAAGACTTGGCACTTGCGACATCTCCCCTTGTTGGATTCAACTCGATGCCAGAGTGGCCTGTAGGCAAGATAATCCTCCCAGTCAATGCGGGAACCATGACAAAACATGTGGAATTCTAGGTATTGAAAATCTCTTCCACTTACAACATAATCTTGGGAAGGACATGGCTGCATGCCATGCGCTCAGTGGCATCAACCTACCATCAGGCATTACGATTCCCTAACGAAACCAACGTGATTGAAGAAGTCTTAGGAGACCAAATCATGTCGAAGCAATGTTTCGTCACAGTAAATGGAAGCCGTGCTGCAAAAGGGTTTGTACAGATGGTGGAAGAGCCAAAGAACAATGAACTATTTGCAGATGTTGGCAAAACATCCAAACAGAAGGCAGTGAAAGACTTGGTAAAGGTAAGGATAGATGAAAAGAACCTAGAAAAATTCTTTTTACTCGGCTCGTCGTTGTTCAGCATTGAGAGAATAGAGGTTATGGAATTCTTAACCTCTAACATCGAAATGTTTGCCTGGACTCCATACGACATGACTGGCATTGACCCAAACTTCATCTGTCACCAACTCAATGTCCACCCAACTGCCAGACCAATTATACAACGCACTCGCAGATCGGCACTCCACTACGCAGAGATAGTGGCGGAGGAAGTGGGAAACTTGCTGGAGGCAGGAGCCATTAGAGAAGTGCACTATCCTAGATGGATTTCCAACACCGTAGTAGTGCCACAGGAGCCATCAAAGAAGTACACTATCCCAGGTGGATCTCCAACACTGTAGTAGTGCCAAAGAAGAACGGAAAGTGGCGCGTTTGTGTGGACTAGAAAATGGTCAACAAAGCATGCCCAAAAGACAATTTCCCCCTACCACGGATAGACCAACTGGTGGACCTAACGGTAGGGCATAAGCGACTTAGCTTCCTTGATGCGTATCGGGGTTACTATCAGATCGCTATGTATAAACCAGACCAAGAGGTCACATCATTTACAACGCCCAGAGGATTGTACTGTTACAAGGTCATGCCCTTTGGCCTAAAGAATGTAGGGGCTACATTCCAACGGATGATCACCAAAATGTTTGAACCATTGTTAGGCCGAACAATGGAGGCTT
This sequence comes from Camellia sinensis, assembly GCF_004153795.1. Lineage (NCBI taxonomy): Eukaryota > Viridiplantae > Streptophyta > Magnoliopsida > Ericales > Theaceae > Camellia > Camellia sinensis. Next base: position 547,256 of record NW_021026017.1, on the reverse strand, counting down.
ACACAGATGACATGGTGGTCAAGAGCAAGGATGAGAAGGACCATCTCAGGGACCTAGATGAAATGTTTCAGATTTTGAAGTCCCACAAGTTACGCCTAAATTCGGCGTAGGATCAGGCAAATTCCTAGGCTTTCTGGTGACCAACCGGGGTATAGAAGCTGATCCCTCTCAGATCAAAGCAATCCAAAATCTTGAGAGGCCCAACACAGTCAAAGAGGTACAACATCTCACTGGCCTTGCAACCGCACTCAACCGATTCATAAGTCGGTCGTCAGATAGATGTCGACCATTTTTTCAAGCACTGAAGGCCAATAAAAAACCACATGACCTCTCCTCCGCTGTTAGTAACCCCGGTACTAGGAGAAGATCTTTTTCTGTGCTTAGCAGTTTCACAGCATGCAGTCAGCGCAGTACTAGTCAGAGCGGAAGGAAACCAACACCTGTCTATCTTTTATGTTAGCAAGACCTTGTTGGGCGCCAAAACAAGGTACCTACCATTGGAGAAGCTGCCATTAGCTTTGATGATGGCCTCAAGAAAGTCGTCACACTATTTCCATGCCTACACCATAATCGTCTTAACGGCTTTTCCATTAAAGGCCTTGTTTGAGAGGGCAAATTTTTCTAGACGAATCTTGAAATGGGCAGTGGAGTTGGGGCAGTTTCATATCAAGTTTCAACCTAGAATCGCAATAAAAGCTCAAGCTTTAGCAAACTTTGTGGCTGAGTTCGCACCAGGAAGCCATCACATTTGCCTGATCGATTTGACCGACACAATCGAAGTAAAGGGGGAAAGTGTCGCGGGAATTGCGCAGCCCCTAAATTGCGAACCATACAGGATTGAGGAAAGGAAGGAAGGAACAAACCATGCTATTTCCCATGAGGACTCATCAAAAAGTAAAAACTTGAGACAGTCTAACAGTGAAGATCAAACCCCAACAGCAGGCATGGACTTGGAAAAAAAACCAGCAACACCTATGATCCTAAGACATCATCCGATCCCTCTACTTGCTGGAAGTTATTCATCGGAGAGATGTGGAAACTCTTCGTCGATAGAGCTTCCAACAGGCACGACGTAGGACTTGGCATAGTCCTCATCTCACCAGATGGCCTAACAATTGAATAGGCAGTCAACCTGGGCTTCCCAGCATCCAACAACGAGGCGGAGTATGAAGCATTGTTAACAGTCTTAAAGTTAGCACTTTACATGAAGGCCACTGAGCTGATGGTGTACAGTGACTCCCAACTGGTAGTAAATTAGATTTCAGGCGACTATGAGACAAAAGATGAGAGGATGGCTAAGTACCAAGAGTTAGTCAGAAAGGAGATCGTGAAGTTCGAAGTAGTTCGGATAGAGCAAATCGGTCGAGAAAAAAATGGTTGAGCAGACGAGCTGGCAGGTTTTGCTTCAATGGCAGATACATCTGTCCCACACCCATTATTGATCGACTTCCTACCTAGATCAAGCATTGAGGAACCCAAAGCAGACGAGGCATGGTGCGCCGAGCTAGGCCCATCATGGATGGATCCCATTATAGTATTCTTAAAAGATGGCATCTTGCCAGAAGAAAAGAAAGAGGCCAACAAAATTAGAGCAAAATTACAGCGATTTTGGCTCTCTCCATAATTGGCATTGTACAAAAAATCCTTCACCGAAACTTACCTGAAATGTGTCCATCCCAGCAAGGTTGAGGCATTTTTGTTCGAGATACATGAAGACGTATGCGGAAGGCACCAATGGGGAAGATCATTGGCTTACAGAGCAATTTCACAAGGATATTGATGGCCATACATGCAAGCAGATTCAGAAAAATATGTCAAGAGGTGCGAGAAATGTCAGAAGTTCGCTCACCAATTACATCAACTAGCCAGAGAGCTTCTACTATTAACTAGCCCGTGGCCTTTCGCAATGTGGGGCCTGGACATAGTGGGACCACTTCCAACTGCGCCCAGTAATAGAAAGTTCTTTCTCGCAGCAATAGACTACTTCACAAGGTGGGTGGAGGCAGAAGCACTCGCATCAATAAAGGAGAAAGACGTTAAGAAGTTCGTCTGGCAAAACATCATAACTAGATTCGGCCTACCCAAAGCTCTAATATCTGACAATGGCACTCAGTTCGATGGCAAAATTTTTAGGGGCTTTTGCGAGGAATACAAGATAGAATTCTACAACTCTATACCAACATGCTCTCAAGTGAATGGCCAGGCAGAAGCATCAAATAAAGTCGTCTTAGATGGTTTGAAGAAAAGGTTGGAGAAAGCAAAAGGCAAGTGGGCTGAGGAGCTTTCTCATGTTTTATGGGTTTATCGTACTACACCTCGGTGGTCAACCGGAGAAACGCCTTTTTCCTTGGCCTATGGCATGGAGGCAGTAATCCCACTAGAAGTAGGCCTCCCCATCATTAGAAATGAAAATTTTGACCCAAACTTGAATGAAGAAGCCATAACCTTGGAACTTGACCTTACAGAAGAAAGAAGAGAGAGAAAGAGCACTAGTCTACATTGCCTCATACCAGCAGAAGTTATCCAGAAAATATAACAAAACAGTGCATTCGAGGTAATTCAAGGTTGGAGATTGGGTACTACACAAAGTAATGGGAAACACTTTGGTACCTAGAGATTGCAAGTTAGGACCTAATTAGAAAGGACCATACAAAGTGGTTGGTTTAGTAGGAAAATGGGCATATCACTTGGAAGATGGAGACAACAAAGCTATTCCTAGGCCATGGAACACTGCCAATCTCAAACTATTTTATTTTTAGCTTTCTCTTAAAATACTTGTAATTTTTCTTTTTCAAATAAAACAAGTAGTTTTTTTTTTAGAATAATTCTTTCTACTGTAAAAGTTGTTCCTAGTCATTGCCAGCAAGGGGCAATCAAGGGGTTTGGCAGGTATGACCAAACATTCTCTTCTTTAGTCAAGATAAGGATCTAGGCTGAAGAAGGTTGCAAGGCATGACTAAAATTTAACTCTCTTCAGCCGAGATAAGGATCCAGGCTGAAGAAAGTTTGGTAGGTATGACCAAACATTCTCTTCTTCAACTGAGATAAGGATCTAGGCTGAAGAAGGTTGGCAAGTATGACCAACATTTAGTTCTCTTTAGCCAAGAAAGTTGACCAACATGTAGCTCTCTTCAGCCAAGATAAGGATCCAGGCTGAAGAAAGTTGGCAGGTATGACCAACATTTAGCTCTTTTTAGCCGAGATAAGGATCTAGGCTGAAGAAGGTTGGCAGGTATGACCAATATTTAGCTCTCTTTAGCCGAGATAAGGATTTAAGCTGAAAAAGGTTGGCAGGTATGACCAACATTTAGTTCTCTTCAGCCGAGATAAGGATCTAGGCTGAAAAAAGTTGGCAGGTATGACCAACATTTAGCTCTCTTCAGCCGAGATAATGATCCAGGCTGAAGAAAGTTTGGCAGGTATGACCAAACATTCTCTTCTTCAGCCGAGATAAAGATCTAGGCTGAAGAAAGTTGGCAGGTATGACCAACATTTAGCTTTTTTCTGCCGAGATAAGGATCTAGGCTGGAGAAGGTTAGTAGGTATGACCAATATTTAGCTCTCTTCAGCCGAGATAAGGATCTAGGCTGAAGAAAGTTTGGCAGGTATGACCGACATTTAGCTCTCTTCAGCCGAGATAAGGATCTAGGCTGAAGAAAGTTGGGCAGGTATGACCAACATGTAGCTCTCTTCAGCCGAGATAAGGATCTAGGCTGAAGAAAGTTGGCAGGTATGACCAACACATAGTAAAGTTAATAGATTACAGGGCTCTTGGACCGAGATGGATATCTTGGCCCGAAAATATTAAGACATCACAACCAAGCAAAGAGTTCAAGACTGATGCAATTAAAGTTGAAAGATAATTACAAGTACGGCGTGAACCGAACAACAAGATTGAAAAATTACAGATTTCGTTCCATTCCATTTGAAAGATGTACATTACAAGAGGAGGAGCTTAAGCTCGGTTACAAATGCTTTCAAAAAGTTAACATCGAAAAGAAGAAAAACAAGATCAAGTAAATAGATCGTCCAAATCTGCATCCAGGTCAACCCGAGCTTCACCACTCAGTAGCCCTATTCCAGCAGGTAGGTCGGTTATAGGCGCATCATCAACCGTACTTGGCACTGGTGGCTCCACCCGAGCTGACTGAGCAGTCTGGAGACTGTGACCATTAGTAACAGGTGGGGCGTTGTTTGGCTCTGGGATTCTTTCTCCTTATCCCCCTCTTGGAGCAACTTTTGTTAAATGGCATTGGCGTAGTCCGCCATATAACTTGGAATAAAGTGGAGAGGAGGGTTTTTGAAGACCTCGGCTTCTTGATCATAACCGAGCTTTGTTACAGCTGCCTTCCATCTGCATTTGAAAAATATGTCTTTCGCAGCTTCGCACTATAGGACATAGGTGGCCTCCTCTTCTTTATAGCCACGATCTTCAGCGTCCTTCATCTTCTTATTCAGCTCGGTGATTTCTGCATCTTTTTTCTTCTCGAGCTTGGCCAGCTCGCGCAGATAGCGGTCTTTCCTTTTGGCCAATGCCTTCTACTTGTCCGTTTCCGCCGAGTTAACTAGCTCGGTGAGTCGGGCGATTTCAGAATTAAGATCGGTCATTTTTTGCTTGGCCTCATTCAGCTCGGCCGTCTTAGTGTTGGAGCCGTGCTGTCTTGCGCAACTCCAGTACGCGTTTATGAGCAACATGATTCTTCTGCATGGCCTGCAGAAGGAGAGTGATTATAACTAAAATCGAGCAAACAGATGTGCAAATTGGAAAACAAACAAAGGAAGCACTTACAAGCACCATTGACTTAGTGGCCGAGCGTATGGCTTTGAGTTCGGTCAAGTGGTCGTGGTGCTCCATGTCGGCTGGCAGACACACGCTTTTGGCGAGGTTGAAGGCAAGCATGTGGTCCTTGTCTGCAACCACCGAGTCTGTGTTCGAGATAGCTCGGTTCTTGTAAGTTATTTTTGGTGCCCATTCTGAAGGGCTAGCTCGGTCAGTGTGGATAGGCTCAGGGCTCGGCAGTGTTGTTTCAGGAAGCACGCGATCCTTCTCATCAATCAACCGCTGCTGCTCTGTTGAAGAAGTGCGCACACGCTTGCTTGGCTGAGATGATGAGGCTCGGGTCGTTGGGAGGGCAACCACAGCCTCATGCATTTGATTGGCTTGTAGTGTCTCGGTTTGAACCCCGCCAGTTAGAGGTGATGTTTGTTCGGTGATCAGGGCTCGAACAGCTCGGCGCTTGGCCATTTCTTGTTCTTCGGTTAGGGGAATGAGGTTGATTTGTGGCAAGTTTGGGTCCGGTTCTGGTGATGGCTCAAGAAGGAAGTCAGTTACCCTGACCTTTCTTCTCCCACTGTAATGGTAAGTCGGTTTGAAGTTGTGTAGCTCGGCCCAACCTCGTTGTCGGTACCAGAGTGTGGTACGGAGAGCGTCCTGGTTGGCGTATTGGTATTGTGATTTTAGTTGGTTTAAATCTGCATAATTAGAAAGGTTAACGGTTAGCACGGTGTAAAATTATGGCTTGGAATAGCAAAGCAAAGAGAAAGTCGAGGTATCCTTACCAGCAGTCCCCTTATTCCAATTTATGTTATAGCCCGGTATCTGGGCTTCCTGGTCTTCAAAATTACCAGAAACCCAGAAGTTCCTGGTCTTCAAAATTACCAGAAACCCAGAAGAAGTCTTCGTCGTTTACATCTTTATCTGGTGTGTTTTTTATTATTTTCTCTCGGCCTCTTCTTACTCTTAAATAATACACCCAACCGTCATCATTTTGGCCGAGCGAGTATTGGTGGAATAGCTCGGCTAATCCGAGGTTGAGACCGAGCCGACAGTTTAGCTCGGCATGCCATTTATTATTCTGTAAGTATTGGTGCTAAGTTGAGTTGAACATAATCTCATCTGCCTAAGGAACTCGCATATCAGCGGCTGTACAGGGAATCGGAGACCGGCCTCAACAATTGATATTACAATGAAGGGAACAAAGCCCGGTTTTTCCTAGGGTGTGGTATCTAGTTCGGCTAAAGAAAGATGGATGTCTTTAGGAATATTATAGTCCTTACGGAATTCAGCAATGGCCCGAGGTGAGTCCACCAGGAACCAATATTTACCCATATAACTTAAATTGTGTACAAAATAGCACGGTAGCCTAGCCCGGTATTGAGTTGATTTTGAATATCTCGTTTGAGTGGTAGTGCAAAGGTGTGCCTGCCCAACCTAGTCAAGTTTGCAAAGTGGAGACAAAAAGTGTTATGCCCAGATCACTAGACCGGGCTAAGCAAGACGGCAAAATAAATACCCTAGATCAGCTAAATGGGTTGCAACCCGTTCTTAGTTCGGTTATGGCACGAGTTTTTAGCCCGGTTATTAAGCATTAAGGATCTTAGATCGGTCATAACACAAGGCGAGGCTCAAAATTTTAGCTCGACTATTGGGTGAGGTTTTCTAGTTCGGTCGAGTACGCACCTAACACAAACAGGTTCTTAACTCGGTCGTGGTGTTATTTTAGATCAAAAAGGTCACATTCCAGATTGATTGAGGATTCAGCTAAGGTGTAGTTGTGGACTGGGCATGTGATTTTTGAGTTTTCGTGGTCCTTACCCATTTATGAGAAACTACAGGAGTGTGTTTTTGAAAAACATATGTATATATATGTGTCTATACTATACATCCTCGCGGAATAACCAAAAAAGAAAGGATTGGGCCACTTACAGTTTTTAAATGGAAGGACGAAGATCAACACAATGAGGATGCCAGCTAGAACACAAGTTTTGCAGATGCTATGGTCGTGAATACGAAGACTCAGAAGGCAAGAGAGAGAAACTGAACAGTGGGAGTGCCTTGATTCAAAAAAGGGGTTTTTTGTATAAAGCACAAAAATGGGCGGGATTGTTCAAAATTTTCGAGATACAAAGACGGCTGTGACAGTTATACTTGACCAGTAGGGGCAAGCCACGTGTCCAGGGGAATAGAAAACGATTCAGATGTGCTTGAGAGGTGAAACGACGTACAGAGCAATTGACAAGACATTTGTGGACCGGGCAAATCGGTAGCCCGGTAACAAATGAGCTCGGTTGAGGGCTTGGACATTTAGCTCGGTTGGTAACAAGTAATCCCAAATCATGCATTGCAGATGGAATTAAGGGACAATTGAGAGGGTAATTTATGCTTAAATTGAGCCGAGGTAAGAAAGCCCGTGGGAATGGGCCAAGGTAGATAAAGTCTTGGGCCGAACCACATACCGAGGTAATTATCTTGGTAGCCTTGGTCACATTAGTTCGGTTAGAGCTGGGGTTCTCTATGTCTGGTCTAACTATAGCGACCGAGGTAGCTGTGATTTGAACCGAGCTAAAACATAGCTCGGCTGAGGCAACTCCAAAGACTAGGTTGACTGAGTTGGCTTATTCTGCGCCGAGCTGTGTGAGCGCGGTTATGCTTTGTGCCAACTGAAGTAAGATTTGCAGTTATCTCACTTTGATAAGCAGTGGGTAAAGAGTTATCAGGATAAGCTTTATCTTTGGGCATGAGACTCTTAGTAGAACTCTGCAAAGAAGAGTAGAGTCCTACTGGGATTGTGCAAACCATCTCACTTGGTTGGAAGTGAGTAGGGTGTGTGATTCCTAGTAGGACTCTTATAAGGAGAGTTGGAATCCTACTAGGATTGTGTCAGGCAAAATCTATAAAAGCTCATGGCAAGACCTATGTACATGTATCACAATTCTTATTCTTGAATACACAAAGCTTTTCTGTTTTTTGTCTATTTGTTGACTTAGGCATCGGAGGGGTTTCCGACACACACCCGCCGGCTAGCTCACGTTTGTGTTTTCAGAAAGTAAAGCGACGATGTTTGGAGGAGCGCAAACTTGATCAACAAGATTATACGAGAAAAATTATTTCCTGCTCGTACACATCTCATAAAAACTCACCATTATTATCAACATCTTTGTTTCTTATAAATAAATATTGGCCATAAAAAAATGGGCCATCACCCTGTGCTGGGCTTTATAATTAGGGATTCTGGGAGAGACCGAACTAGCTGCATTTTGTTTACAGAGGGAGTATTAGTTCAATCAATTTCTGTAATACTATGAAGTGATAGCAATTCTCTAATTTGGGGGTGAATCAATCCATCTCATTCTAGTTTCTCCAGTATTCTCTTCATTGATGTTATGATCACAGAAAAACATATCAAGTATAACTTTAAATAATTTAATAAAGTGTATTTATAAATTGAACATACTAAGGCCTCGTTTGGGGACTAACTATTTTAGCCAAAAAGTCAAAATGCCAACTAAAACTAGTCACATCACCTCTCTACTTTTTTGCACATCTTTTCGTAAAAAGTCAAAAAGTTACTAAAATAGCCTGTTCTCAAACGAGGCCTAAATGATTTTTAGGATGCAAATAGAATCATCCCATTTGTTGAAAAGTCTTGAACAATAAATCTTCGCACCTAGGATTAGGAGTTATCTTTCGCCGGGCCGGGCCAGGCCGGGCCAGGCCAGGCTGAGTTCGGGTCAGGCCAACACTACTTAATGTGAAATTTTGTGTCTATCAAAACTTGTACGACTGAACATTGGGCCTATATAATCAACCTAAGTCTAACCCTAAATAAATTATAACTTTCAAGTCTGTCCATCGAGCCATATACATGAGCCATCAAAAAAAATAAAATCATAGTGCCTGATATTTTTTCATAAATAGACAAAGCCCTATAAAGTAACTAACCATTAAAGATTTAATATCATATTAATTAAAAAATTAATTTTTTTTTTAAAAACCAAACACATCCATAATTCCAAAAGTTCAAAAGTTTTTAAAACCAAACTGTTAGTAATACATCAAACTAAAAAAAAAAAAATCCACAATTTAAACTTCAAATTTCTTTGAACACGCAGCCCAGGTAGATAGTGAACACGCAGCCCACAAATTAACTGAAAGTTGAACACGCAGCTCAAATCTCAAATTTTCTGAACACGCAGCCCAGATA
>NW_021026017.1:455927-526349 GCF_004153795.1 Camellia sinensis | reverse complement strand
CAAATTTTTTAATTTTTAGACACACTTAACATAAATACACATAAAAAGTATAATTTTTGTGAAAAAATCTTTTAAAAATTCAATAAATACCAAAAAATACGAAAATTTAGTATCTTTTTCATATTTTTATGTATTTTTTAATTTTTAAAATATTTTTTTATAAATTTTTTACTTTTTAGATGCATCTAAGTAAGGTACATCTAAAAAAGAAAAAAAAAATGTTTAAAATTTTAAAAATATTCACTAAAAACAAAAAAAAAACACGAAAAACAAAAAAAAATTAGTTTTCAAAAAATTTAATCTAAAAAACTCAAACCAAATACACAATAATTTTTCTAGGCACGAGTTTTTCTGGGGAGCTTCTCACAAAGATCAAAGAGGATAAAAATTTGGGACTACAAAAAAACCGAGGGCCTTTGGGCAAATGCCTAAATCGTCTATTGGATAGGCCACACTTGTTTATCAAAAAAAAAAAAAAACATATAATTGTGATTTATAATTGTAAAAATATCAGAGTTATATCATTAATCATGAGTTTATTGCACTTACTGATAACGTAAGTTTATGATTCCTTAAGAAGTTATTTTATTTCAGATTATTTTTGTTGGAACAAATAAAAGGATTTAATTAAGGTGGTGCTATTAGTACTCTCACTTTCAACCAAAAAGAAAACACTCTATTTTGCTGTTATCAAGCAACTTTTGTACAAATATAAAAACGAAATGTTCTAAATTTACAATTTATATTTTCAAAATGACCTACAATTATGACATAATAGTTAAGCCTTATACAATAGAATGTGTGACAAATTAAAAATTAACATTTACATAGCATGTCATTGACCTCCCAAATAATAATATAGACCTTGAATTAATGAATGGGAAAAGAAGTAAAATGTAGTGGTTTGAGGGGGGATTGTCGAGGTAGTTGGCAAAATTGAGGAGATAAGAACATGATTAATAAAATTGTTTGGTAAGTAGGATAAATAATTGTTTTGAAAGAATTTTTATTTTTATTTTTGTTTTTATTCCATTGTCGCTAGCTGGTCGTCGGGGGTGGCAACTGGTAGTGGTAGTGATATGTATAGATAGAAAAATTAGGTGGACAGATAGATGACATGTAGACAAATAGGGGACGACACATAGACAAATAGGTAGACAAATAAATAACGTGAACAAATATGTGGATGGATAAGTAGGAATAATATAGTTTTTCAAATTATTTTGGCCACTAAAGTTTCTAGATTATGTTCATGTGTGCATTTGGATACAATTATACAAATTAATAATCATTGAGGCCAAATTTAATAGAAAAAAAAAAGTTATTTAAAAATTTGAACAATTTAAATCATACAACAAATTTTATTTATTTATTTTTATTATTTTGAACAAACTGCACCTCACAACCAATTTAATGAGTATTTGTTTGAATAAATTAAGTTGTCCAAATTATAAAATTATCTTTTCGTCTATCAAATTATAAATTTACGATTATTGATTTGTATAATTGCATCCAATTAGACCATTGATGAATTACATTGGATTTATAAAATTTTAGTGAAAATTCATTAAAACTATAACAATGGAGTTCGCGTTATTATAGTTTAAAATTAAAAGACCCTAATCTTATCATTAGAGTAAGACCAATGATCTATACTAGACAAGATATAGATAAATTTGATATTTAACTTCAAGAATTTTTAAACAAAAGTTAATTGAAGAAACTAGAAGCCTTCACTCTAGTCCAGCTTTTATGGTAAGAAACCATGCTGAAATTAAAAGAGGAAAAGCCCAAACGATAGTCAAACGGCTAAATGAAAATTTAGAATTTGATGGATATTTTATTCCAAGAAAAGATGTTTTGATTAACTTAACTAAATGATCAAAAATAGCAAATTCGATTGTAAGAGTGAATTTTGGCAAATTCAATTGATTGAAGAGTCAAAAAAATTAATCGCTTTCAGTACACCTAGGGCACATTACCACTAGAATGTTATGCCTTTTGATTTAAATATAGCACCACAGGTATTTCAACGGTAGATGGATACAATCTTTAAAGATCGTAAGGATTGTTGTGTAGTTTATATTGATGATATACTTATCTTCTCTAAAACCCAAGAGGAGCATAAGAAACATTTAAAATTACTTTGTGAAAAATTACAAAAACGTGGAATTATTTTGTCACCAAAAAAGATTGAGTTAGAAAAAAAATCAATTGAATTTTTGGAAATAACTTTAGACTAGAAAAGTTTAAAATTACAGAAACATATTTTGTCCAAAGTACGAGAATTTCCTGATACTCTTGAAAATATAACACAATTACAAAGTTTATTAGGTATTTTAAATTATGGAGAAATTTTATCAAAAATCTTTCAAAAATATAAATTCCTTAGTTAATCAAATTAAGGAAAATGCTCTTTTTGGATAAACTTGAAAGAAACTCAAACTCACACTAGGGCATTATTCATCACCATCCCAAGCAACGATGGTGTATGGATAAACTTGAAAGAAACTCAAACTCACAGCAAGCCTGACCTTATTTAGATGTAGAACTGTCAAGAACTGCTCTACTTGTTTGAATCTAAAAATGGTCCCCCTTCTTGCTACACATTTTAAATGCACTACAGGAAATAAGACAATTAATGGCGTTTAATTAACGGCGTTTTATTAAACGTCACGTTTGCTAATTTTTAACGGCGTTTTGTAACCGTCGCATATTTTTTAAAACCAAAACGGCACCGTTTCCAATTGAAGGCGTTTAAAAGCGCCTCCGAATGCTGTAGCTACACGCGCCCCTTTATGAAACCCTTATTTTTTAATCTGAGTGCGAAGTGTAATAGCAATTTCGCGCACATCTCTCTCTCTCTCTCTCAGCGACGAAGAAGACGGAGGAGATCAATCGGCTGTTCTTGAAGCTTAAATACGCACACATCTCTCTCTCTCTCAATCCGTATACGCACACATTTCTTCATCGAAGCTCCATCTGCACCTGCGATTTCAAAGATTCAGAGCGATTTCGAAGCGATTTCGAAGATTCAGATGGATTTCGAGATTCAGAGCGATTTCGAAGCTCCATCGCCACCGTCATCTGCACCGGCGAGGTAGCCAGCTCCACCGTCTCTCTCTCTCTCTCTAGATCTATGAAATCAATGTTTTGAAGGCATTCTTACTTGAACCTCATTTGCAGAGATTCAGAGAGAGGCATTCTGACTTGATCCTCATTTACTGAACTTTAATCGATACTCTCTCTCTCTCTCTCTATCGAATTTTACTGCATGTATAACATTTGTATACATCAATATTTGTTGAATTGTTGAATTGTTGAATTGATCTGTTAGGTTCTTTTTTGATCTCTCTATATACATATACATACAGCACACCCTATCTCTCTTTCTCTCTCTCTCTCTCTTTTCTGGAAGTTCATTTTGATGGCGTCTGAAACCCTAGAAGACAAGAAACAAGAAGAAATAGCTAACGTCGAAGACAAAGGTGAAGTGAAAGAAGAAGGGAAAACAGAGGAGGGTGAAGAAGAGAAGGAAGCGGAAAAGAAAGAAGAGGATACGAAAATGGCGGAGAAGGAAGAAGAAGATGAGGAGAAGGAAGAACCTGAGGTGAAAGGTGAAGAGAGTAAGGAGGAAGCAGAGGAGGTAAGCAAGAAGGCGAAGAGAGGCCGAAAGGGTAGTTCGAAGAAAGCTGCAAAAGATGAGAAGGCGGCGAAGAGTGGGCCCGGCTCGAAAGAGCCTGTTACGCCAATTGAGAGGCCGATCAGGGAGAGGAAGACTGCCGAGCGGTATTCGGAGCCTTCGACTGGGAGAAGTGCAAGCAAAGCATTGTCCATTGAGAAGGTGTTGACAGTAAATTTATGCTATACTTTTTTTTCCCCCTTAGTAATTGTGAATTTTCTCACATTGTGTTTTGTAAATATGCAGGGTCAAGGCACACAGCTTAAGGATATACCAAATGGTATGTGTTCACACATAAATTGTATGGGTGTATTAGAAGCTTGAATAATATTTTTGCCTTGAACATCCAACAATGCACTAAAATGTGGAATTATTTTATCTGCACTATTTGAAATGTCCAATCATTTCAGTTGTCTGACCTGCCTATTGAAAACCAAAAAATTTGTAGTGAAGTGTATAGTTGATAAAATCATATTGTGAATCAAAATATTAATTTTGCTAATTGTGAATCAAATTGAAATGAGAATTGTAAGATTTGACACAAAATATAAAAATGATATTAAATAATCGGATATATGAAAAATTAAAATAATGGATTTTGGTAATTTTGGAGCTTTGTGATTTAAAGTTGCCAGATGTTGAAAGCAAGTGGTTCTTTGTAATATAACTCTGGTATAACGGTGTTACCCAAACTGTAAAATAGCTTTTGTTTGGACTTGTACTTACTGTCTAGATGTGCACTACTGTATGGCTCAAGGAAAGAGGGGGGGGAATTCTGCGTCATCTAGTGATAATTGCCTACAAGCCTTGATGCATTGGAAGCAGTAACTTTGCCGGAGGATGAGGCCCACAATTTGATGTTAAAACTACTCACCAGAATTACGTTAGAACTTTGTTTACATATTTACATTTGCAGTGATCCCTTTCATTTCAGGGGAGAAAGGAACTGGAAAAGGGGGGGGGTGTGGGCTTTGCTTGTCTGCCATTGGGACTTATCTTTTCATTCTTTTGGCGTCCAAAAGCTGTTATCACTCGTTCACAGTATATTAAGGTACCTTTTGCATTGTGCTTTATGTATCCATATGAAATTACCTACTTCTGACAACTTTGCCGATGAGAATTTTGAACTGAAGCACACCGGCCCTAGTAAGCACAAAACCCCTCGCAAGTACCTTATCTAAACTCTAGGCTTTCAAGTTTGCCACAAGAATTTTGATTTAATTTATGGGTTTTATTAGGTGGGTTTGGGATTGGAATGAAATTTTAGAACCAAGCTTGAGATAGATTTTTATGACCGTTGTTTGGCCAGACCGGACTTGGTCACAAGATTTCTCTGTTTTTTCTAGCATAGGCCCCAGCCCAGCCCCATTAATGCCCTTAGTCCTGATGGTGTTCGCCATCCTCGAGTTGCAAGCTAGTTAGTATCGGATGGTGTTTGCCATCCTCAAGTTGCAAGCTAGTGTATGGGTAGGATCTTTGTGAAATAATTATTGGTTTGCCATCGGTATAGTCAAATAAATACTTATGGCTAATGGGAAAATATTTCATTGAAAACACCAGCAAGTAGGCTGGATAGGTAGTATGTTCATAAACAAGGGTACAGTGTGTAGATTCTGCACTACTGGTTGATCAATATAACGCATTTACTGGTACTAAAGTCTATACTTTGTGGCCTGGCAGATTTTTTAACTACTGCACTGAATTTCAGTTTTTTATTTTTATTTATTTTGGGTACAGGTTGGATGGGCATCATGTTGTGTTTGGGAAAGTGCTTTCTGGGATGGATGTTGTCTCCAAGATTGAAGCTGAGGGCAGACACAGTGGGGATCCCAGAAGCGAAGTTGTTGTTTCTGATAGTGGTGAATTACATTCCTGAATATGCTGCCGCTTTTCATAAATTGTGCTAAGAATGATGATTGTAAATTACTGGTACCTCTCTCTCTCTCTCTCTCTCTCTCTCTCTCACACACACACACACACACACACACATGCGCACACACACAAACACATGAAATGCATGCTCACGCGGCCTGTACGACACTAGTTTATGTCTTAAGACAAATGCTCATTTTTCTTTCACTTTCTTATACACAGTTCAGTGGTAGAGGCTACCAATCAAAGACTGATATTTGTTGGATAGAAATGCTGATTGTTATGTCATCGACAAAGCTACCTTTGCCGATTGTTGAGTATATGCATGATCCTAAGAATTAGGGAAAGGGAGACACAAAATGATGGCAGAATGAAAACCATTTTACAAAGATGACTGCTTCTCTTGTCACAGGACTGAAGATGACAATATGTGTAGCCAATTTTTCCAGCATCATTAAAAAAAATAAGGAAACCATCAACAATAAATCATTTTCCTTTTAGGCGGATAAGGATTTTTTTTACCAAAAAAAAAAATTCTCTTTTATTATATCATTAGTATAGTGCACATATACAAGTTTGATAGTTCTGGGGCGCTGTTTCTCAATGTGGTTGCCTTGTTGATTGAGGTTTGATTGTACAGATTAGTATGATGGCTGGTGAAGTAGAAATTAAAACTTCACCTGGCTCACCTTTGTAATTTAGGCCCTTCTGTTTTCATTTTATAGAGTTGATTAAAAAAATTTCGGAGCTCTTTTCTTCACTCTCATGAATGTATTGTTTAACGGGTTGACAGAGGTTGCATTGACTGTTTTGAGGCTTCCTGTATTCTATAAATAGAGGGATTTCTTATTCTATCCTCCATGGGCTTTTGGGTTGCCAATTTGGGTTGGATGTTTAATCAATTTGATTTTTTTGTGGAAAGTCTTTTATCTGCTTGCCTTAGCATTCCTGAATCAGCGATATGGATCAGTCTTGCATATTACACAATTGGGTTTGCTCCAGACACCAGCAGGTAGTAGTGGTCTGCGTGTTCTTGGTTTCTCGTGATAGTTTTTCATGTTTATACTTTTGCTTACCAACTTAAATTCTTCATTAGAAATTTATTCTTCCTACTCTGCATTTAGTGGTCACTTGAACCTGATAATTTATTCACTGACAAATACCCACCATCTGATTCAGGTTTTTCCAGCAGTTATTGGCATTGTTCAGTATACATCAAATGTCTCTCTCTCTCTCTTTCGCTTTGTTGCTATGGGAAGAAAGTTGGTTGTTGTATGCACTTTAGGAACCTGCACATTGATAATGAATATTCTGCTTGGAGGATTTATAGTTGCCCAAAGTAAGCTGCCTGATTTCTATTTTCACTTTTGAGCCTATCTTGAATTAGAATGAGCTTTTAATTTACCAATCTTTATACCACATTGTTGAATATTTGTTGACATTTAGCCAAGTAAGTTGTGGATTCTTTCATGTGATTGTTTATATATTTGATGATCAAAGCACTATATCTACAACCATTCATTTCTTTTTGTGCCCGCAGATGACATCGAGCCATTTATGATATGGGGCTATTATATTTCTCCAGTGATGTATGGACAAAATGCTTTAGTCATTAATGAATTTCTTGACAAAAGATGGAGCGCCGTAAGTTCTATTTTACTATTTGCGTAGTATCTTTACGTTCTCAAAATTCTGAACATTTTTTATCTTATGTTTCTTTTTTCTCTTATTCAGAGCCAGCATTGCTTGTCACCACTACACATTCATAGCACTGTCATCCCGACTAATTTTGCCCATGGAAAGTGTGAAGTAAATCAGTAAGTGAATATGATATATGTGATTCATTATCGTAAGTTTGGCCAGGTTCTGAGCCATGTTGATAAAGTTGGAAAGTAAAATGCATCATAGACAATAGTGTCACGAGGTTGTAAAATGAAGTAATTGATTATCCTAGTTAGCCATATGTTGAATGCTATTGCTTTATTCATTGCTTATATGTGGTTTAGTATATTTCTACTGGGCTGTGGCTCACCCTTTATGGGAACATCATTTTCAGGTTCAGGTGATAAGCTACCTCCCAGGACTTAGCTTGGAAGGATTCGGATTTTGAAGACTTGCCTTTAGTTATTTATTTTAATTAAGATTACATGTAAACATTCAAGCCAAGGGCTTAACTTGTAAATGGGTTAATACTCATTCTTTTGTGTCCAAGTGTTAGCTTGGAAAGATGTAAGCCCTTAGGGCATTTATTTTGGTGTCCCATGAGATGATTTTCAATAAAAGTACTCTGATGAATAATTCAAAAGAATCGTTTTCTTTTAATAGTGCATGTTTATGTTATGTATATTATGGGCTTAATTTGAGGGCGTTACAACAAGTTTTTTGTTGATGGAGAATGGCGGCATGATGAGCACCAACCATTTGTAAGTGGAAATTATGGGCTGGTGAACAGTGTCTTCTTAGCTAGGGAGCCTGATGGGTAGATCTAGTATGGATGTGGATAATGATCCATTAGTATCACATTGGGTTCGTCTCGTTTCATAGAGACTTAGTGTAATGTTATATGCTTATGTGATAACATGTTTATGTGATTATGTGGGTATGGAATGTAGTTTCTAGAATATTGATTGGACCCTTGAGTTCCTAGTAGTCTTGTTGGAAAGGCACTTGATCACTGCTGAACAAGGTTGTGTGTGACCTTTGGCTGGTGTTGATTTTTGTTGCCATAGGACGGCTGATTTTTTGGTTGAGAATTGTGAATTTAATTTTTGAATATGTTATTTTGTGGGTAATGATGATTGGATATTAAATTGTGTTGATTTTTGTTGCCATAGGACTGCTGATTTTTTGGTTGAGAATTGTGAATTTAATTTTTTAATATGTTATTTTGTAAGTAATGATGATTGGATATTAAATTGAATAGGAAAGTGAATTAATGCTGCATTTATAATTTGAATGGGAGTTGTTATTTCATATTACGGATATTCAATTTTATTATAGGTATTTTTTTAGTTTAATCACATAAAATTAGCATAATTTCAAAAAAAAAAAAAAGAGGGTTTCACGGCGTTTTTAAAACGCCACCTAAACTCCAAAAGGTTAACGGTCAATTTTTTTAAAAAGATATGACGGCGTTTTGAAAACGTCGCTAAAATCTTAGTAATGTCATGTAGGGACATTTCACGGCGTTTCTAGAAACGCCGCCTATTCTAATATCGCGACGTTTTAAAACGTCGTAAAGATACAGCGACGGCCGCAGCTTCGACGTTTAGTACTAAACGTCGCAAAAGGAATTAGCGGCGTTTTTGAAAGATATAGCGGCGTCTCTTAAACGCCACTAAAAGTCTGTTTTCCAGCAGTAGCAGCCATCTTTCTTGAAGTTCCTTTCGCAAAACTGTTCCTCGCCATGTACTGCAAGAGCTTCATCCTAGCAGGGCCGTCGTATAAAATTGGAGGCTTTGGATTTGTAAGTCACTTCATTTTGTTTTAAGGCTGTGTTTGGATATTAGATTATTTGATTGGATTTCTGTAAAATTCAGTAACAGAAACCTTGGATGTGAATATGAACACTTCTACCACTAAGGGTGGTAGCCTAGCGGGTGGGAGCTCACTCTCACTCGATTTGGTGAGCAAGTGACTAAGTTTTGTGTCTCTATGGGGGCGACATCTACCTCTACTTCTAACTTTCACTCACTAGGACCCTAGTGCGACTGATTGATGTATGGCTCAAGTTCATCGTGAGAGAGCGCTTGCGATTCTCCCATGTGAAGTACCCTCATTTTGTCAAGCTCATCTAGGCGCTTCTAGTCTGGATCCCCAACAAGTAGGGTCTCCTTTGATCATGCATGAGGAAAATTGTTACGATTGGTTGCGCCCTCCTATCTTTTCATCAAGCCAAAAAAGAAAAGTAAATTACACTTTGTAATCCCTCTTCTTCATCTCTCAAATGTGGATATCAAATCCTAATGCTTTTAATCAAATGCCAATGCCCTTCTTTCTATCCAAATCTGATACAGAAATTGGCCAAAAATTGTCATTGTATGATATGTGGCCTAATTTTGACATTCACATCACAAATTCAGTCAATTTATCTAATAAATTGGAAGGGAAAGGAGACATTGACACTTGATTAAAAACGTAAAAGTTTGATTGTTACAACCAAAAGGTGAAGATGCAAATGTGCAAAATAAGATTAGGTATGAAATGCGAAAACAAATATGATCATTTGAATGGATATGACTCATATAACTTGTAATGGTTTGTGACTCAGGTATTTCCAAAGGGATCTCCAATGCTTGCTGATATAAATGAAGCACTATTGAAGGTGGCAGAGAGTGGTAAGCTGAGGGAGTTAGAGAACAGCATGACTGGGACTGAGCTGTGTTTGGACATGGAATCTGATCATGGAAACCCTAGCTTCAGCCTCAACAGCTTTTGGATACTCTTCATATTAACAGGAGGCACTTCAACGGTTGCTCTTGTGTTCTATGTCATTCTTGGCAAGTGGAAATTCAATCACATGCTTCAGCTCAAGATGATCTGGAGACTTATATTGGCCATGTTGAGCAAAAATTATCAGTTGAGACCGGAACATCACGTGACCATGTGCCCGATTGGTGGTGTTTTATGATTTTATTTTTTTTTGCCATGTTTTGCTCATTTTTCCAATGATATAAGTACATACTACACAATCAGTATTGTGTTCAGAGAACACAAAATTACTTCACATGGAAACACTGGTAGGGGCGGATGTATATAGGGACAAGTTAGCTTCACTGAAGTTCTCAATAATCTCAGCCTTTTATACAAATATTAAAATAATACGTATCAAATAAACTAACATATTTTTACTTATTAAAGGCAAACATATTCAATTTAGCGTGTGTTCATTGGTTTACAAATGTCAAACTTTAACATTGATTAGTGATTGTCAAAAATGACATTTTTCGTGATGAAAATTGTAAAGTATCAAATTTTTAATCGGATGGATGATCAATAGAGGAATAATAATGATAATATTATGTATATTGAGCGAGACATTTTTGTAATATAGAATAAATTAATAAATAATAAATAATAAATATTATGCCCAAGAAAAGAATACATGAAAAGTTTTAAAAAATAAATATTTTTCTTAACTTATTTTTAAAAGTTTTTACATATTTTTCTTAAAAAATAAAAATAAATCAAAAAAATATTTTTTTTTCAAAAAATAAAAAATAATTTGAAATATTTTTTTTTTGTTTTAAAAATAGTGTTTTAAAAAGAGTTTGGTTATGAGTTTTAAAAAGAGTTTTGAATTGAGCGTTTGGTTATGGGTTTTGAATTTTTTTTTATTAGAATCATGATTCTAAAATAAAAGCAATTTTACCTTCATTTTTTCTTTACTTTTTGCATTTTTTTTTGTAAAAAATTAAAAAATCAACCAAAATATATTAATTTTTTGCATTATAATACTGTCAAAAATTAAAAACTTATTAAAATAAACGAGGTTTTCTCCAATTACCCTTGAAAATAAAAGTAAGAAAAAGAGTTACTCTATAGTTTATAGACAAAGTGTTTTTTTTTAACTTACATTTTTTAATTGTGGATATGAATAGAAGATTAGTTATTGCATATTTGGGGAGCTGAAGGGTCACTCACCCTTTCTTACCTAAATTTTTAGGGAATGAGTAATGCTATTCAGATAAAAAATTAGTTTTATTTTTTAGATTTAATGATGTCAGATTCTATTAAATATTTAAATTAATTTGTTCTTTCATTTATTCTTTAATTATTAATCAATTATATACATATATATATATTGATACAAATCAACCAATTAACTTATTAATATATTACTAAATTAAAAAAAATAAATTTGCCTTTGTGTTAAGGAAAGGGAAATACGTGTGTTTGATTTTAGTTTTTTGAATTCAGTTTTTTAAAAATTATTTTTTTATTTTTTTGTTTTTAATGAATATTTTTAAAATTTTAAACAATTTTTTTACTTTTTTATCCAACTAAACACAATATTAGTATTTTGATATATGTCTTGGTTGAATCATAAATATTGTGTTTTGACTCAGTTATACATATACATAGGGGTGTTTGTTTCAGCTTTTCAAAGTTAACTTATAGTTTTTAGCTTTGAAAAAGTTATTCTGGACTGTTTGGTTAAACTTATTTCAAATAGCTTCTGATTCTAACAGCTTATTTTAACTCAAAAAGTTGATTCTGAGAAGCTGCTCACCCATTGTTTCTGATTATCAGCTTCTTCTGTGAACATGTTAATTTATGATTATACTGTTAAATTTTTTTATTTTTTTATTTTTTTAAAAATAGAAAAAGACTTAAATGGACTATAGATTATTATTATTATTTTTTTATAAGAAATGTGGACAATTAGTAAATAACAAAAAATAAAAATTAATTGAAAAAATTATTTCACAGTTTATTTAACAAACACCACTCAGCAACTTAAATTTATAATCCAACAGTTACACCAAACAGATTAACAACTTCTGATTAAAATCATAATTTATAATCTGTTAAGTTATAATTTATAAGCTGTTTTCACAGTTACACCAAACGAGACCATAGTCCACCAAGAAAGACAGTTGGTAACAAGAGCCGAACTTAAGTTTTGAAGGTAAAAAGTTTAATCCTTACCAACTCAATTAATGCACCTTTATTTAACCGCTTATGCCTATTTTTGTACAAATTTAAAAGATGTATATTCCAACATTTTTTTTTTCTTGAGTTGGCAAGATCTTTTTCAGTAACTTTTTAAATTTTTATGAGGCAAAAAAAATTATATATTTGAAATGATTTTTTTAATTAAATAAATAGTTATAAGACTTATATTCCATTTAATATTGTGAAAAAATTTATGACTCATCAAAAAAATATTAAAAAAAAAAAAAAAACTATGTAATTGAAAATGACACTATTATCACCTTTTATAAATATCATAAGGGACAATTCTATTATACACATCCTATATCATATACTCTTTTAGTTATTTTTTTATTTAATTATGACTAATTTTCTTTTTTAGTTATAACATTATTTTGAGATATTTGATTATTACTTTTTTGCATTTGGTTTTATAGATATATATATATATATATATATAAATATTTTAGTTATGATTAAGAAAATATGAAATTATTCTATTTTTTTTTATAGTTATAAGATGTATATAGCACACATCTTTCAGACGATGCATACCACAATCCTTCCCATATGATAAATTCAAAACTTATGACTGAGTTTTATTACAAAATACTTTTGAGTTTGTTTAGAGTTTTTGGTTTGTCTGAATAAGAAACTACATTGTAGTACTCGTACCAATATTGGTACACATACCGATAGAGTTGCATATACAAAATACATATTTTATATATTCTTTAACTGTTGGATACTCTTGTGATGGGTACACCAAGTTGGTGAAGATATGGTTGATTTATTAGAGTTCTAATTTACTTGAATTCTAAATCATTTTGCTTGATAAATCAGATATAAAAGATGTATTATTCAATGATGAAATTAATGGAAGTGAAAATCACAATTCTCTGGTGATGTCGTGATTTATTACACTACATTTCTTGTCAATTTTACTTTTTAAAATTTTTGTCCATATGTATGAATATTTAAGAAATTGATTTCTAAAATTTTATTACAAATTTTTAAGTAATGTGGTGCTATTTGTTGAAGGTATTTGCAGGCTATAAAAATATAGGTAAATTACATTGATTTTCCTTCAAGTTTCGGAAAAAATTACACAGTTTTGGTCTTTCTATCTATCTATAGTTTTCAATAAGATTTGAAGCAAAACTTGAGTTTCAAGACCACCTAAAATAATCATCAAATGCATAAACCAAGATCAAAGACAATGGGTATAGCAAGTATGCCACCAAGGATGTCCAAATGGGAAATTTGGAGCTGAAACTTGCAGTGAAACCCATTATCACACAGACGATCAAAATCATCAGTACTTCGGCTGAGAAATCCCATGACAATCCGCGGAAATAAATTAATGATAAAAGGACTGAAAATCCAAGAATATTGTTCATGAACACCGAACCATAGATCTGCAACAGAGAAAATCAATATGTCACGACACAACTTATAAAAGCCTCCAAAGATGTCTCTTTTATGGTTTATGAATCACACATTTATGCTAATATTGTTCATGAACAACACTAAAGTGTTTTTTTTTTTTTTAACCATGAAGCACATTCAATTTACTAATATTTTATCTAGTGAGAAAGAATCATTTTTGTGAAATTTGTTTATGTACATGGAATGATTATGTCAATTTCATATGAAATTAATGGTATGATTACATATAGACATAAAAAAAACTAAAATTTAAGGAGGCAAAAAAAAAGAAAACCATTCTAACTATTATGTTTTCTAGTTCTAGTTTTCCTTGTTTTGCTTCAAATGGAGATACAAAAGAAGGAACAGACCTCTGAGAATGTTAGAGAAGTAGTTCTTGGATTCTTCCAACTCGCGGCTTTGATAGCTGATATTGAACCTCTAGCATTGGTAGCCAATGGGACTAGGATAAATGCTACGAAGAAAGATGGTATGCTTGCTGATTTGGAGAAGTATTGAACACTATGGATCAGTGGTTCTGCTAGAACTCCTAATAGAGCAATTCCTACCACCAAAAGCATTATAGCCTTTATCCATGCCCATGGAGATGTATCAACACGTCTATCCTCTACCAACATGTCTGTCTCTTCCCATTTTTTCTGCATAACCCAAAAAATTTCTGATCAGAATAGTGATAACTAGTGATGCAGTGGTGACTGACAATAAATTCATTGAGAAGTTTGAAAGAAAAAAAAATGTATTATAAATGAAATCACAAATTTTATATCTTATAAGGGCAAAAATGACAATTATACAGAAAAAATCTATTTTACAGCTTATTTACCAAACACTACTCTGCTGCTTAAATCCATAATCTCACAGCTGCATCAAACAGGTTACCAGCTTCTGTTCACAGTTGTAAGTTATAATCTTTTAAGTTATAATCTATAATCACTTTCGCACAGCTCTATCAAGCGGGGCTATTGGCCTTGTTTGACAAAGTTTTTTGTTTTTTTTGTTTTCTTTTTGAGGTAAAATTCACAAAAAGACAAAATGGACTAAAATAGTCAATAACATAAAATGTCACGACAAATCTATAATCATTTCACTTTTTTCTCATAAGCATCACATCCAACTATAAAAAAAATTCAATCATCTTCCCAAATTCAAATATTTTAGCCTACTAAAATAGTCTAAAACTAAAATAGCCTACTAAAATAGTCAACCCCTCAAACGAAGCCATTAAACATATTGATTAGATATTAAAAGACTAATAACTATCTATTACATGATAGCTATCCAAAAATATCTATTAATAACAAACAATTATATGAGAATCATACAAAAATATCAACAAAGCAACCAACCGTTATATGACTATTATGTAAACACATACTAGAAATTAATTAGATAAAAAAAATGTAAAATATTTATAATTTTTATATAATTTTATCTTTAGTGAGTAGAAATAATTTTTAAAAATTTAAAAATAAATTTTTGATATTTATTTTTGTCAAACTAGTTTATATTTTATTAAATTGATGATTTTGCCTTTGAAATAAAGTAACGATATCTTCAATTGTCTTTATTAAAATGATGTTTAAAATTCATGGTCAAATGTATCACAATTAAAAGGTCAGGAATCAAAGTGACACAAGTTCCAATTACAAAGGCTGTTAATGTAATTTGCCAAAAAAAAAAATCATTCAAAACTTTAAAACTATTTTTAAAATATACAATCAAATAAATTTTTAAAATTTATAAACTCTTTTCAAAAAATTATTTTTTATAAAAACAAAGTAAACATGGCCTTTATTATTGCAACTTCGAAGTTCAGACATTTAAGACCTGTTTGGTAACTATTTCGTTTTTAGTTTATATTAACAAAAATTTTAAAGCTGTCATAAAAATTTATTTGATAATTTTTTTGTATTATAAATGGTTGACTAAGTTTATAAATGTGAGGAAAAAATTTAAACTCAAAAAATGATTTTACGTTAGTTTTTAAACAGAAATTTAAAATTTTGACTAACAAACTTTTTTTTCAATTATTTTTTTGCAATTAATTTTTTTTTGTTCAATTATAATTTGTATGATCTCATTGTCATAAATAATAAAAATTAAATATAAATATTTTAGATTTGAATAAACATATTTTTTAGTTTATATTTTTAAAACTTTTTAAAATATATTATTCAAACGCGTTTATAATTTATGTTTTTTTAAAAATAAATAAAAACCTATTTATAAACTTTTTGTAAATATTAAAAAAAAAAAAAAAAACGTAAACGTTATCTAACGTTTTACTATTTACTACTCCCTCCGTCTCAAAATATTAGTCCCTTATTCAATTTTTCATTGTCCCAAAACATTAGTCCCTCTTTATAAATCAAGTACAAAAATAATGTAAATTTCCTATTTTGCCCTTCTTTTAAACTAATAAACAATTTAAAAAGTACAATTATGACATTAATATTCCCAAAAAATGTACTATCAAAAGGGTAATTTTGGAAAGGGTTTGGTTATGGTGTGCAACTTACACCTTACACCTTATACCTTACACTTACACCTTACACTTACACCTTTTGTAAAAAATTAAACCTTACACTTACACCTTTTTTGAGGTTGCACACCATATGCAACCCACTTACACCTTACACCTTACACCTTACACTTACACCTTACACTTATACTTACACCTTACACTTACACTTTTTGTGTAAGTGGCACATGGTGTGCACTTGCACACTTAAGAAAACTCCATAAATCAAATATTACAATGTCAGGAGTTTTACAGATATCTTTAGCCATCACATGTGCTGGGTGAACTAAGCAAAACTGGACTTTTCTAATAATTTGGTTTGATTAGGTAATTGATTTTTATTTTTGTTTTTTGAATTTTTCAATAAATAATAATAAAAAAAAGAATAAGTTGATATTTTATAAATTTTTAACTAATTTAATCACGTTCCAAATAAAGTCTTAATTTTTTTTTGAACACGAAAATAAAGTCTTAATTTAATATCTAGCCCCAAAACACCAAAATATTTAACACATACACACCACGAGCTAGAGCTATATTAAAAATCATTTTATTAAACTGAAATAATATATGCATGAATATAGTGCTTGTACTATTAGTTCCATCAATGTAGGTGCACGACTAATCCTCATGACCCAATTAAAAAAGTTCGATCATAAATGCCTAAATTGAATACCTGATAGAAGAAGTATGCGAGAAGGAATGCAACGGAAATAACTAGAGTGAATATGATGACAATACGTTCCCCAGAAGAAAATAAATGGGAAATTTTTGGGATTTGGATGATTATAAATGGTATGACAGAGAGAACCATAATCCTTGCAGTGTAACTAGCCTCCACATCTGTAGTTATACCATGACCTATAAAAAAATGAAAATACAAAGCACAAAAAATTTAGTTTAATTTCATTCAAGTACTTACAAATAAAAATATATATATATATATCAATCAACAAGCGAAGAGAAGAAGAGAGAGCGAACCAGTTGAGAATGAAAACAATCTCCAAAATGGGTTTTGTGTAGTAGGATTTGAATTGACTGAAGGATTAGACTCAGAATTTTTGGAAAAGTTTTGACTGCCAACAATAACACATGTTCCCCAAAGTAAAGTGAGAAGCAAGATTGTTGAGCCAGCCAGTAAGCCAACACCGGTATAGACATACTCTTGCGCCGTCTCTTTACTGCCCATAAGTCCAGAAGCTGAGAACAAAACATTAATAACAAAAAAAATTAAAAATTTAATACAGAAGAAGAAGAAGAAGAGGAAGAAAAAGAAGAAGAAGAAGAAGAAGAAAATATATAGTTGCAACAGCAATTTACTGAGAGCACTCGTTTTAAGCATTGTTTTTAGGCTATCCAGTAATGTTCTACTAGGAAGTTCTACTTCTATAGCTGAGTTTTGACAATTTCAAAACAATACAGCAATTTTTACTAACGCAGTGATCTTACTCTAATTTTGTATAGGCCAAAATACACTGATAGTCCATGTACTTCGAGTCTTGTGTCACTTTTGTCATTATACTTTCAATTGGCTCAATTTCGGTCCAATTGATTATACCCATTAGATGGAAAGAGCGCACGTGAATGGTCATGTGTCATGTTTTTAGGAGCAATATTTGTAAACTTGCTCAAAGTAGTGAGTTAACCTCTACCAACGCAGTGATTATTTTTCGTAAAAAATCCCAACCAATGTCATCAATTGAATCAAATTGACGCAAAATTAAAATTAAGTGACAAAACTAAGTCGATTAAAAGTGTAGTAGGGACCAAAATAATACAAAAAACAAAATGCAGGAACAATCGTTGTAATCTATCTCTCTGCTTTTAGTTTAATTTGATCAAGCAATGAATCAAATATGACATGTATATATTTGTCTTGTTGTCAAACATTGTGTTTCATTAAATCACTCAATTTAAAAAATCTGATATACATAAAGATATCTGGGCCCCTTATCATAGAAAAGTTTTGCTAAAAGTCAGTCAATACAACACATCACAGCCTGTGCCGTATTTATTTAAGTTCTTCCAAAATAGTACCAGAAAAAGACTTATCAAAGGCCTTATCTATTAAGAAGCCATCTTAAGAAATAGTTTTTTTTTCTTCAAAAACAAAAAAAAAGAAAAGAAAGAAAATACGATCAGTGCATAACAATCCTCCTTAAACGTGAGCATAATTTTTAATCATAGAAAAAGAACATGATTGCTTTAAAATCAAGGAATCTCTATGGCTGTAACAAGACATATTATACTAACACAACTTGAAGTATTCAAGAGAGCACTAATCAAAGTTGAGTATGGAAGCAAAACCATTTGTTTGGTGGAAACCATTTTTTGAAAAATGTTTTTTATATTTTGTGTTGTTCGGTATGACAAAAAAACAAAGTTAACAGGAAATATTTTTAGCTGTCAACGGAAACAAATTTTTTTAGGTGCAAAATATTTTTCACTTTTATAGATAAAAACCATTTTCTGAACTAAATTCTTACTCATGCCACCACCACCAACACCACACAACCACCATTGCCACCACTATCACCACCATCAGTATCCCCGCCTTTAAGATCGCAATTTTGAAATTTGTTTTTTACCAGAAAACATTGTTTGCAAGAAAATGTTTTCCACCAAAAAAGAAATAATGAAAAAACCCACAAATGCAAGAAAATTGACGGGAAACAAGTAGGTTTGCAGTCATCTATCTCAATGAAGATTAGAAAAAGGAAGAAGAAAGAAACAAAGCTGCAGAGTATAAAAAAAAACACAATAGTTTGGGTAACACAATAGTAAATAATACCAAGTAGAATTAAGGACTCTGGGAGGGAATCAAGAACATGGAATGCACTTGCACCAAAGATTCCAGGCCCAAGAATCTTGAAAATCCGCTCGCCCCCAGAATTAACATAACTCTCTCCATGAAACAACAGGTACTCATACACCAAAATCAGGAACAGATGGCCTAGAGGAGTGTATGAACAAGGCAAAAAACCATACATTTGCTCACACTCTTCTTCTGAATCCAATCCTTTGAGAAGTAGAAAGGAGGATTGATTGCCTTCAACGTGATCGATGCCATCTGAAATTGAATCAGAAGAACTATATCGCAAGAATCGGCTTCTCACCTTGGCTGCAAACAGAAATAGAATGAAAGCATAATATGTAGTTTTTGTGAAATTTCTCATTTTTTGTAAAATGAATGGAGGGAAATGAAAAATGAGAGCAATAAATAGCCAATTTTGTGTGTTGGCTTTCTCTAATATATGATTTATCTCTCTGACTCTGATCGTGTGATAAAGAGAGAGCTTCAAATTGAGGGACAGAAGAAGTGGAACAGAGATCTAATTCCTTAGAAACGGGGGTTTATTGACAATTCATTGGATGAGATTATTTAAAGTCAAAGTTGGCTTAGTTATTTATATGGGTTTGGTAGTACTTATGGAAAAAATATTAAATACTAAGCACGAGGTTTAATACCAAAAGAAAGACAAAGTAAGAAGTTATCTGCAATAATTTCATATATACTTCAATTATTGGCTAGCTTCTCTACCATGCTTTAAGTCTTATGTATTGTCTACCTCTCTCTTGCCTTCCTCAGTTCCTCCATTTTTGCATATTTATTATACATAAATGTTTGTATGTTATGTGTATTATGTTTTCAAGTGACCTCACCAATTGTGGAACTAGTTGGATCAACCTTAAATTTTGATTGGATGACAAAAGGCAAAGTGCATCAGAACCTTCATTTTAGTCTTCATCTCTTTCTAGATCAGATATATCAGTAGCAGCCTAAGACCACTGGAGATGTTAAAAATGTTATAAAAGTGGGATGTATTTTTGTGTGTAAAGTGTTTGTTATTTTAATGAGTAGATTAGTACTCTGATGAAGGTGCTAATGGACTACTGAACTTAATTGGGCTAGAAGTCTAACACTGCGTTTGGTTGGAAGATTTGAGTAAAAATTTGAAAAGAAAAAAAAAAAAGTTGGGTGAAATATAAATAAAATATATCTACATTTCACCCAATTTCACACACTTTTTCCCTTTCCCTTTCCAATTCAAATTTTAACTCAGTCTAAAAATTTTAACTCCAGATTAATCTTGTATTTCGATAAACACTGGGCAAGTTTTAAAATTTTAGGGGTTGGCCTTGAGTTGCTTAGGATAGGCCCACCCTGCCTGGCTGCTTGGAGCATGTCTGCGTCATGAGATTGGAGTGAGTAATGTTTGTTAGCTAATGGACTATATGTAACCCATTTGTTGGGATGATTCTATTTGCACTTAAATAGTAACTCTGTACATTCAAATAAAATTTAAAATTTTAATTTTTATTATACTCTATATAAATTTATTAAATTTTAAAATAAAATATTATTTTTGTTTTTATGGTACACTCTAATCAAATATTCTTCATATTCAAATCTATTCATATTCTATCTTAAATTTCAATTATTTTCTCTTTATCTTCTTACTTACTCTAAAACTCCAATCCATCTTGAGAGGGTAATTTATGCTTAAATTGGGCCAAGGTAAGAAAGCCCGTGGGAATGGGCCGAGGTAGATAAAGTCTTGGGCCGAACCACGGACCGAGATAATTATCTCGGTAGCCTTGGTCACATTAGATCGGTCAGAGCTGGGGTTCTCTATGTTTGGTCTAACTATAGTGACCGAGGTAGCTGTGATTTGAACCAAGCTAAAAGATAGCTCGGCTGAGGCAACTCCAAAGACTAGGTTGACTGAGTTGGCTTATTCTGCACCGAGCTGTGTTAGCGCGGTTATGCTTTGTGCCAACTGAAGTAAGAGTTGCAGTTATCTCACTTTGATAAGCAGTGGGTAAAGAGTTATCAGGATAAGCTTTATCTTTGGGCATGAGACTCTTAGTAGGACTCTGCAAAGGAGAGTAGAGTCCTACTGAGATTGTGCAAACCATCTCACTTGGTTGGAAGTGAGTAGGGTGTGTGATTCCTAGTAGGACTCTTATAAGGAGAGTTAGAATCCTACTAGGATTTTATCAGGTAAAATCTATTAAAGCTCATGGCAGGACCTATGTACAGGTATCACAATTCTTATTCTTGAATACACAGAGCTTTTCTGTCTTTTGTCTATTTGCTGACTTAGGCATCGGAGGGGTTTTCAGCACACACCCGGCGGCTAGCTCACGTTTGTGTTTTCAGGAAGTAAAGCGACTATGTTTGGAGGAGTGCAAACTTGATCAACAGGATTATACAAGAAGAATTATTTCGTGCTCGTACAATTGGCGTTGTCTGTGGGAATACACAAAGAACAAAACCTTTTGATCGAGTTTTCCTCTCTAGTCAAAATCAATGGCGCACAATGAAGACTTGCCACAATTCGCTATTGACGGGTAAACTCCGGAGGGGAGTGGGAGGCGCGAAGGTTTACCTTCTATCCCACCCATGGCAGAATTAGAACCCCAGCGACGGAACTCCCGGAGGGACACACGGGAGAGATGGGGCACTAGTCCTCGTCATTCTCAAAGTCCTGAAAGACAAAGGCGGAGGTTGGATCCTCAAGTTATGGAGGATCACGTAAGGGAGTAAGACAAGTTAATAAGGAGGATGGCGGCAGACATAGAGACCATGAAGCGCCAGATAAAGGAAAAAGGGGTGGCGACAGAAGAATGGCGTAAAGGCAACACGCCCTCTTACCACTCAGAAGATCGTGACAGACATGTCACACCATCGCAAGCAGAAAGTCAGAGCCTTAGAACAAGCGACACTCAATTAAGGACTTCCAGGACTCATTACTCTTGGTCTGAGAGAACGAGGACTGAACGGTCGTTTACAGAGGGAAGCAGCTATCGGCCCTCGCACACGCACCAAACGACTTCCAGGCACACAGAGTTGCCTAGGTCAGCAGATCTGCGAACAGTGCTCGAGGAGAAGGCCCGGTGAAAGGAGGACACCAGGGCTCGCGACCCTTGCAGAGTTTCAACCCTACAGCGATTGGCCTCTAGGACACATGGGAGTGTCGAGATAGGGATGCCAATACCGCGCCTTGCCTATGAACCATCGGATAAAGTATTAGCAAGGTTTCAAAGTTCGCCATTCGTTCTGGCAATTAAGAACGCACCACTTCCCTCAGGCTTCCACCAGCCCAAATTCACCACTTATGAGGGGAAGTCAGAGCCCTACATGCACTTAAGCCACTTTCGCCAGGTTATGGCAGTATGCCGGCGAAACGAGGCTCTAATGTGTATCCTATTTCCATCCAGCCTTGGCGACCTAGATCTAACTTGGTTCGAAAGGCTGCCTGAAGGTAGCATAGCCTCATGGGCACAATTGGCAGAAGCGTTCGGAACAAGATTCAGAATGAATACCAAGACACCAGTGGAGATTGACTAGCTACTCTCCATTGACATGGGCGAAAAGGAGACATTAAGGTCTTACAACAGTCGATATTGGGAGACTTTCAACCAGATTGGGGATTGCCCTACAAATCTCGCCATCGCACAATACGAAAGGGGTCTACCAGTCGGTAACAAATTAAGGGACTCAATGACAATGATGCTACCTCTCACGATGGAAGCCCTAATAGAGAGAGTGCATCAACATATCCGGGTAGAAGAAGATAGCACCCGTGCTAAAGAAAAATCTGGTACAACAACTATGCCAGATAAAAAGACTACAGCAAAAATCAACACGGTAGAATAACCTAGCAAGAATGGACGAGGCAGGCGAGCCAAGAGAGAAGACCCAGAAACGAGGAGGTTAAGAGTCCGCACCGCCATTACCACAGTATTCAACAAACCTATTGTAGACACCCCATTTTTTACTGACCTTAAGACTCAGACGTCATCGATTGAGCGCTCGATGATTACGCATGTTGTGCTCGTTCTGAGGTTACGGAGTCTCGGCTGAGAGCCTTGCCTCCGGACTTCGGGACTCTTTTGTGCTTTGCCTCAGTTTGCGAACCAGGTTCTATTTTCTTTTCCTGAAGGGAGGGAGAGGCCTCGTAGACCATCTCTCAGTGGCCGTAGGCTACTCTTCGTGGTCGTTGGCCACTTTTCCCGTTTGGAGACCAGTTTTTGATTTTCGAAGCCGTCGGCCGTGCGCCTCGGTTCGAGACCGCTTAACTTTCTCCGTTTGCTCTAGTTTTTGGCACACACCTTGTTTCCTCTCTCTAGAGGGACACTGTGGCCCGAGAGACCACCTTCGTGGTCGCACGCCACTTTCGATGCTTAACAGTCAGTTTTCGGGGCACTCGCTGCGCGTTTTGGCCGCCGAACCCTCGTTTTGCATCCGTCTTGGTTCATTTTTGGCATGGACCCTATTTTCATTGTTTGAAAGGTGGTACAAGGGTGGGAGACCACCTTTTCTTCTTGGAGACCACTTTTCCCGCCGGCTGATTTTTCTTGTCAGGTAGCTGGTCTCCCTGATTTTTGAGCCACAATTACTGGTCTCCCACCATACCACTAGCTTGCATTGAGTTAGGAGACCACCCCTAGAGGCTGCCGACTAGCTTTTGAAGCTTGAACCTTTCAACCCTGGTCGGTCGACCAGGGCAGGTGGTCAGCCGACCACTTGAACTGGTCGGCCAGCTTCCTCCTTTTCTGTCTCTGTGAATGTGTGCCAGCTGTGCCAGCTGGAAGGCACAAACAGCATCCTCCATACACGTGTATAGAGGATTGGCAACCTTGTTTTGGCTTCTTAAAGAAGCTTGGCCCTTTGCTCTAAGCTTCTAAGAGAAGCTTGAACCCTTTTTAGCTTCTTGAAGAAGCTTGACCCTTTTTGCTATAGCTTCCTTAAGAAGTTTGACCCTTTTTGCTATAGCTTCCTCAAGAAGCTTGGATCTTTGCACAAACTTCTTGAAGAAGATTGGACCTTTGTTCCTCTATAAGAGAGGCTCTCTTCTTCCTTAGGGAGGGTTCAGAAATTTGTTGAAGGAAAAGTATATCTCCCTCTCTATATCTCTACACTTAGGCTTAGAAAGTGCATAGTTCTTGGCCCTTTTACACTACACCTCCTAGCCTAACACCTCCACCATCAACCTAAGCTCCTTAGAGGTCATTCTCAGAGGTTAAAGGTTGAGTTTTGGTCCAGAGGTGTGCTGTTTTGTTGAAGCTTCAAGGGTAACACACCATTTCCCTCTTTTTAGCATTATTTTGATCCATCTTTTAACCTTATTTTCAAGCATATTTGAGCTTTGGTGTAAACTAAAAAAGGTCTTATTATGAGGTCCTTAACATGTTTGTTTGAGACAATTTTTCTGTTGGGGGTCATCTACCCCCTTGCGTGCTTCATTTCATCTTGCTTTAAGCCATGCATTAGGGCCTTTGTGTTGAGCTTTGTTGGCCCTTTTGACCACTAAAATCCAGCGGATTTTCAGTGGTTAAAATGTGTTTTTGAGTACCAAAATCAGAGAGGGGTGACCCTCTCACCCCTTGTCTTGTTTACTAGCACTTTTGGCCTAACAAAGGTGACCCTCTCACCCCTTGTCTTGTTTACTAGCACTTTTGGCCTAACAAAGGAGCCTATATTTTCACACCTCCAAGCCTTGTTTCAGGCCATTTTTGGTGGGTTTTAGGACCTGCATAGGCTCTTTCTAGAGCACATTTTTCCATTTTGGGTGTCCATCTTGCATGTGTAGAACAACCCTCTTTATAGCCTATCAAAGGAGCCTATCATTCTTGCATGCATAGACCATGTTTCAGTGGGTTTTTGGGCTTTATTTGGCATTTCATACCTCTGAATTTTTCTGGTTTAGTGGTCTCTTGATTGCCTCATATACTTATAGTGTAAAGCCTCTTCACTAGCTTGTATTGCATGCTATTTTGGCCTTTGATTCTAGCACCTTTTGGCCTTGCTTTAAACTGATTTTGTGCATGTTTTGGACTGCCTTAGCTCTGTTTTTATGCCTCATAGTCGATTGATGCGTGCTATGCATGGTTGTAGTTCAATACCCTTGCCTAGCTTTGAGTTTTGAAGCCTATTGCATGCTTATGTTGTGGTGTTTCCATGTTTTGGGGCCATTGTGCATCATATTTCAGAGCTTACATGTATGCCATATTTCCATGTTTTCCACTCTTTAAATGCGTTTGAGAGTCGTGCTTGTTTGCCTTGTTTTTGGACCATTGCACGAGCTTCACTTCTATGCATGTTGTGCCATCATTTTAGGCCATTTTCCCACTGTCTTGGACCTGCCTAGGGTCTGTTTAGGGCTAGTTTTTCCATTTGTGCATTGCTTTGTGTACCTCTAGTGTAATGCACTTCACTAGTTTCGGTATTCAAGCCGTCTAGCATGCATTGTATGACATACTTGCATGATTCGGGACCATCTTGCATATCATTTCAGAGCTGGAAAATGTATGATTGTATGTCATATTTCATCCCTTGCCATGCTTTGGTAGAGTGGCATTTGATGCCTTAGGTTCGGTCCCTTGCATCGGGCATGTTTGCATGAGTGTTCCTACCTTTCATTCCATCATGTTTGGCCACTGATTTGAGTGTGGCTGAGGCCCATTCATTTTAGTTTAAGTCCATCTTGCATTGTGTATGCCATATAGTCCATGTTGTTGCATGATTGACCATTGCATTGTGTATGTCTTGATAATTTCATTGTTAGTTTCCATGTGTGCATTGCGTATGCTATATAGTTTTC
Organism: Camellia sinensis; assembly: GCF_004153795.1. Classification (NCBI taxonomy): domain Eukaryota; kingdom Viridiplantae; phylum Streptophyta; class Magnoliopsida; order Ericales; family Theaceae; genus Camellia; species Camellia sinensis. The sequence continues at coordinate 500,557 of NW_021026017.1, read as the reverse complement.
ATGTGCATTGAGTATGCCATTAATTATTTCATAGCATTGTGTATGCTAGTAGCATGTTTGCATATCATCATTTGCATGCTTACATCATTTAGTGGCATTATGTTTAGGTTGCATTTTAGAGTTGCATTCATGCATACCATGTGTATTGCATTGTGTTTGGAGTAGGGTTTAGTCTAAACACGGGAAACGAGGGACATTTCGTACTCCAAGTGACGAAATGTGCCTCGATTCTCGGTCGCCGACACTCCAGATTATCCATGATGGAGTTTAGGCTTTGTTGTGTTTATATGTGCATTCATTTTACATCGAGTCGTGCAATCTGACTCTTCGGCCATCATGCATCGAGATGTGTGATTGGTGGCACGAGGATCGAGGACTACACTTCCTAGAGCTTGTGCAATGATGGGGAGAGTGGTCATGCACACATATGTTGAAAATCCATTGCCATGCCCCTTTCTTGCTCTCTGTTGCAGCAAACCGGAAACCAGCAGCAAAAAACTGGTCAGCAGCCTTTCTAGAGCCATGTACAGTATTCTGGGGCCAGTCGCAAACAGAGGCAAATCGGGGCATCGTGATGGATTTTCCGACTAGGCGGCCCGAGCATGCATGCATCCCTATCATTCGGAATGGAGCTGAGGCAGTCCGTTTTTACTTAAATTTGCATGCTAGCTTATTTATCTTAGTTAATTTGTTAATTAATTAGGGTTGTGTAATAATTAGCTGTAATTCATTATTCATTCGGTTGTGTATTATTTATTCGGACCCTCCGAGGAGGGCAATGTTGTAATAAGTATGCGTGTGTGTGATGTATGTCTTCCAACCCCACGTCTTTCTCCCTTTTATTTACCTACTTATGATGGTTAGTTTTAGGGCATGTTTCAATTAGCATCTATATGTTCGCATGTTTGCATTCATATATCTGTCTTGCATGCACCGGGCTCGGCGCATCATACTAACTGCATTGTATTTCAATTCCGAGTTGAATACGTGTTATCTGTTGCATTTCATGTGCCATGTTTAGAATAGCCGAGCCTATCTTAGTTATTAGGCATTTCTGTATAGTTAGGATCATGCATTGATTTCTAACTAGCTTCTGTTTTGGCTTGGAGTACTCGTGATAAAGTATTATGCTTTAACATCCTTCCATGCGCATGAGTGACTGCCATGATAGCATGCTTACCATGAGGCTATGTGTTTATGTGATATAACTGCCTGAATGCCTGTGGGGAAGGTTGTGTTGCTTGAGTTGGAATAATTTGTCGAAACCTGTGTTTAGCCTACTTGCGAGAGCACCTTCAAAACCGTTTTTCAAAACGAACATGAGATGTTTTTGTTCCAATTCAGGCGACCCAGTCTAACTTGTATGCTGTGTGCATCAATAGTAATTCTAGGCTAATAACTGGAATAAGAGCACAAACTGTTTCAAAACTCGTATCATGGTTAGTAGAGGCCGATCTTTTGATCGGCGAGTGGGGTGCTCACGAAGTGACTTCCCAATCGTACCCAAGTTCCCGAACGAGGCAAACTTTGGTGATGACGGACCACCTGGCCTTAGGTACGAGTCAGGGTTTCCTAAATTCTCCCAAAATAAAATATTTAGGTGGCGACTCTGTATCTGGTAAAGCAGTCCATGTTTGACACTTATTTCTAAAAATCAGTTTTTCAAAATGATTTGCCGAATTTGGACTCTTTGATGATTCATCGGTCTTGCATTGCATTCTGAGAGATTAGATACAGGACCGTGACATTGAGTCCGAACTGTAGTAAACCCAAATGAACAAAGTGGGATTCCCTCCCGAGACGTTCGGGGACGTCTATAGTTTCTGGCGACTCCGCTGGGGACTTAGAGAACTTGACTCGAACTCATGATATCTTGTTTTGACTACACTCATGTGTTTCTTTGCATTGTATGTACATTGGTGTGCCTAGGACACCGTGTTTTCCATCTACTATTCCTGAACGGTTTGCCGGAGGCTCGCTTTGAGAAGCGTGCCATAAGGCTGACCGGTTACGGGCTCTGCCACGATGGGAACACAAACCTCGGTTTTTATCGGGGCACCCTTTTGACCTTTCTACCTAGTGCATATTCGGAATCCATAGTGACCATTCCAAACTAGGACATGTTGCTTACCCGATTGTAGGTTGTTTGAAACCGCTGCATGCGTAGTGAAACCCTAGTTCCTGACAAAATAGGATAGGGAAACCTTACCCCAACATAGGGGTATTTTGGCTCTCACTTGTTTACTATGTGCTTTTAGAGTGTGTCTCTACTTGAACGCATGTATCAGTTTACAAGTTTGGGTATCAGGCCTGCGGGCACCAGCTCAGTATTTTGGGAATCAGTTATCTGTGGGTATCAGATTTAGTTTTGGGGGCAGTGATTTGGGAATAATGATTAGTGTTTGAGAACAGTCTATCCAACTTATCAACTGTGTGTTTTAATGCCCAACTGTGTGTTGTGTGTTTATTTATGCTGTTATGTTGTCCGTTTGTCTGGTTGTTTATTTCCTTATTATTGCTTTATTTTGTCTTTTTGCTAGGTAGTTTAGCACAATTGCTTCCCACCATGCAGATATTCCCCAAGCACTCTTGACAAGAGGTCACAGACTCCATCGATCTGAGGATCTGGTGAACGGACAACCAGTGTTTCATTCTCTACCCCTAATTACCAGAAGGAGGGAAATCAGGCAGAGGATATCAGTTCAGTAGTCAGTTCAAAGGGCTTTGTCTAACCCACCTGAGTATAGAAGGGATCAGGGTTCTGCTTCTCCCGAAGAGAGGGAATATATACCAACAGTTCAGCTAGATCAGGGCAGTATGGCAGGAGTGGAGGAAATGATGTGTAAACTTCAAGAAAGTATGAGAGTTATGCAACAGGACGCTGTTCGTCGAGATGAATTTGCCAAACAACAAGCCGAGATCATGGCCCAGCAGGCAGGGTTAATTGTCATGCTGCAACAACAAACCGGGGCATCTGCTTCACACTAGGCTCCTCCCCCACCAAGAGTTCCAGCACCTGGGGAGACACCAAATGTCTAGGGAGATACGAAAATTCCGACAGGGCCGGCTCCACCCCTGATCCTACCTCAATTATCCAAGGCACCTACGCCTATCAATCAACCAGACTCTCCCTTTGAGTTCGAGGTGGACCCTATAGCGTTGAAGTTGAGCAAGCTTGAAAAGTTGTTCAAGAAATCCCAAGGGATAAAATCCATCCCAGACATTGAGGACGAGTATACCGACGCGGCTGTGACGCTGCCGGATCGGTTCAAGATGCCACAAATCGACCGCTTTGATGGGTTCGAGGATCCCATGGTGTATCTACGTTTATTTTCGGACATACTAAGGCCGATGGGCCTCACCAGACTGCAGAAGCTTTCATTGTTTGGCCGAACCCCTGTCGGGTGTGGCGGCCATCTGGTACGCAAAATTGGAAGACGATGTCAAGCGGAACTAGGATGAGATGGCCGAGGCCTTCATTGCACAGTACTCCTATAACACGTAAATCGAGATTACAACCCGTGATCTCGAGACAACAAGCCAGGAGACTAAGGAGAATTTCTCTGAATTCGTAACTCGCTGGAGGGCCAAGGTGTAGACACCCCATTTTTGACCGACCTTAAGACTCGGACGTCATCGACTGAGCGCTCGGTGATGGTGCATATTGTGCTCGTTCTGAGGTTATAGAGTCTCGGCTGAGAGCCTTGCCTCCGGGTTTCGGAACCTTTTCGTGCCTTGCCTTGGTTTGTGAACTAGGTCCTGTTTTCTCTTCCTGAAGGGAGGGAGAGGTCTTGTAGACCATCTCTCAGTGGCCGTAGGCTACGTTTCGTGGTCGTAGGCCATTTTTCCCGTTTGGAGACCAGTTTCCGGTTTTCAGAGCCGTCGGCCGTGTGCCTCGATTCGGGATCGCTTAACTACCTCCGTTTGCTCCAATTTTTGGCACGCACCTTGTTTCCTCTCCTTAGAGGGACACTGTGGCCCGGGAGACCACCTTCGTGGTCGCACGCCACTTTCGATGCTTAATAGTCAGTTTTCGGGGCCCCCGGCTGCGCATTTTGGCCCCCGAACCTTCGTTTCGCATCGGTGTGGGTTCATTTTTGGCATGGACCCTAGTTTCATTGTTAGGAAGGTGGTAGTAGGGTGGTAGACCACCTTTTCTTCTTGGAGACCACCTTTCCCCGGTCGGCCAGTTTTTCTTGACAGGTAAGTGGTCTCCCTCACTTTTGAGCCACAATTTCTGGTCTCCTATACCACTATTGAGTTGCATTCACCTGGGAGACCACCAATATGGGTAGGCCGACCACCTTTCCAACTTGAACCTTTTGACCCCTGGTCGGCCGACCAGGGCAAGTGGTCGATCGACCACTTGAACTGGTCGGCAGCCTTCTGCTTTTTTGTCTCTTTGAGTGCTATCCAGCTGTGCCAGCTGGGAGGCGTTTGCCCCATCCTCGGAGGATTGACCCTCTTGTTTTGGCTTCTTAAAGAAGCTTGGTCCCTTTTTCTTAGCTTTTAAGAGAAGTTTGACCTTTTGTTAAGCTTCTTGAGGAAGCTTGACTTCTTTGGTCTAGCTTCCTCAAGAAGCTTGACCCTTTTGGTTTAGTTTCCTTTAGAAGCTTGGCCTCTTTGCTCCAAGCGTCTTAGAGAAGCTATGGACCTCCTCTTCTATAAGAGGGAGCCTCTCCCTCATGAGCCAAGGTTGAAATTTTTTGGCTAAGGCATAGACATACACCTCTCTCTATCTCTCTACATCCAAGCTCCAAAGCTCCATTGTTCTTGAACCATTGCACTACACCTCCTATCCTAACACCTCCACCATCACTCTAAGCACCTTGGAGCTAGTTTTTAGAGGTTGAAAGCTTACTATTTTGGTCCAGAAGCTGCTGGCTCTTTTGACTACAAAGGTAACTCTCATTTTTCCCCTTTTTAGCATTGTTTTGTTTCATATCTTAGCCTAGTTTGAAAGCATATTTGGGCTTTGTCATAAACTGAAAAAAGTCTTGTTTTGAGCTTCTAAACATGTTTGTTTAAGACCTTTTTTCTGTTAGGGGTCATCTACCCCCTTGCATGCTTCATCTCCCTTTGTTTTGAGCTATGCATTAAGGCCTTTGTGTTGAGCTTTGTTGGCCCTTTTGACCACTAAAATCCAGTGGATTTTCAATGGCTAGCATACTGTTTTGAGCCCCAAAATCAGAGAGGGGTGACCCTCTCACCCTTTGTCTTGTTTACTAGCATTGTTGGCCTAACAAAGGAGCCCATATTTGCACACTTCTTGAGCATGTTTCAGGCCATTTTTGATGAGTTTTAGGACCTGCATTAACTCTGTCCAGATTTTTTTTTCCATGTTAGGTTTCTATCTTGCATGTATAGAGTAATCCTCTTCATGGCCTTTCAAAGGAGCCTTCATTTGCATGCTTCCTAGCCTCATTTCAGGCCCTTTTCAGTGAGTTTTAGGGCCCTCATAACCTCTTTCCAGAGGTGGTTTTTCCATTTTGTATGTCCATTATACATGTGTAGAATAACTCTCTTATTGGCCTTTCAAAGGGACATATCATTCTTACATGCATTGACTGAGTTTCAGTGGGTTTTTGGTCATTGATGGGTCATTGAACACACCAAAATTAAATACTAAACTATATCAAATTCAATCAGAATAATGGAAAGTCCAGGATTGATCCATAGGGACTATTGTGAAATTAAATTAATTCAATCGCAAAATTCCTAAATTAATTTTGATTAAAAGATAAGATTGATTCTATACCTAAACAACAATTAAATAAAATTGAAGAATTATATTGACAATTAAAATCTAGGGTTTGAGATATTAATTTTCGGGAAAAAAAAATCCTAGGGTAGAGAATTCACCACTAACCACATGAATGAGACTTAACATCAACCATCAATCGCAATTCGGTTTGAATTATCTAATATTTCACAACTACAAGTTTGAAATATTGATCAAGAGGGTTATTGCATTCAATGTACAGGCACGAATCATCCCGAGTAGTACGAGTCGTTTGCTCTAAACTATGTTAGCAAAACGACTCGTCTCTCATAGCATGACTCGTCTCGTACTTTGAATACAAACACAAAGAATACTAATGTATGGAAAACATTAAACAATCACAGAGAGTAAAATGCTTGAAGAGAAGAACGAAACAATTATTTATAAACTTCTAAAACATCCATACATTCATTCAAACCAAGTTACAATGAAAGCTCGTGAAGAATTCCATTACATGGCTAGGGTTTCATCAAAACCCTAGAAAAGACGACTAGCCACTCATGGAGGAGTGGAAAGAGGAAGAAGATGAAAAAAAAGCCCCCATGGAAGTGTTTTCCAAGCTTTGGTAGTGTCTCCCCCTTTGGAACCCTAGCCTTCCTCTTTTATGTATTCAATTTTCGAACCCTAACTGTGACTGATTTTTTGTCTTTTATTCGAAGCAAAATAGACCAAAAAGTCCGTGCACGCGTCCCTAGGTGGGCCGCTCGTGCGGTGGTGGGCCGCACGTGCGGTGAAACTTGGCCTCACGTGCGGTGGCCTGGTGGACTCGGATTTTTCACGTCTCGCTCGGAGAATCTGATTTCGCGCCCCCTTTTGATTGAATTTTCATATTTCCTGTCAAATCTGTACAAGTGCACGAAACACATCATCTCCACCAAATAAATAGAATTAAAAGACAAAAAATGTAACTTAAGTGGCCTCAATATGGTACCTTTCGGCCTACATCACACCCCCCAACTTACATTTTGCTAGTCCTCAAGCAAAACAAAAGAAATAAGAAAAGTAAAATACTCTCAGTCACTTTCGTAGGGAACACAATTGCATTTGGCATATGCAACAAGCCTTTAAACCACAAGGTTACCCCAAGTGGACGAGTATAGTCTCGTGAGGGTTTTCAGAAATGATACCCACAAACATCAACATATTCAAATCCGCTCAACAACAATTAACCACACTACTCCACACAACAACCAACTTATGTGCCACTACAGTGTGATATTAAAAACATGATGATTCATTAAAGGCATAGTGGACAAGTATGAAGGAATCTATTGAGCTTAAACCACAATTCAGTTAATACAAAAGTAGAGTCCCCTGTACTTGTGAATGCTAGTAGACACATTATTAGTATCCTCGGTGTAAAGTGCAATCACCATACTAGTTAACTGTCCACTATAATAGCCCAGTGTAACTCATAATAACACTCAACATATATAGAAAAACTAAACTGTTGCAACCAAGCTTCTCAATTTATTTTTTTTTTAATTTTTTTTTATGAAAGACTGTGCAATGTCCTGATCGATTAAGCTTTCTATTCAGCCCATGTAACAAGCATTTGGCCAATGACTCCCAAACCAGACAGTTTTAGGGCACTAGGTGTAGAGACACCCCTATGGGCTTAATAACTCGAGCTGAAAAGGCTACGAATCCGAACTAGTCATTCTCTTTATTTTTCCTTAACTGTGCAATGTCTAGGTCCCTTAAGCTTTCTAATTAACCCATGTGGCAAGTATTGGGCCAATGGCTCCCAAACCAGACGGTTTTAGGGCACTAGGTGTAGAGACACCCCTACGGGCTTAATAACTCGAGTTAAAAAGGTTACGAACCCAAACAAGTCAAGTTTTTTTTTTGTTTTTTGTTTAGAGAGAATCTTGGCTACTCATTTATTCCTTTCTGCAACCTCAACCATTATCAATGATGTACACCAGGGATTATAATAAAGAGGTCACTGCTATGATAGTGTGTTCATGTGAATTAAGGCATACTCATGACAAGTGTACTAATACCACAAACACAAACAACTATCCTAGTGCAAACATCACATGTGAGTATTTACCTAATAAACCCTTTTCATACAAGCCCACTATGTTCCCCAATTAACATATGTTCATATCATTACCATACTGGCACAAAGTAAACATTAAGTGAAGTGGTGTAAATCAAGTGCAGCAAGTACAGACATGAATATTTATTACAAATACCCTCACCCCTCAACTGGAATATAACATTGTCCTCAATGTAAGCAAGTAGACATGAGATAGTAAAATGAGAGAGAGGATCTTACCAGACATTATGGGCGCACATCCAGCGAAGCAAGGACACCCAAACACAGTGTCTGAGTCAACAAAATGAAATGAAAGAAAATAAAATAAAGGAAATATACAGAAATCACTGATGTGGATCTGGTGGTGGTGGTGGGAAATGCTGCTCAAATAGGGCATGCATCAGTGTCCGAGTCTCGAACGTCTCATCATGAACCCTAGTTCCATGTTGATCAAACTGATCAAACCACTACCCACTCGAATCCCGGTATGCATAGAAGTCAGTGTGCAAAGAGGCAACTGACTGCTGATACCCATCAAATGCCGCCCGTGAATAATCCCGGTCAGCCTAGTAGTCGTTTCGGAGATCAACCATAGATTGTTGAAGGGCGGCTTGATTATCTATAATAGCCTGATATTGCGCCCTCGTCATACGGAATGGCGGTGGTGCCGGCGCTGGTGCGGCTGCAGGCTCGACTGGGGTATCATTAGGATTTGCCGGGGCCTCGGGAAGAACTAGTGAAGGCGGCAGGCGAGCAGTGGTTTGACGCCAGTGAGTTCTACCATAAAATAGGGGCGGCGGAAGCTGAACCTCAATGGCCTGCAGTGGGTATGTCCCTTGGACTTTTATGAGCGCTGTAATGAGGTTGGCAAAAAAGAGGGCCTGAGTGTTATTATGAGTTACACTGGGCTATTATAGTGGACAGTTAACTAGTATGGTGATTGCATTTTACACCGAGGGTACTAATGATGTGTCTACTAGCATTCACAAGTACAGGGGACTCTACTTTTGTATTAACTGAATTGTGGTTTAAGCTCAATAGATTAGATACAGGACCGTGACTTTTGAGTCCGAATTGTAGTGAGCCCAATGAACAAAACGGGATTTCCTTCCCGGGACGTTCGGGGACGTCTACACAAGGCCTCAATGATGACCATAAGGCTGACGAATAAGGATCAAATACGGATGGTTGTGCGCAACCTCCAACCCAAACTGATGTAGAAAATGATCGTGCTCCCCTTCCCAACCTTTTCAGATCTGCATGAGATGGGAGTATAGATCGAGGATGCCTTGAAGCAGGGATTAATTGACAACGACAAAGAGCAACCTAGGAGAACCTTCAATCGAAACAACAATGCAGGCACAAGCAGTGCTGCAACTGCCAGAGCCTCAGAAGTAAGTGTGGTCACCACTACCTCCCCTCCAAGAGCCCTTGCAGCTACCCCTTTTACCGGTGCATCTGGAAGCAACCCACAAACAACCAAGTTCCAACCTCGAGGCCAAAGAACCTTCACACCTTTATACATGGCCCTGTCCAAAGCTGTGGGGGTTTTAATCAGGAAAGGGCACTTGAAGCCCCTGGAGCCGAGGCCATTGCCAAATCCACTACCTCCCTCTCATAACCCGGCGAAGTATTGCGCCTTTCACCAACAACATGGTCACGATACTGACCATTGTTTTAGATTGCGTCACGAGATTCAGGATCTCGTTGACAACAGGGTGATTGTGCCTCCAGAAAAACCCAATGTCACAACCAACCCTCTCCCACCACACAACCAAGCTCCATCTCCCAAAAGAATCAACTTTATCCAGACCGGGGTCATGTCATACGACCCCAGCATATATATCACCCAGTCTCCCCCCCCCACTCCCCTCCCCCCCCCCACCTACCTAAGCCGGAGGTGTTCATTCCCGATAGCACCAACTTGTGCATGATGGACATCTCCCGAACCCAACTCGAACCAATGGTGGTGACTGCCGAAGGTAGAACAGGGATGATTTCAGAGGAAAGTAGAACTGTTGATTAAGGGTCTAAGGATTTTGAGAGCTGTGTGAGGAGGTATACAATCCTAGTGATTACATCATGTCAGCGGGTCAGGATAGGCCAAGTGTGGAATTGCCAGTGGGACAGAGCGATCCTTCCGGTGTGACGCAAGGGGAGGAACAAGACCTTGATCAAAGCACAGATGACTTAGCAGCTTTGGAAGGGGAAATTTACTGACCTTCTGTTTTTCAATGAACAAGACTCAGGAGACATGACAGTCAACTGGTTTGGATTTTGATGAGTCAGCAAAGGTCACAGAATGGCATGACGACCAACCCGATGTTATGGAAGAAGCCCAGCCAGAACAGGGCCTGTTGGGGACAAGGACATCAGCTATGACCGGAAGGGCCGGAGATCAGAATAAATCGCCGGAGAGCACCGGTGCAAGAATTTCGCTCGGGATCTGGGCATTTGAATTATAAGGGATGTGAACACAGACTGCATTGAGCAGCTAGAACGGGAAGGAATTGAAGATTCTGAAAGAGCTAGAAAAGCCAAGGCCCTGTGGGACTGAAAGTGCTGTGTGCACAAGAACAGAGGGTGCTGGGAACACATGGACATGAGGTACCGTGAGTACAAAGACAGTGGTAACGGAGCGGACAAGTGTCTGTGTTGGCGCGATGGAATGTGGTGCAGGACGATGATCTATGTCTTGCCCACACCGATGAGGACTGGGGAGTAATCAGCCAGACAATACCTGTACATTGGCGAAGTTGATCATATGACTAGGAGCGGACGGTATTTCAAGCCCCGCATCTAGATCAACCAGAAGCGTCTGGGAAGGAAGGAGGCAGAGAAACAGAAAGAGAAGCAACTCGAAGATGAGGCCGTGCTGAAACAATTGAAAAAGATACAAGCAGACATCTCCATCTGGGACTGTTTATGGCTTCACGTGTTCACAGACAAGCTGTCTTATCGGGCAATGGACAAGGCCAAACTCTCAATAGACACTACGCCTGAACAGCTAGTTGGATTGGTTTTTCCGGGAGGAGGTTCCCCGACATTGACCTTTTCTGACAAAGACTACAGCCTGAGGGCGCGAGTCACAACAAACCTCTCTACATCTCTGTGGAATGTAGAGGCAAGTGGTACCGGTGGTTCTTGGATCCGCCATTAATGTGTGGCCCATCGAGGACGGCATATGCAATCGGGTTGAAGCCCGCGGACTTCGTGCCAACTGCCCAGGTGGATTCGGGCGTATGATAACACAAGCAGGGAAGTGAGAGGGACTGTCAAATTCCCAAACCCAGGTTGGTCCAAGACAACACGAGATCGATTTCCATGTCTTGGACGTTCCTGCAACCTTTAACCTACTTTTGGGGCGACCGTGGTTGCACCAGGTAAAGGCAGTTTCTTCCATCTTGCACCAGATGTTGAAATACCCTCACGGGAAGGGGGTGGCTATAGTTTTTGGAAATTCATCAATCTATCCTCCGCCGGAGGTGTCTACACCAGTTTTGGAAATCGAGCACGGCACGGAGGATGTGTTCGTATCGGGGTTTACTCTGGCTGAGGCTCGAGTCATGCAAAACATCTTGGCTATTGATGAGGGGGTGTATGTCAGTTCACAATCAGTATACCTCATGAACAAGCTTCAACACGTCCTCGGGATGGGATTGGGAAAGAGTGGCCGAAAGGGCATCGCAATATCAACCGAAGTGCCGCACAACCCGCATACCTTTGGCTTGGGCTATCTGCCCACCAAAGAGGATTGGGTGAGGAAAGGCAAGGAAATGGCCGGGAGAGCCAGAGCAAAGCAGGCAGGGAAGCCATATGAGTTAATGCACCGACCCATTCAGGGTACCCTAAACGGACGCTTCGTCCGGGAGGGGGAGGATTTTCCATCCTGCGGCTTCCCAGAGCCATGGTTGAATGCGGAGAGGAAGCGCGTGCTAGGTTTTCAGATCTTCTTCGACCTGCAGTTATCCAGGGATGATGTTACCGAGGAGCAGACAGACCCATCAGCTGAGGTTGAGCAGTGTAAAAATGTGGATTCTGAGAGCACCGAAATTGAAATGGGGTAGCGCTGGCTTGTCTACTTTTAGATCCTCCGATCGAACAGAAGTGCTTGGGGGATAACTTTTCGGTGTCCATGACCGGGGATAAAACAGCTGCGGGCCTAACATCAAACATTTTGGATGCATCCATCGCACCCTCTCTCATCTGGCAGTACGAGGGGGGATTTTTGTTAAGCAGCACCGGGTCAGGTAGTTAGCCGGAATCTGATTCCACCGAATCTGTTGAGTCAGAATTAGGTTCCAGCTCAATTGAGTCTGAGTCCGGTATTCTTGGGGGTGACAACTCGGATGCCACAGTTCTGTCTAGGTCGTCTTTTTCTTTCTCTTTTGAGTCTGTTGTAACAGAAGAATCGGAGATTTGGAAATGCTTAATGAGAATGGAATGGATGTGGTTTCTGAGTACTTTTTTTGTGCCCTTGATTTATTGTATTAATCAGGACTTTCAAAATTTTGATGAAATCGACGGGAAAGAAATTCCTCCGATTTTGCAACGCTTAATCGATCAAGAGCAGGAAAGATTTGTTAAACCTTTAGTTGATGAAATCACTGCTGTTAATGTTGGTACTGAGGAGGACCCGCGGCTGGTCCAGATCAGGTCCACGTTGTCTTCGGAGGAACGCGAGCGCTTAGTCGCTTTATTAAAAGATTTCAAAGATGTTTTCACGTGGTCCTACGAAGACATGCCTGGAATCGATCCTGAGATTGTACAGCACCGGATCCTTCTTGACCCAGAAGCCCGACCTGTTAAACAGAAACTCAGAAGGATCTGCCCGGACTGGGCCCTCGAGATTAAAGAAGAGGTCACCAAGCAAATTGACGCAGGGTTCCTGCTGGCATCTGAATACCCAACTTGGTTGGCCAACATTGTTCTGGTGCCGAAGAAGGATGGCAGGATCCGGGTATCCGTGGATTTCAGGGATTTGAACAGAGCCAGTCCGAAGGACAACTTTCCCTTGCCGCATATTGATGAGTTAGTGGACTTCACAACGGGGCATGTTTTGCTTTCGTTCATGGATGGATTCTCGGGCTATAATCAGATAGTGATGGCACCTGAAGACCGGGAGAAGACTGCTTTCACCACTCCGTAGGGGACTTACTGTTACCGGGTGATGCCATTTGGGTTGAAGAACGCTGGAGCTACATATCAACGGGCCGCGACCACAATATTGCACGACATGATCCACAAAGAGGTTGAGGTGTATGTGGACGACATGATTGTCAAGTCCAAAGAAAGAGAGGGCCACTACACTGCCTTGTAAAAGTTCTTCCAAAGGATCAGAGAATTTCAGTTGCGGCTGAATCCTCAGAGGTGTACGTTTGGTGTTACAGCAGGGAAAATACTGGGGTTTTTGATTACATAGAGAGGTATTGAAGTCGACCCTTCCAAAATCAAGGCCATCTTAGGAATGCCACCACCAAGGACTGAAAAGAAGGTGCGAGACTTTCTGGGTAAAGTACAATTCATAAGATGGTTTATCTCAAAATTAACCTTGACTTGTGAACCACTTTTTGGTCTCCTGAAGAAAGGAAAGAAGTTCCAATGGGACGGCCGATGCCAAGCTGCTTTTGAACAGATCAAAGAATACTTACAGAACCCACCCGTGTTGTCACCGCCCGAGCCGGGAAAACCTTTGACTTTGTATCTTTCAGTAATTGAGACTACAATGGGCTGCATACTCGCACAAGAGTCTGAGGACAAGGTGGAGAGGCCTATCTACTATCTGAACAAGAAGATGCTGGAGTATGAAACTCGCTACACACCGTTGGAAAAGGCTTGCTTAGCCTTGGTATGGACTACCAGTAAGCTGCGGCACTACCTGTTAGCTCACTCTGTAATGTTGGTTTCAAGATTAGATCCCATCAAATATCTCTTCGAGAAACCGACACTTACGGGTAGGCTAGCTCGTTGGTTGCTTTTGCTTTCCAAATTCGACCTGAAATACGTGACGCGCAAGTCAATCAAGGGAAGAGCAGTAGCAGAATTCTTAGCTGATCGTCCAGTGGAAGGGGGTGAAGCAGTTGAGTACTTATTCCCAGATGAGGCCATTTTGCATATCGACGATGAAACTTGGACGATGTACTTTGACGGAGCTTATTCCCAAATGAGGCCATTTTTCATATCGAAGACGAAACTTGGACGATGTACTTTGACAGAGCGTCAAATCAATACGGGTATGGGATAGGAGTGTTGCTAATAGCACCCGACAATTCCTGTATCCCTCTAGCCTTCAAACTCTGGTTCAAAGTCTCGAACAACGAAGCAGAATATGAAGCATGCATTGCTGGTTTAGAAGCAGCCCTGGAACTAAGGGCAAAACGGTTGGACGTCATCGGGGACTCGAACCTTATTGTATCTCAAGCGAAAGGAGATTGGAAAGTCAAAGAAGAAAAGATGATAATGTATCACTAGACCTTGGACTTGTTAATTTCTCAGTTTGAGAAACTAAACTTTGCTCATCTGTTAAGAGAGAACAACAGGTTCGCGGACTCACTAGCAACTCTATCTTCCATGATAGACATCCCTTTTGGAGTCCGAATGCATCTGATCATCATTGACCAGAAATTTACGCTAGCCTACGAGTCGATTGCTGCCATAGATGAGGTTCAAGATGAGAACCCCTGGTACTACGATGCCTGGAACTTCTTGGAAAAAGAGGCGTATCCACCAGGGGCAAATGCCAAGGATAAAAGGCCAATCAGAAGAATGGCCGTTCAGTTCATCATATACGGGGGTAAATTGTATAAGAGGGGTCATCTAGGAATGCATAAGCTATGTGTTGATGCCGAAGAATCGAAGCGCTTGATGGAGGCCATCCGTGGAGGAGAATGCAGAGCACACATGAACGGGCTGATGCTAGCACGGAAGATCCTCAGACAAGGTTACTACTGGTCCACCATGGAGGAGGATTGTATCGGTTTTGTTCGGCGATGCCACAAATGTCAGATCCATGCAAACTGCATGAACATCCCATCATCGAAGCTGTACAATATGACTTCGCCATGGCCATTTTCAGTTTGGGGAATCGATGTGATTGGGGTCGTCACTCCAAAGGGGTCCGATGGCATGAGTTCATTCTAGTCGCGATATATTATTTCACGAAGTGGGTCAAGGCCCAATTTTATGCGGTGTTGAAGGCTTCGCACATTGCAAAATTCATCCGTAACAACATCATTTGTCGCTACGTGGTCCCAAACGAGATTATTTCAGATAACGGTTCCCACTTCAAGAAGGAAGTGATTGCCTTGTTGGAAAAATACAACGTGACTTTTCATAAGTCGTCCACATATAGGCCTCAGACCAATGGAGCAGTTGTGGCCGCCAACAAGAACATCAAACACATTATGCAGAAGATGGTGGAAACCTACCGGGACTGGCCAGATAAGCTGCCATTTGCTCTGTGGGGCTATGGGACTTCAATTAGAACATCTACTGGAGCGACTCCATATTCATTGGTTTGTGGGAGGGAGGCCGCTCTACCTATCAAAATTGAGGTTCCGTTATTACGAGTACTGGCTGAGTGTTAGATAGCCAAAGCAGATTGGCAGCAGAGCAGATTCGAAGAACTCATGCTCTTTGATGAGAGGAGACTGAAAGCACTGTACTATGTTCAGGGTTATCAGCGCAGAATTGCCAGGGCTTTCAACCAGAAGGTTAAGTTCCGAAATTTGAAAGAAGGAGATTTGGTGCTCAAAGACAACCGAGCTCCCATCTACGACCCTAGGGGCAAGTTCAGACCCATTTGGACGGGTCCCTATATCATTAAGTCTATCTGGTCAGATGGAGCTGTCGTTCTGATGGACCTAGATGGCCTAGAGTTCTCACAGCCGATCAACATGGACAAGTTGAAGAAATATCACCCCTGAGAGGCTCGCTAGGCCGAAAACCCGAAAGGGTGACCTAGGCAAAAGTTAGAGCACAGAAAAATTTCAAATTGCAAAAACTGAGCTCGCAAGGTTGAAAACCCATAAAGGGCGGCCCTGGCAAAAGTTAGAGCGTAAAAGGAGAGTGAAAATACTCGAGTGAACCCGAGCCTGAACTACGTAAGGCTTGATTCCCATCTTTGGGATATGTAGGCAACTTCATCCTGAAGTTCAGCCATAAACTTTTCCCCGATCAACTTTGTCCATTCGATCATCTCTGTCATCTTTGTCTATTCAGCATTCAAGTGTTCGGTTATGATCTCAGGTACAATGCTATTCAGACTAGGGGCAACTTTCTAGTTGCTGGGATCCGAGGTTGTGCATCTCAGTGACAGATCTCAGGCGTGTCCAGTTCTGATCCATGTCGAAAATGGTTTTGAAAAGTTTTAACAAAAGTTGATTTTGTTCAAATTAATCTTTTTACAAGTTAGACCATTTTTGGACCAAAGCGGAAAATTTTCAATACCCACAACCTTCAATTTTATTGATTTCAATAAAGAGTCCTCCTGCTCTTGCATACAAATTGAGGTTGCTTTTGGTTACATTCATAAAGAAAACTTGAAAGTTATGATTAAAGCAAATAAATCTGGAGCGTAGTCAGGTGTTCTTACGTCCCCTCCCAGAGCTGGTCGAAGCTTCTGATGCCAAGCTGGGCCCAATCTGCGCCTCTTTATTGAGCCAATTTATGCACTCATTAGACAAAGTACAATTGAAAGTGGGAGCGAGGGCCAGGTGCTCTCTAGTCCTCCATGTTGTGGCATACCGAGCAAGCTGCGCGCCTTGGACCGGAAATGCAGCGGTGTACTCTATCCCCTCCGCCGGGCAAGTTTGATCATGGCCGAACTGGTGCTGGAACCGGAAAGGAAAGTAAAACACGCAGTGCGTCAGACCAATCTACTGAATCCCAGTCTGCCGGGACATGCTGTAGCTCATTGCCGGTAGATTGAGCCAAGGACAACGCCAAGTAATGCGGTCTGCGGACAAATGGAACATCCAGTCGAACCACCATCCCTCATCAAGGGCATCGACTAGGCGTCATCGGAAGAAGTAGCCGCGAGCCGAGTATGCTGGGCAAGAGTCCACAATCTGTAACTTGTCCATCAACCACACCTGGGGAGGGATGAAAAATGAGAGATGAAAGAATAGAGAGATATACGTTGAGAGAAAAGTGAGAAAAGGGTTTTGTGAGAAAAACTAAGCCTGAGGGCCGAGTGATATGAGCAATATATATGTGAGATAGGGAGGGAAACATTACCTGCAGCAGTAGTGGACTCCCCGCAAATCTGGCTGTTTCCTGGCAATGGAAAGCATCCAAGCCCATCAGTGTCTCGGCCAATGCCATGGCAATGCAGCTCTTACCCTCCTTCAAGCCTTGGGCAACTTCAATCAGACGAACGCTAGACCCGCTGAAGCCCGGGGCAAGCAAAACAAGCAAAAAGTGAGATAGCATGCACAAACAAAGGGCATGACGCCGAAAACCTTGCTAGTGATGATCACCGCGGTCACCAGCACCGAAAAAATGACGAATTAAACTCGGAACGTCCAGCATTTCGTCACAAATCAATGACTCGTGCATAGTGAGCCCACACATTCGTCCTAAGGCTTGAGCGTGGCCAGAGCGAAGCTGGGGCAAGATTTCTTCGTCACGTTCGGATTCCAACAAAGCTTGGAAGTCTTTGAAGGTAGGACACACCTCTTGCCCGCCAAAGCTAAAGACATGTGTTACCGGATTCCAAAACCTCGTCGCGGCATGGAGAAAGGGAATATGTAGCGGAGTGCGGCTCAACGTGAATAGTGCATTCAAGCCGAAGCCCCGGAAGTTTAACTTTTTCGAGCCGTCTAAAGTAGCAATCCAAGCTGCGAGATTTTCGATAAGGAACGCCTCCATTTTGATGCAAAACTGAGATGAAACGAAAGAACCACGAAGCTGAAACTTTTATAGAGGATAAGGCACTGTTTGGGGACACGTGTCAAAAATCTGGTGGTCGTCAAACCAGGTGGTCGGCCGACCACTTTTTCTAGTAGGCCGACCACCCTTTGGTCTCCAAGGCAGAAAGTTGGTCGGCCAGCTCTCTCTAGTGGTCGGCCATGGAGAAAGTTTGGTATTTGGTCTTTTCCTAGTCTCTAGAAGAGGGCTCCTAGCTTTTCCATGTGTTGGGAATATCGAAGGTCCGTGTTTCCTTCTGTTTCGGACGTATTGCATCACTTGTTTTGTCCGAATTGCATTTGTTTATCGAGTTGTCGTTGGGTTTTGTTTATCGAGTTGTTGTTGAGTTTTGTTTATCGAGTTGTTGTTGAGTTTTGCTTATCAAGTCGAGTTGTTAAGTTTATCAAGTTATTAAGTTTTATCGAGTTGTCGAGTTTTGACTGTCGAGTTGTTACTCTTTGTTTATCAACATTCGTTGGGATTTGCTTATCGAGTTGTAAACTTGCTATGCTGTTGTTGTTTCTTAGCAAGTTAAGTTGTTTAGTTTGTTGTATCGGTTCACTACCTGACTTGGTGATACACATGGCTCAATTTTCATTCAATCTCATTTTTGTGCAAAATGATGTGATGCGATGCTAAGAACATAAAATGCAACACTTTTTTCAAAAAAGCTGTTTCATTCCATCACGCTTCCTTTGTTACAACATTTTACAACAAGGGTACAAGTTTTACAGAAAATAAAACTGCCTAATAATGTACAATGTGCTACAACTATTGGTAAAAAAGGAAAATAAAGCAGGAACAGCTGCATCAGTGCTATCAAGTGCAGGCATAAGAGGCCCTTTTCATCCTCTTCTGCGGAACAACCTCTACACCATCATCATCATCTGAATCGGAGCCGCCGTCCTCGGAATCCTCCTCGGCATCATCTCCATTATCGGAACCGGAACCGGAACCAGAGTCACCATTTCTGTCAGCGGATGTCTCTGACTGGGGGTGCCCAAACTCCTCCTCCTCACTGGACTCCTTCTTTACGATAGGCGCTCTGCGTCCGCCTCGGCTGCGAGTCGAACCCCCTCTCCCAGTTCCTCGAGAGGGCCTGGATGGCCCAACCTGTGGCTTAGCTTGTAGCGGTGGCATCTGAAAAGGAAGAGTGCAATTTGAATACATTAGCCAATATATATATCAGATACAGAGACAAGAATGCTACATAGAGTGGGTATATGCAGATACAATGTATGAATATGGTGTGTCGCAGATGTACTCTACACATACAGTCAATCAACGCAGTGAAATGGTTAAATACAGCATGTCATCAGAAGTATGATAAATGCGAAAAAATTGAAAAGTACCGAAACACTGGCAATAAATAGCTGCGTCTCTCTCCGCAGGACCATCCCCTCGAGTGAGGCTACCAACCCGAGCAACCCCCTCAGTATACTCCCTAGGAGGCTGCAGATACAAGTTCAAGTCATCAATGAATAAATGAATGCCAAAGTATCTGAGTGGTAAATGAAAAGCAGTAGAACATACCGGTGGTGAGTCAGGATCACTGACATATCGGTCATCGGGCATAGGAGGCTCTATCGGAATCGGGTAAGACGACTCGTATCGCCATCCAGCCAACTCGGTCGAGAGACCTGGCCACCCGGCGTGCTGATAAGTCGGGGGAATCGGGGGAATTTGTTTAACCCCACTCCTCGAGGTGCCGGCCCT
Source organism: Camellia sinensis (assembly GCF_004153795.1). NCBI lineage: Eukaryota > Viridiplantae > Streptophyta > Magnoliopsida > Ericales > Theaceae > Camellia > Camellia sinensis. The sequence goes on along the minus strand of NW_021026017.1, from coordinate 481,106 downwards.
GCTAGATGAATGAATATTTGCAGCCTGGACTCGACTCGACGATGGCATACCAGCAACCCTCCGAGTGGGAGTGTGGACACCTGTCAATGGGGGCATCAAGTATGTATGACGGTAGGTCGCGTACTCTGCCTCCTCTAAATGTAGAGCTACATCAGTGCCCAGCATAGCCAAATTAACCTCCTGGGGAGTGAGTCCCTCAGTAGACCGTATATCGTCTGAAGGTGCCGCAGGGACACTCTGCTCGGGGTAGCCCATCGTCTGGCGCATGAAGTGGTCCCCCAGAAACCAGGCCCTGCCAACTGGCCCGCTCAAGTAGGATCCTGTACCGAGAAGCGGCCCATCTCCCAGGAAACTGAAATCGGGTATCTCTACCCAAAGGCGCCTAGGGCTGCCAGGTGATCTGCGAATAATCAAGTGCATGAGCCGATTAGAAATTGTAAATCTGCAAGATGAATCAGAGCTGAAAATATGAAGAACTGAGGGTTCTGAAGTACCTCGGTCGCCTGCACCATGTCAGAAAACTGTCGCAAGAAGGGCAGAGTCTCCCGAGCCCTCGGCTGGTACTGGCCCTCAAATACGAGGGAGTAAGGAATCACAAGAGGCGCCTCCACCTCGAGCTCTGAGGCTAGCGTCGGAAAGTATGCAAAAACCCATAGTTGTGGAAAACAAGGCCGTGGCCATCAGAATACAAAATATACAGAAATGCAGAATGCTGAGTGCAGAATGTAGAATACATAATGTAAAGTGTGTCGTGTGCAGTGTACAGGTAATAAAAAGCAGAAGTGTAAATCAAGAGGGCAGAAAGTACCTCCCAGGCTCTCCAGTAGCTGCTAACTATGTTCCCCCACCCGTGGGAGGTCGCGCTCATGTAGCAGTAGAGGGTAGCAAGGCCGACGCCACCGCAATCATACTGACTGACCTGTGATAGGTCTACCAGAGCACTCAGTAGATAAATTCCAACGGTGTTCCCCCTATCGGAGAACAAAGTGGTGCCGAGGAGGAACATCAAAAACCCTCGAGTGTACTGCTCTATCTCCTCGAGAGTCTTGGGCACAGTCTCTCTGAAATGTGTGGAAAACCAAGTGTACCTGACTTTGCCCGATGATCTGTCAATCAGCGGACGGGCTCCTAACAGATAAATCCAAGTCGCTTCCCACTCGCCAATGTCTGTGTCGTAGGGAACCGGTCGGCCGGCCACGTCAAGACCAGTCAACAGGGAAAAGTCAAACGGGGTCATCGTCATATCCCGGTAGCCGAAAAGTAGAAAGAGTTGGTGGTGTCCCACCATCTCTGCACGAGTACCCCCATCAGCGTCCTGCTCGTAGGGTAGCGAGATATCCCTGCGCAGAAGGGTCCGAACCCTGCCTCATCAACCAGATCACGAACGGTCTCTAGGAGCTCTGCGTACCACTCCCTAGCGATGACCGAGCCATAGCCTCGTGTAACACGAGAAGATTCCTGCATTCAGAATGAATAGATGTATTCAGTTTCAAAATGAAAGTATGAGCTGTGTGCAAATCAAATCGGATACAATGTTGTGTGAGCTGCGTGTTCAACATAAAGTATATGAGCTGTGTGTTCAGAAATTGAAGTGTGTGAGCTGCATGTTCAACATAAAGTGTATGAGCTGTGTGTTCATAATCAAGAGTTTGGGCTGTGTGTTCAACTTTCAGAAAACCGTGGGCTGTGTGTTCACCTTAAGAGTTTGGGTTGTGTGTTCAACTTTCAGAAAATCGTGGGCTGTGTGTTCACCTTAAGAGTTTGGGCTGTGTGTCCAGTTTTCAGAAAAACCGTGGGCTGTGTGTTCAACTTTCAGAAAATCGTGGGCTGTGTGTTCACCTTAAGAGTTTGGGCTATGTGTCCAACTTTCAGGAAAACCGTGGACTGTGTGTTCACCTTAAGAGTTTGGGCTGTGTGTTCAACTTTCAGAAAAACCGCAGGCTGTGTGTTCACCATCAAGAGTTTGGGTTGTGCGTTCAACTTTCAGAAAACTGTGGGCTGTGTGTTCATTGATCAAGAGTTTGGGTTGTGTGTTCAACTTTCAAAAACTGCGGGCTGTGTGTTCATCAATCAAGAGTTTGGGCTGTGTGTTCAACTTTCAAGAACTGTGGGCTATGTGTTCATCGATCAAGAGTTTGGGCTGTGTGTTCAACTTTTAAAAACTGCGAGCTGTGTGTTCATCAATCAAGAGTTTGGGCTGTGTGTTCAACTTTCAAAAGTTGTGGGCTGTGTGTTTATCATCAAGAGTTTGGGCTGCGTGTTCAACTTTCAAAAACTATGGGCTGCGTGTTCACGATAAAAGTATGAGCTGCGTGTTCAGAAGTTCGAGTGATTGAGCTGTGTGTTCAAAATGCAAACAGAATGCTATGTTATGGACTAAGTGTTCAGAACAAGTTGTGTGCCAACTTAACAGAATTCTATGCTGTGAGATGTGTGCTAAAATAAACAGAAGTATGATGCGCAAATGTGTTCAGAACGAGCGGATAACCATACATAGCGAAAACAGGAAATGCGCAAGAAATGCAAGTTACATTGCAGAGAATGTAAAAATGAAGTACGTACCTCTCGTGCCGGGTGAGAGAGGTGAGACTTCGGCTCCCGTAGTAGTAGATCTGCAGGCGCTCGTCGATCAAAATCAGTAAAGTGGTAGAAAGTACTCGGGGGGAGGATGTGCTCTTGAGGGTCATACCTCTCGGGATCAAAGGGCCGAACTCTCGGGGGCAATGACATAATGTCTGGCTTACCCTCGGCACCTGGAGGACCTCCACCATGAGGGAAATGACCTGCCATTTCAAGAAATCTGCAAAAATGAGCAAAAATGAGCAAAATGAGCCAAAATTGAAAAAAGTCAACAAAAGTCAACTCCCGAGAAAATGTTCCAAATGTTGAGACAAACTTACCTCAAGTGGTGAAAATGGAGAAAGAAGCTCCGAAATCAAATTTTAATCGGTCCAAAGTGAAGAAAACTGAAAGATTTCGCGAAACAACTTTGCGTAGGGCGTTGGAAACCGTGTATAGAGCGCAGATCTGAGAGAGAAATTGGTCTAGGAAGCAAAAGGGACTAATTTCGGATCTGAAGGTGTGAGCAAAAGTGTTTTGGCCAAGTGTATTTTAAGAAACAAGTGCAAAAGGACCAAATTGCCCCCATTTTGACAAAGTGGTCGGCCGACCAGCTTTTGTGGTAGGCCGACCACCCCTTGAACAAGCCCTGGTCGGTGGCACTCTAGGGTGATCGGTGGCCCTCCTGGGTGGTCTCCAATGCCTCTTTGTTCTCCCTGCAAATTTTGGTGGTGATCAGAGTTCTCGGCTCTCGAGAAAGTACAAGGAAAGTGCACTTTTCGGCGCGAAATCCCTCCGCGAGAACTTCAAATCCAATCTTCGATGCGCGGCTCGTTGTTGCTCCCCAAAAGCAAGGTGTATCCTTTTTGAGTACATTGCGACCCCCCTGAGCGGTAAACCAGAGGTCGCGTTTGAGTTGCCCTTGTCGAGGCTTGCATTTCTTTGCTCAATGTTTTGTTTCAAACATGCATTTGAAGTTGCACTTATCTTGCATTGTTATGCACATCACTTACATTGTTATGCACATCACTTGCATTGTTATGCACATTGCTTGCATTGTTGTGCACATTTCACTGGTGTTGTCATACCTCCATGTTTAACTTGCGTTGTCACGCACGTCTCTTCTTGTATTACGGTGCACTTTTTCATCGGCACCATGTTTGTCTGCGTTCGATATAACGTTGAACATATGTTGCTAACTATGTTATGCTTATTAAGTTCCTCTCTTTTGCGGGCATGATATTGTATGTACGGTTCATTTGAAGCTGGTGCGACCAGACGAACCAGACAGGCATTGTATCTTCTCCGTGTGAGACGTAACGAGAATTGTAATTCTCTTACATCCTTACTGCATGAGATGTAGTTTTGCTTTGCATTGCATTCTTGCTTAAAACTGTTGCATTTATTGTGAATATTTGCTTCGTTACAGTTTGCTGCTTTGCATGATCATGAGTTATGTTCGGCTTTGTGCATGTCTTTTACATTTTGCCCCTGCCTGTGGGCACGTTTGCGGGCCCATCTCTTGTTTATCTCGCCTGCTTGTCTAAGTCTTCGGCCTTGTCAAAAATGGGTCGTCTCTGGCCTTTGACATTCACTCCCGTCACTTATGACTTTCGAGTTCTGTCAAAGAAGGACAACTGTAGACATCTCATTTTTGACCGACCTTAAGACTTAGACGTCATCGATTGAGTGCTCGGTGATTGCGCATGTTGTGCTCGTTCTGAGGTTATGGAGTCTCAGCTGAGAGCTTTGCCTCCGGACTTCGGGACTCTTTTGTGCTTTGCCTCGATTTGCGAACCAAGTTCTATTTTCTCTTCTCGAAGAGAGGGAGAGGTCTCGTAGACCATCTCTCAGTGGCCGTAGGCTACTCTTCATGGTCGTTGGCCACTTTTCCCGTTTGGAGACCAGTTTCCGGTTTTCGGAGCCGTCGGCCATGCGCCTCGGTTCGGGACCGCTTAACTTTCTTCGTTTGCTCCAGTTTTTGGCACACACCTTGTTTCCTCTCTCTAGAGGGACACTGTGGCCCGGGAGACCACCTTCGTGGTCGCACGCCACTTTCTATGCTTAACAGTCAGTTTTCAGGGCACCCGGCTGCGTGTTTTGGGCCCCGAACCCTCGTTTTGCATCCGTCTTGGTTCATTTTTGGCATGGACCCTATTTTTATTGTTTGGAAGGTGGTACAAGGGTGGGAGACCACCTTTCCTTCTTGGAGACCACTTTTCCCGCCGGCCGATTTTTCTTGTCAGGTAGCTGGTCTCCCTGACTTTTGAGCCACAATTACTGGTCTCCTACCATACCACTAGCTTGCATTGAGTTGGGAGACCACCACTAGAGGCTGCCAACCAGCTTTTGAAGCTTGAACCTTTTAACCCTGGTCGGCCGACCAGGGCAGGTGGTTGGTCGACCACTTGAACTGGTCGGCCAGCTTCCCCGTTTTCTGTCTCTGTGAGTGTGTGCCAGCTGGAAGGCACAGACTGCATCCTCCATACACGCGTATGGAGGATTGGCAACCTTGTTTTGGCTTCTTAAATAAGCTTGGCCCTTTGCTCTAAGCTTCTAAGAGAAGCTTGAACCCCTTTTTAGCTTCTTGAAGAAGCTTGACCCTTTTTGCTATAGCTTCCTCAAGAAGCTTGGACCTTTGCACAAGCTTCTTGAAGAAGCTTGGACCTTTGTTCCTCTATAAGAGAGGCTCTCTTCTTCCTTAGGGAGGGTTCAGAAATTTGTTGAAGGAAAAGTATATCTCCCTCTCTATATCTCTACACTTAGGCTTAGAAAGTGCATAGTTCTTGGCCCTTTTACACTACACCTCCTAGCCTAACACTTCCACCGTCAACCCAAGCTCCTTGGAGGTCATTCTCAGAGGTTAAAGGTTGAGTTTTGGTCCAGAGGTGTGCTGTTTTGCTGAAGCTTCAAGGGTAACACACCATTTCCCTCTTTTTAGCATTATTTTGATCCATCTTTTAGCCTTATTTTCAAGCATATTTGAGCTTTGGTGTAAACTAAAAAAGGTCTTATTATGAGGTCCTTAACATGTTTGTTTGAGACCATTTTCCTGTTGGGGATCATTTACCCCCTTGCATGCTTCATTTCATCTTGCTTTAAGCCATTCATTAGGGCCTTTGTGTTGAGCTTTGTTGGCCCTTTTAACCACTGAAATCCAGCGGATTTTCAGTGGTTATTATGTGTTTTTGAGTACCAAAATCAGAGAGGGGTGACCCTCTCACCGCTTGTCTTGTTTACTAGCACTTTTGGCCTAACAAAGGAGCCTATATTTGCACACCTCCAAGCCTTGTTTCAGGCCATTTTTGGCGGGTTTTAGGACCTGCATAGGCTCTATCTAGAGCCCATTTTTTCATTTTGGGTGTCCATCTTGCATGTGTAGAACAAACCTCTTTGTAGCCTATCAAAGGAACCTGTCATTCTTGCATGCATAGACCATGTGTTAGTGGGTTTTTGGGCTTTATTTGGCATGTCATACCTCCAAATTTTTCTGGTTTAGTGGTCTCTTGATTGCTTCATATACTTGTAGTGTAAACCCTTTTTACTAGCTTGTATTGCACGCTATTTTGGCCTTTGATTCTACCACCTTTTGGCCTTGCTTTAAACTGATTTTGTGCATGTTTTGGACTGCCTTAGCTCTATTTTTATGCCTCATAGTTGATTGATGCTTGCTATGCATGGTTGTAGTTCAATACCCTTGCCTAGCTTTGAGTTTTGGAGCCTATTGCATGCTTATGTTGTGGTGTTTCCATGTTTTGGGGCTATTGTGCATCATATTTCAGAGCTTACATGTATGCCATATTCCCATGTTTTCCACTCTTTAAATGCGTTTGAGAGTCGTGCTTGTTTGCCTCGTTTTTGGACCATTACATGAGCTTCACTTCTATGCATGTTGAGCAATCATTTTAGGCCATTTTCCCACTGTCTTGGACCTACCTAGGGTCTGTTTGGGGCTGATTTTTCCATTTGTGCATTGCTTTGTGTACCTCTAGTGTAATGCACTTCACTAGTTTCGGTATTCAGGCCATCTAGCATGCATTGTGTGACATACTTGCATGATTCGGGACCATCTTGCATATTATTTCAGAGCTGGAAAATGTATGATTGTATGTCATATTTCATCCCTTGCCATGCTTTGGTAGAGTGGCATTTGATGCCTTAGGTTCGGTCCCTTGCAACGGGCATGTTTGCATGAGTGTTCCTACCTTTTATTCCATCATGTTTGGCCACAGATTTAGTGTGGTTGAGGCCCATTCATTTTAGTTTAAGTTCATTTTGCATTGTGTATGCCATATAGTCCATGTTGTTGCATGATTGACCATTGCATTGTGTATGCCTTGATCATTTCATTGTTAGTTTCCATGTGTGCATTGCGTATGCCATATAGTTTTCATGTGCATTGAGTATGCCATTGATTATTTCATAGCATTGTGTATGCTAGTAGCATGTTTGAATATCATCATTTGCATGCTTACATCATTAGTGGCATTATGTTTAGGTTGCATTTTAGAGTTGCATTCATGCATACCATGTGTATTGCATTGTGTTTGGAGTAGGGTTTAGTCCAGACACGGGAAACGAGGGACGTTTTGTACTCCAAGTGACGAAATGTGCCTCGATTCTCGGTTGCCGACACTCCGGATTACCCATGATGGAGTTTAGGCCTTGTTGTGTTTATATGTACATTCATTTTACATCGAGTCGTGCAATCCAACTCCTCGACCATCATGCATCGAGATGTGTGATTGGTGGCACGAGGATTGAGGACTACACTCCCTAGAGCTTGTGCAATGATGGGGAGAGTGGTCATGCACACATATGTTGAAAATCTATTGCCATGCCCTTTTCTTGCTCTCTGTTGCAGCAAACCGGAAACCAGCAGCAAAAAATTGGTTAGCAGCCTTTCTAGAGCCTTGTACAGTACTCCGGGGCTAGTTGCACACAGAGGCAAATCGGGGCATCGCGATGGATTTCCCGACAAGGCGGCCCGAGCATGCATGCATCCCTATTATTTGGAACAGAGCTGAGGCAGTCCGTGTTTACTTAAATTTGCATGCTAGCTTATTTATCTTAGTTAATTTGTTAATTAATTAGGGTTGTGTAATAATTAGCTGCAATTTATTATTCATTCGGTTGTGTATTATTTATTCGGACCCTCCGAGGAGGGCAATGTTGTACTAAGTGTGTGTGTGTGTGTGATGTATGTCTTCTAACCCTACGTCTTTCTCCCTTTTATTTACCTGCTTATGATGGTTAGTTTTAGGACATGTTTCAATTAGCATCTATATGTTCGCATGTTTGCATTCATACATCTGTCTTGCATGCACCGGGGCTCGGCGCATCATACTAACTGCATTGTATTTCAATTCTGAGTTGAATACATGTTATCTGTTGCATTTCATGTGCCATGTTTAGAATAGCCGAGCCTATCTTAGTTGCATTTTTGTATGTATTGCATTAGGCATTTCAGCATAGTTAGGATTCATGCATGATTTCTTATTAGCTTCTTTCTTTGGCTTGGAGTACTCGGTGAGTATTTATGCTTTAGCATCCTTGCATGCGTGTGAGTGACTGCCATGATAGCATGCTTACCATGAGGCTATGTGTTTATGTGATATAACTGCCTGAATGCCTGTGGGTGATGGTTGTGTTGCTTGAGTTGGAATAATTCGTCGAAACCTGTGTTTTAGCCTACTTGCGAGTAGCATCTTCAAATTGTTTTTCAAAACGAACATGAGATGTTTTGTTCCAATTCAGGCGACCCAGTCTATACTTGTATGCTGTGTGCATCACATAGTAATTCTAGGCTAATAACCGGAATAGGAGCACAAAATATTTTCAAAACTCGATATCATGGTTAGTAGAGGCCGATCTTTGATCGGGCGAGCGGGGGTGCTCATGAAGTGACCTTCCCCAATCGTACCCAAGTTCCCGAGCCGAGGCAACTTTGGTGATGACGGACACGTGGCCTTAGAGGCACGAGTCAGGGTTTCCTAAATTTCTCCAAAATAAAATATTTAGGTGGCGACTTTGTATCTGGCAAAGCAGTCCATGTTTGGCACTTATTTCTAAAAATCAATTTTACAAAACGATTTCTCGAATTTGGACTCTTTGATGATTCATCGGTCTTGCATTGCACTCTGCGAGATTACATACAGGACCGTGACATTGAGTCCGAACTGTAGTAAGCCCCAATGAACAAAACGGGATTCCCTCCTAGGACGTTCGGGGACGTCTACACCTATCTACCAGATTCTTAGCGAGATACAGGATCAACCCTTCGTTCGGCGGCCAGCCAAGTTAGGAGAAGCACAAAAAAGCTATGATGAGAGGTCTCATTGCACCTTCCATGATAAGAAGGGACACCGCAATGAAATTGCACACCATAGAGGCAACATCTGGAGGAGTTAGTGGCTGCTGGACACCTGGACCAGTATATAGAAGGAGGAACACAACCAGCCCCTCAAGACCTCGACAGACCAAACTGGATGCCAGTCGACAGTCCACCCCAAGGCGTAATTAACGTTATACATGGGATCGTCGAACCTGAGTGGGTATGTGAGCTCAGGGGGATGATCAAAAAGGCTGAGCACTTGAGAGAGGTATTAAGTGCATAACCTACTGTAAAATAAGACAGAACAGAGGCCACGAACGTCGTATCCTTTCAGACAGGGACCTCGCAAGGCTACATTGCCCTCACAATGACGCACTGGTGGTCACTTTATGCGTCAAGAACTTCGACATTAAGCGGATTCTGATTGACTAAGGAAGCTTATGCGAGATAATGTACTACGAGACCTTCAAACAACTGAAATTGGAGAACGAAGACTTGGCACTTGCAACATCTCCCCTTGTCGGTTTCAACTCAATACCAAAGTGGCCAGTGGGCAAGATAATCCTCCCAGTCAAGGCAGGAACCATGACAAAACAAGTGAAATTTTGGGTATTGAAGGTCCCTTCCACTTACTACATAATCTTGGAAAGGGCATGGCTGCATGCCATGCACTCAGTGGCGCCAACCTACCATCAAGCATTACGATTCCCTAACGAAACCGGCGTGATTGAAGAAGTCTTAGGAGACCAAATCATGTCAAAGCAGTGTTTCGTCACAGTAAACGGCAGCCGTGCTACAAAAGGGTTCGTTCAGATGGTGAAAGAGCCAGAAAGCAACGAACTATTTCCAGATGTCGGCAAAGCAACAGAGCAAAATGCAGTGGAAGACTTAGTTGAGGTAAGGATAGATGAAAAGAACCTAGAAAATTTCTTTTTGCTCGGCTCGTCTTTGTCCAGCACTGAGAGAATAGAGGTCATGGAATTTTTAACCTCTAACATCGAAGTGTTTGCCTGGACACCATATGACATGCCTGGCTTTGAACCAAAGTTCATCTGCCATTAACTTAATGTCCACCCAACTGCCAAACCAATTATTCAGCGAACTCGCCGATTAGCACTCCACCACGCAGAGATAGTGGCTGAAGAAGTAGGAAACCTGCTGAAGGTAGGAGCCATCAAAGAAGTACACTATCCCAGGTGGATCTCCAACACTGTAGTAGTGCCAAAGAAGAACAGCCAGTGGTGCATTTGTGTGGACTAGAAAATGGTCAACAAAGCATGCCCAAAAGACAATTTCCCCCTACCACGGATAGACCAACTGGTGGACCTAACGGTAGGGCATAAACGACTTAGCTTCCTTGATGCGTATCGGGGTTACTATCAGATCGCTATGTATGAACCAGACCAAGAGGTCACATCATTTACAACGCCTAGAGGATTGTACTGTTACAAGGTCATGCCCTTTGGCCTAAAGAATGTTGGGGCTACATTCCAACGGATGATCACCAAAATATTTGAACCATTGTTAGGCAGAACAATGGAGGCTTACACAGATGACATGGTGGTCAAGAGCAAGACCTCGATGAAATGTTTCAGATTTTGAAGTCCCACAAGTTACGTCTAAATTCGGCATAGGATCAGGCAAATTCCTAGGCTTTCTGGTGACCAACCGGGGTATAGAAGCTGATCCCTCTCAAATCAAAGCAATCCAAGATCTTGAGAGGCCCAACACAGTAAAAAAGATACAACATCTCACTGGCCTTGCAGCCGCACTCAACCGATTCATAAATCGGTTGTCAGACAGATGTCGACCATTCTTCCAAGCACTGAAGGCCAAATTTGAGCGGGATGAAGAATGTGACTGCGCCCTAGAAAGCTTAAAAGACTACATGACCTCTCATTCGCTGTTAGTAACCCCGGTACTAGGAGAAGATCTCTTTCTGTGCTTAGCAGTTTCACAGCATGCAGTCAGCGCAGTGCTAGTCAGAGCGGAAGGAAACCAACACTTGTCTATCTTTTATGTTAGCAAGACCTTGCTGGGCGCCAAAACAAGGTACCTACCATTGGAGAAGCTGGCATTAGCTTTGATGATGGCCTCAAGAAAGTTGTCACACTATTTCCATGCCCACACCATAATCGTCCTAACGGCTTTTCCATTAAAGGCCTTGTTTGAGAGGGCGGATTTTTCTAGACGAATCTTGAAATGGGCAGTGGAGTTGGGGAAGTTTCATATCAAGTTTCAACCCAGAACCGCAATAAAAGCCCAAGCTTTTGCAGACTTTGTGGCTGAGTTCACACCAGGAAGCCATCACATTTGCCCGATCGATTTGACCGACATAATCGAAGTAAAGGGGGAAAGTGCCGCGGGAACTGTGCAGCCCCTAAATTGCGAACCATACAAGATTGATGAAAGGAATGAAGGAACAAACCATGCTATTCCCAATGAGGACTCATCAAAAAGTAAAAACTCAAGACAGTCTGACAGTGAAGATAAAACCCCAACAGCAGGCATGGACTTGGAAGAAAACACCAGCAACACCCATGATCCTAAGACATCATCCGATCCCTCTACTTGCTGGAAGTTATTCGTCAGAGAGATGTGGAAACTCTTCATCGATAGAGCTTCCAACAGGCACGGCGCAGGACTTGGCATAGTTCTTATCTCACTAGATGGCCTAACAATTGAACAGGCAGTCAACCTGGGATTCCCAGCATCCAACAACGAGGCGGAGTATAAAGCATTGTTAACAGGCTTAAAGTTAGCACTTTACATGAAGGCCACTGAGCTGATGGTGTACAGTGACTCCCAGCTGGTAGTAAACCAGATTTCAGCGACTATGAGGCAAAATATGAGAGGAAGGCTAAGTACCAAGAGTTAGTCAGAAAGGAGGTCATGAAGTTCGAAGTAGTTCGGATAGAGAAAATCGGCCGAGGAAAAAATGGTAGAGCAGACGAGCTGGCAGGTTTTGCTTTAATGGCAGATACATCTGTCCCACACCCATTATTGATCGACTTCCTACCTAGATCAAGTATTGAGGAACCCAAAGCAGACGAGGCATGTTGCGTCGAGCTAGGCCCATCATGGACGGATCCCATTATAGTATTCTTAAAAGATGGCATCTTGCCAGAAGAAAAGAAAGAGGCCAACAAAATTAGAGCAAAATCACAGCGATTTTGGCTCTCTCCATCATTGGCATTGTACAAAAAATCCTTCACCGGAACTTACCTGAAATGTGTCCATCCCAGCAAGGTTGAGGCATTTTTGTTCGAGATACATGAAGGCGTATGCGGAAGGCACCAAGGGGGAAGATCATTGGCTTACAGAGCAATTTCACAAGGATATTGATGGCCATACATACAAGCAGATTCAGAGAAATATATCAAGAGGTGCGAGAAATGTCAGAAGTTCACTCACCAAATGCATCAACCAGCCAGAGAGCTTCTACTATTAACTAGCCCGTGGCCCTTCGCAATGTGGGGCCTGGACATAGTGGGACCACTTCCAACTGCACCCGGTAATAGAAAGTTCTTTCTCGCAGCAACAGACTACTTCACAAAGTGGGTGGAGGCAGAAGCACTCGCATCAACAAAGGAGAAAGACGTTAAGAAGTTCGTCTGGCAAAACATCATAACTAGATTCGGCCTTCCCAAAGCTCTAATATCTGACAATGGCACTCAGTTCGATGGCAAAATTTTTTGGGGCTTTTACGAGGAATACAAGATAGAATTCTACAACTCTACACCAGTATACTCTCAAGCGAATGGCCAGGCAGAAGCATCAAACAAAGTCGTCTTAGATGGTTTGAAGAAAAGGTTGGAGAAAGCAAAAGGCAAGTGGGCTAAGGAGCTTTCTCATGTTTTATGGGCTTACCGTACTACACCTCAGCGGTCAACCAGAGAAACGCCTTTTTCCTTGGCCTATGGCATGGAGGTAGTAATCCCACTGGAAGTAGACCTCCCCATCATTAGAAGTGAAAATTTTGACCCAAACTTGAATGAAGAAGCCATAACCTTGGAACTTGACCTTGCAGAAGAAAGAAGGAAAAGAGCACTAGTCCACATTGCTTCATACCAGCAGAAGTTATCCAGAAAATATAACAAAACAGTACATTCAAGGTAATTCAAGATTGGAGATTGGGTACTACACAAAGTAATGGGAAACACTTTGGTACCCGGAGATGGCAAGTTAGGACCTAACTAGAAAGGACCATACAAAGTGGTCGGTTTAGTAGGAAAATGGGCATATCACTTGGAAGATGGAGACAACAAAGCTATTCCTAGGCCATAGAACACTGCCAATCTCAAACTATTTAATTTTTAGCTTTCTCTTAAAATACTTGTAATTTTTCTTTTTCAAATAAAACTAGTTTTTTTTTTTAGCATAATTCTTTCTACTGTAAAAGTTGTTCCTAGTCATTGCCAGCAAGGGGCAATCAAGGGGTTTGACAGGTATGACCAAACATTCTCTTCTTCAGTCGAGATAAGGATCTAGGCTAAAGAAGGTTGCAAGGCATGACTAACATTTAGCTCTCTTCAGCCGAGATAAGGATCCAGGTTGAAGAAAGTTTGGTAGGTATGACCAAACATTCTCTTCTTCAACTGAGATAAGGATCTAGGCTAAAGAAGGTTGGCAAGTATGACCAACATTTAGTTCTCTTCAGCCAAGATAAGGATCTAAGCTGAAGAAAGTTGGCAGGTATGACCAACATGTAGCTCTCTTCAGCCAAGATAAGGATCTAGGCTGAAGAAAGTTGGCAGGTATGACCAACATTTAGCTTTCTTCAGCCGAGATAAGGATCTAGGATGAAGAAGGTTGGCAGGTATGACCAATATTTAGCTCTCCTCAGTCAAGATAAGGATCTAGGCTGAAGAAAGTTTGGCAGGTATGACCGACATTTAGCTCTCTTTAGCCGAGATAAGGATCTAGGCTGAAGAAAGTTGGGCAGGTATGACCAACATGTAGCTCTCTTCAGCCGAGATAAGGATCTAGGCTGAAGAAAGTTGGCAGGTATGACCAACACATAGTAAAGTTAACAGATTACAGGGCTCTTGGACCGAGATGGATATCTTGGCCAGAAAATATTAAGACATCACAACCAAGCAAAGATTTCAAGACTGATGCAATTAAAGTTGAAAGATAATTACAAGTACGGCGTGAACCGAACAACAAGATTGAAAAATTACAGATTTCGTTCCATTCCATTTGAAAGATGTGCATTACAAGAGGAGGAGCTTAAGCTCGGTTACAAATGCTTTCAAAAAGTTAACATCAAAAAGAAGAAAAACAAGATCAAGTAAATAGATCGTCCAAATCTGCATCCAGGTCAACCCGAGCTTCACCACTCGGTAGCCCTGTTCTAGCAGGTAGGTCGGTTATAGGCGCATCATCAACCGTACTTGGCACCGGTGGCTCCACCCGAGCTGACTGAGCAGTCTGGAGACTGTGACCATTAGTAGCAGGTGGGGCGTTGTTTGGCTCTGGGGATTCTTTCTCCTCATCCCCCTCTTGGAGCAACTTTTGTTAAATGGCATTGGCATAGTCCGCCATATAACTTGGAATAAAGTGGGGAGGAGGGTTTTTGAAGACCTCGGCTTCTTGATCATAACCGAGCTTTGTTACAGCTGCCTTCTATCTGCATTTGAAAAATATGTCTTTCGCAGCTTCGCACTGCAAGACATAGGTGGCCTCCCCTTCTTTATAGCCACGATCTTCAGTATCCTTCATCTTCTTATTCAGCTCGGCGATCTCTGCATCTTTTTTCTTCTCGAGCTTGGCCAGCTCTCGCAGATAGCGGTCTTTCCTTTTGGCCAAAGCCTTTTGCTTGTTCGCTTCCGCCGAGTTGACCAGCTCGGTGAATCGGGCGATTTCAGAATGAAGATCGGTCATTTTTTGCTTGGCCTCGTTCAACTCAGCCGTCTTAGTGTTGGTGTCTGCCATGACCAGCTGTGCTGTCTTGCGCAGCTCCAGTACGCGCTTATGAGCAACATGATTCTTCTACATGGCCTGCAGAAGGAGAGTGATTATAACTAAAATCGAGCAAACATATGTGCAAACTGGAAAACAAACAAAGGAAGCACTTACAAGCACCATTGACTTAGTGACCGAGCGTATGGCTTTAAGCTCGGTCAAGTGGTCGTGGTGCTCCATGTCGGCTGGCAAACACACGTTTTTGGCGAGGTTAAAGGCAAGCGTGTGGTCCTTGTCTGCAACCACCGAGTCTGTGTTTGCTCATTCTGAAGGGCTAGCTCGGTCAGTGTGGATAGGCTCAGGGCTCGGCGGTGTTGTTTCAGGAAGCACGCGATCCTCCTCATCAATCAACCGCTGATGATCTGTTGAAGAAGTGCGCGCACGCTTGCTTGGCCGAGATGATGAGGCTTGGGTCATTGGGAGGGCAACCACAGCCTCGTGCATTTGATCGGCTTGTGGTGTCTCGGTTTGAACCCCGCCAGTTAGAGGTGATGTTTGTTCAGTGATCAGGGCTCGAACAGCTCGGCGCTTGGCCATTTCTTGTTCTTCGGTTAGGGGAATGAGGTTGATTTGTGGCAAGTTTGGGTCCGGTTCTGGTGATGGCTCAAGAAGGAAGTCAGTTACCCTGACCTTTCTTCTCCCACTGTAATGGTAAGTCGGTTTGAAGTTGTGTAGCTCGGCCCAACCTCGTTGTCGGTACCAGAGTGTGGTACGGAGAGCGTCCTGGTTGGCGTATTGGTATTGTGATTTTAGTTGGTTTAAATCTGCATAATTAGAAAGGTTAACGGTTAGCACGGTGTAAAATTATGGCTTGGAATAGCAAAGCAAAGAGAAAGTCGAGGTATCCTTACCAGCAGTCCCCTTATTCCAATTTATGTTATAACTCGGTATCTGGGCTTCCTGGTCTTCAAAATTACCAGAAACCCAGAAGAAGTCTTCGTCGTTTACATCTTTATCCGGTGTGTTTTTTATTATTTTCTCTCGACCTCTTCTTACTCTTAAATAATACACCCAACCGTCATCATTTTGACCGAGCAAGTATTGGTGGAATAGCTCGGCTAATCCGAGGTTTAGACCGAGCCAACGGTTTAGCTCGGCATGCCATTTATTATTCTGTAAGTATTGGTGCTAAGTTGAGTTGAACATAATCTTGTCTGCCTAAGGAACTCGCATATCAGCGGCTGTACAGGGACTCGAAGACCGGTCTCAACAATTGATATTACAATGAAGGGAACAAAGCCCGGTTTTTCCTAGGGTGTGGTATCTAGTTCGGCTAAAGAAAGATGGATGTCTTTAGGAATATTATAGTCCTTACGGAATTCAGCAATGGCCCGAGGTGAGTCCACCAGGAACCGATATTTACCCATATAACTTAAATTGTGTACAAAATATCACGGTAGCCTAGCTCGGTATTGAGTTGACTTTGAATATCTTGGTTGAGTGGTAGTGCAAAGCTGTGCTTGCCCAACCTAGTCAAGTTTGCAAAGTGGAGACAAAAAGTGTTATGCCCAGATCACTAGACCAGGCTAAGCAAGACGGCAAAATAAATACCCTAGATCAGCTAAATGGGTTGCAACCCGTTCTTAGTTCGGTTATAGCATGAGTTTTTAGCCCGGTTATTAAGCATTAAGGATCTTAGATCGGTCATAACACAATGCGAGGCTCAAAATTTTAGCTCGACTATTGGGTGAGGTTTTCTAGTTCGGTCGAGTACGCATCTGTCGCAAACAGGTTCCTAACTCGGTCGTGGTGTTACTTTGGATCAAAAGGGTCACATTCCAGATTGATTAAGAATTCAGCTAAGGTGTGATTGTGGTCTGGGCATGTGGTTTTTTGAGTTCTCATGGGCCTTACCCATTTGTGTGCAACTACAGGAGTGCATTTTTGAAAAACATATGTATATATATATATGTCTATACTATACATACTCGATGGGCGGGACTGTTAAAAAATTTCGAAGTATAAAGACGGCTATAACAGCTATACTTGACCAATGGGGGCCAGCCACGTGTCCAAGAGAATAGAAAGCAATTCAGATGTGCAGCGTGACTAAAAAGATGTTTTTTGACCAGACAAATCGGTAGCCTGGTAAGAATTTAGCTCGGTTAAAAGTTTGAATTTTTAGCTCGGCTGGTAACAAGTAATTCCAATCATGCTACGCAGATAGAATTAAGAGGCAATTAAGAGGGTAATTTACAAATAAATTGGGCTGAGCTAAAGAAGGGTTTTCTTTGGAAGTTGGGTTGTGCGTTGGACCGAGGTAAGAGCTGTGGTAGCTTGGTCTTAAAGCTAACGAGCTTGGACCAGGTGAAGTTCGAGCCGAGCTATGAACTGAGGTATTTGGGCTTCACAAGTTGGACCTCACCCTTGTTAGCTCGATCAGAGATTGCTGCAGTTAGCTCGGTATAAACGGCCAAGACCAAGATATAAGTGAACAAGGACCGAGCTAGGTGTCGCATATGACGGCACCAGATTGAGTATGACAAAGAGTTAGTGTTAGCTCGGTCATACTGTTATTCAACCGTGGTAGCTATCTCATTTGGCTTGCAGTGTTGAGAACTCCTAAGAAGACTCTGCTAAGGAAAGTAGAGTCCTACCAGGATTATGCAAACCATCTCACTTGGTTGGTAGTGAGTAGGGTGTGTGATTCCTAGTAGGACTCTTATAAGGAGAGATGGAATCCTACTAGGATTGTGTCAGGCAAAATCTATAAAAGCTCATGGCAAGACCTATGTACATGTATCACAATTCTTATTCTTGAATACACAAAGCTTTTCTGTTTTTTGTCTATTTGTTGACTTAGGCATCGGAGGGGTTTCCGACACACACCTGCCGGCTAGCTCACGTTTGTATTTTTAGAAAGTAAAGCGACGATGTTTGGAGGAGCACAAACTTTATCAACAGGATTATACGAGAAAAATTATTTCGTGCTCGTACACATCTCATAAAAACTCACCATTGTTATCAACTTCTTTGTTTCTTATAAATAAATATTGGCCATAAAAAAAGGGGCCATCACCCTGTGTTGGGCTTTATAATTCGGGATTCTGGGAGAGACCGAACTAGCTGCATTTTGTTTACAGGGGGAGTATTAGTTCAATCAATTTCTGTAATACTATGAATTGATAGCAATTCTCTAATTTGGGGGTGAATCAATCCATCTCATTCTAGTTTCTCCAGTATTCTCTTCATTGATGTTATGATCACAGAAAAACATATCAAGTATAACTTTAAATAATTTAATAAAGTGTATTTATAAATTGAACATACTAAATGATTTTTAGGGTGCAAATAGAATCATCCCATTTGTTGAAAAGTCTTGAACAATAAATGTTCGCACCTAGGATTAGGAGTTGTCTTTCGCTGGGCCGGGCCAGGCTGAGTTCGAGTTAGGCCAACACTACTTAATGTGAAATTTTGTGTCTATCAAAACTTGTACGACCGAACATTGGGCCTATATAATCAACCTAAGTCTAACCCTAAATAAATTATAACTTTCAAGTCTGTCCATCGAGCCATATGCATGAGCCATCAAAAAAAATAAAATCATAGTACCTGATATTTTTTCATAAATAGACAAAGCCCTATAAAGTAACTAACCATTAAAGATTTAATATCATATTAATTAAAAAATTAAATTTTTTTTAAACCAAACACATCCATAATTCCAAAAGTTCGAGAGTTTTTAAAACCAAACTGTTAGTAATACATCAAACTAAAAAAAAAAAAATCCACAATTTAAACTTCAAATTTCTTTGAACAATTTTTTTTTTTTTTTGTGAATGTCTTCAGCAAAACAATGACTACTCGAACATCTTACAAATCACATGGCCAACAAATGTCTTCAGCAAAACAATGACTACTCGAACATCGTACAAATCACATGGCCAACAATAAAAGGTTATATATATTTTTAATATATTATATAAATTGATTAATTAATTAAGTTAACCACGTAGCAGGCCAGGCTGAGCCAAACATATAATTTCCAAACCCAACCCATTAATCAATCAGGCTGAAAATATCAACCCAGTCTATCACGACCCACTCCCCGTACCCATCGTACCCAAGGGTTAAGTATCGTGATAACCAGTAACTGAATTTACCTTC
Source organism: Camellia sinensis (assembly GCF_004153795.1). Lineage (NCBI taxonomy): Eukaryota > Viridiplantae > Streptophyta > Magnoliopsida > Ericales > Theaceae > Camellia > Camellia sinensis. The sequence goes on along the minus strand of NW_021026017.1, from coordinate 462,136 downwards.
GGTCAATTCTTGAACAAATTAATAAATACCAAAATAATCATTGGAGCTTCTATTTTTATTACAAAATTTACTGACCAAAAAGGCCGATATTTACATATAAACATATCATAAAAGTGTTGTGTGTGTCTATACCGCAACCCCGCATCTAAGACTTTCCAAAAGCTATTTCTGAATTGTATTATTTCCTGAAAATTGGTAAATAACTATAAGCACATGGCAGAGTGAGAAATATTATACCAAGAGTATAAGGGACACAAAATAACCATGGATAGTTATGTAACTAAAATATTTAAGATAACTAAGTCTGAACAAATAATCATTTATGTAACAAAACTGAGATTATGTAAATAAATAACCATAACCACGGTACCGAACAAAATAGAACAGAGGTCATAGTAGTGACAGTTAGAACAAAGATACGGAATCAAGAGGTGGCTCGTACGGATTATAGAGGTGGCTCCCACAACAATGTAGCACTTATCTCTGCACAGCACTTTGCTCCGCATAGAACAGAGGCCAATGGATCCATGACAATAGGGGGCCACAAAGTGACCAAACAGAAGCCGATGGTTATTTAAGTCCTCCAAAGCATGGGACTCCCGTGGTGGTACGTACAAAACATAATTGTTTATAAGGTTATAGTCAAACATTCTTTAGAATATATAACAAACATATCCATGGATTTTATTTTATACAAATAGAGTTCAGAAAATAATCCACGTAATTGAAATATTAATATAATTTATAATAATTTATAAAATATAACTTATATAAAATAAATATGGTAAGTCAAAACATACATAAAATATATTATGGTAGCTCAAAATATAACTTACCTTAATTTTAATACCTCACTCTTTTTTTCTACTACCAAAGACCTTCTCACCTTCCATTATTTTCTTTTTCCTTTTCTTCCTCTGTTTTTCTTCCTTTCTTTCTTTCTTTCTTTCTTCTCTTCTTCTTTTGCACCCAGTGATCACCCCCTCCCTATAAATAGAGAGGTGAAAGCCTCTGAATCCAACGTGGCAGCTCAAATTCCTCTCAGATTTGATCACGGATTTGTTCTTATTACACATCTCATAAAAACTCACCATTGTTATCAACTTCTTTGTTTCTTATAAATAAATATTGGCCATAAAAAAAGGGGCCATCACCCTGTGTTGGGCTTTATAATTCGGGATTCTGGGAGAGACCGAACTAGCTGCATTTTGTTTACAGGGGGAGTATTAGTTCAATCAATTTCTGTAATACTATGAATTGATAGCAATTCTCTAATTTGGGGGTGAATCAATCCATCTCATTCTAGTTTCTCCAGTATTCTCTTCATTGATGTTATGATCACAGAAAAACATATCAAGTATAACTTTAAATAATTTAATAAAGTGTATTTATAAATTGAACATACTAAATGAATTTAGGATTTTTCTCATTTATAATTAAATAATACTAATATAAAATTTAAAGGACAACTTAAATTTTCGAGTTGTTACATAGCCCAGCCCTATGGGCTAAAATAATATTCCCAAGCCCCAAAAAAATAGGGTTGAGTTGGAGGGGCAGCGGACTCATGCCCCTCCATGCCAAAGATGCCAACAAATTAGGAGTAATTATGAGCCGTTCTTATTAGTCAGACTTATTTATTTAGAATAAATTATAAATACACTCCTTGAGGTTTACTTAAAATACAAGTTATCCCGTATGATTTTAGAAATTACATCTCATCCCTCTAAAGTTTATAATTTCATAACAAATGATCCATTTAAATAATAAATCATCAAGTTAATTAGCAGTTTTTAATGATATCATAAATTTATTTCAATTAATAATTAAATAATTTTATTATTGTATAAGAGAGCAGTTAAGAATTTCATTTTTTTAGTTAATTTTATTAAATAAAAATTTATGACAAGAGAGTATTTGTAATTTTTCAAACTATAAGGAATAATCTGTATTTTAAACAAATCTCATGGTGTGTATGTATAATTTGCCCATTTACTTAGAGGTCTTAATGACAGGTGATAGCGCGGTAGTGGCGATGGTGGATAGCGATGATGGCAGTGGCGGTGGTAGACAGTGGCTGTATGAAGCCTTTGGAGAAATAGTTGAGAGCGAGATGAGAAAAAAATATGAAAAAACTTGATAGAAAAAAATTTATTGTGTACAACATAGGTAATATAAGATTTATTGATGCATTTAAAAAGTAAATAGAACTTGGTAAGACATCTAATGGGATTAGTTCATAATTACGCCTAAGCGTTAGGTTTTTCTCAAGTTAAGAATTCAACTTGAGAGAGCATTTGAACTTTGTGAGAGAAAAGTTTACTTAAAAAAAGCCCAGAAAAAATAGTAGAGGTGAGATTTTAGGGAAAATTTCAAATCAGGTTCCGTTTGTTTTGAAATAATTTATTTAACACTAAAAATATTTTTCTCAAAAAAAAAATAAATTTTAACCTTTGGTTGAAACTTGAAACAAAAATATTTTATTGCCTAAAAGATAAATTTTAATTCAATAAAATGTCATTTATAACTTTTTAGTAAATTAAGATAATATTTGAAGGGAGCTAGGTCACTGCTATGCCCGCCCCTCGCTGCTGTGTTCTGCTGTGCCGTGAAACGGCACAGTTTCACCTCTTTTTTTTTTCTTTTTCATGTTCTCACATAGTTTTATCTTCTTTTTTTTTTTTTTTATAATTTAGAGTTTAAGATTTAGAGTTTAATTTCACTCCTTTTTTTTTATGTTCTCACTATGAATTAAATTTAAATCCTTAATCTTAAACCCTAAAATAAAATTAAAAAAAAAGAAATTAAAAATTAAACCCTAAATCCTAAACCCTAAACCGTAAAATAAATAAAAAAAATTTAAGAATTAAACCCTAAATCCTTAAAAAAAAAATTAAGAATTAAACCCTAAACCCTAAATCCTAAAATAAAATAAAATTAAAAATTAAACCCTAAATCCTAAATCCTAAATCGTAAAATAAAAAAAAAATTAAGAATTAAACCTAAACCCTAAACCCTAAAATAAAAATAAAAAAATAAAAATAAAACCCTAAATTCTAAAATAAAAATAATTTAGTGTGTTTAGTTTGAGTTTTTTGAATTAAGTTTTTTGAAAACTGAATTTTTTGATTTTCGTGTTTTTTTTATTTTTAGTGAATATTTTTAAAATTTTAAACATTTTTTTTACTTTTTTAGATGCACCTTACTTAGATGTATCTAAAAAGTAAAAAATTTGTGAAAAAATATTTTAAAAAATTAATAAATACATAAAAATAAAAAATATGTACGGAATTCTCGTATTTTTTTTTTTATATTTTTGGTATTTAGTGAATTTTTAAAAGGTTTCTTTCACAATTTTTTTACTTTTTTGGTATATTTATGTTAGATATGTCCAAAAAATAAAAATAAAAATTACTTAAAATATTAAAAAAATTCAATAAAAATAAAAAAACTCGAAAAATAAGAAAGTAGAATTTTCTGAAAAGAGTTTTTGGAAAACTCTAACCAAGCATGTTGTAGATTTTAAGAATCAAATCTGAGAGGGTAATTTTGGTGAAAATTGGGCCGAGCCATGAGATGGACATTATGGCCTCCGTATAAAGGGCCGAAGTGAAATGGCCATGGAAGATACTCCGGTCGTGCGATATTTTGGAGTTAGTCCGGTCCTAAGACTGCGGAGCTAGTCCGGTTCGACGTAAGAACGAAGTTAGATCGGTCTAACGGTACCTTTGAGTTAGATCGGTCTTGGAGTTATACCGGTCACGATTCGTTAGTTCGGTCCAACCATGCCATGTGCTGTGCATGAGAAGCCGACGTAAGAGAAGTAAAAAGGAAGAATTAGTTTGGCTCATTCTACGGCTATGCATAGTCGTGTTTACTTCGGTCGTATTGGAGTTCAGCCATGATAGAACCATCTCGCTTGGTTTAAGCAGTGAGGGGGGTGTTGAAGGATAAGCATTATCTTTCAGGAGTATGAATCCTAGGAGGACTCTGCATGGAGGAATAGAAGTCCTACTAGGATTGTGCCACACAAACCTATAAAAGCTCACAAACATCACATTTGGAGAGGTAACACACAACTTTGCTTTTCTGAATTCACAGAGCTTTTGTCTATTTGTCAAGCTTACTGACTTAGGCATCGGAGAGGTTTCCGGCACACACCCGCCGGCTAGCTCACGTTTGTGTTTTCAGGTGATAAAGCGATGACGTACGGAGGAGCAGACTTGGTCAACAGGATTATACGATAAAGTTTATTTCTTTCCCGTACAATTGGCGCCGTCTGTGGGAAAAACAGACAGGACAAAACCTCTTGATTAAGCTTCTCCTCTTCAGAAACAATGGCGCACATTGAGGAATTGCCACAGTCCGCCATCGACGGACAAACTCCAGATGGGGGCGCAAGGCGTGAAGGACTACCTTCTATCCCTCCCATGGCAGATTTGGAGCCCCAACGACATAACACCAGGAGGGATACTAGGGGGAGACGAACTAACAACCCCCGTCACTCTCGCAAAGTCCTGATAGGCAAAGGCGGAGGATTGATCCTCAAGCTCTGGAAGATCGCGTAAAGGAGCAAGATAAATTAATAAGGAAGATGGCGGCGGACATGGAAGCCTTGAAGTGCCAGATGAAGAAAAAAGAAGTGGCGACAGGAGAGGGGTGCAAAAACAAGACGCCTCCTCGCCACTCAGGAAATCGTAGTAGGAATACCACACCCTCGCAAGGCGAGAGCAGAAGCCTCAGGACAGGCGATACTCAATCCTGGTCTTCCAAAACTCGTCACTCCAGGTCTGAGAGGATGAGATCTGAAAGATCATACACTGAAGGGAGCACGTATTGGCCCTCGCATTCGCACCAAACCAGATCTAGATAGACGGAGCTACCCAGAACATCCGACTTACGAACCGTGCTCGAAGAAAAGGCACGATGCAAGGAGGATTCCAGGGCAAGGGATCCACACAGAGTTTCTGCCTTACAGCGGTTGGCTCCTCGGACGCATGGAAACGTCGAGATTGGAATGCCAATACCGCGCCCTGCCTATGAACCAATGGACAAAGCATTGGCAAGGCGGCAGACTTCGCCGTTTGTTCCAGCGATTGAAAACGCGCCCCTACCATCAGGCTTCCTTCAGCCCAAATTCACCACATATGAAGGAAAGACGGACCCCTACTCACACTTTCGCCACTTTCGCCAGGTCATGGCTGTTTACAGGCGAAACGAGGCTTTAATGTGCATACTCTTCCTATCTAGCCTTGGCGACCTAGGCTTGACTTGGTTCGAGAAACTTCCAGAGGGCAGCATAGTCTCCTGGGCATAATTGGCAGAAGCGTTCGTAACAAGGTTCCGAACAAACACTAAAACCCCGGTGGAGATCGACCAGCTACTCTCCATCGACATGGGCGATAAGGAGACCCTAAGATCCTACAATAGTCGCTACTGGGAGATATTCAATCAGATTGGGGACTGCCCCACTAATCTCGCCATTGCACAATATAAAAGAGGCCTTCCAGTCAGGAACAGACTAAGGGACTCGATCACCATGACGCCACCTCTCACCATGGAAGCCCTAATGGAAAGAGTACATCAGCACATCAGGGTAGAAGAAGATGGCGCACGTGCCAAAGCAAAATTTGGTACGACCGCAATATCAGAAAAGAAAACCTCAGCAAAGGTCAATGCAGTAGATCGTCAGAACAAAAACGGACGTGGTAGACGAGATAACGGAGAAGACCCAGATAAAAGATGGTTGAGAATCCGCACTGCCATAACCACGGTGTTTAAGAAACCAATATATCGGATTCTGAGTGAAATAAGAGATGAGCCTTTCGTCAAGTGGCCAGCCAAGCTAGGAGAGGCTCAGAAGGACTATGACGAAAGATCACGGTGCACCTTCCACAAAGAAAAGGGGCACCGCACTGAAAATTGCACGCCATTGAGATAGCACCTGGAGGAGTTGGTGGCAGCAGGACACCTGGATAAGTACATCGAAGGAGGGGCCCAACCGGCCCCCCAGGACCATAACCACCCCAACGGAATGCCAATTGACGCCCCACCTCAAGGCGTTATCAATGTGATACATGGGATCTTTGAACCTGAGCGTGTATGCGAGCTCAAAGGATCAATCAAAAAGGCTGAACACTTAAGAGAGGTGCTAAGTGCCCAACCTGCCACCAAGAAGGGGAAGAACAACTACCTCTTTATAAATTTTC
>NW_021026017.1:441109-453142 GCF_004153795.1 Camellia sinensis | reverse complement strand
AACAGGAAGTTCTTTCTCGCAGCAACAGACTACTTCACAAAATGGGTGGAAGCAGAAGCATTGGCATCAATCAAAGAAAAAGATGTGAAGAAGTTCGTCTGGCAAAACATTATCACTCGGTTTGGCATACCAAAAGCCCTAATTTCAGACATTGGCACTCAGTTCGACGGCAGAGTCTTCAGAGGCTTTTGTGAAGAGTACAAGATAGAGTTCTACAATTCTACACCGGCATATCCTCAAGCAAATGGCCAAGCAGAAGCATCAAATAAAGTCGTCTTGGATAGATTAAAGAAAAGGTTAGAGAAGGCAAAGGCAAGTGGGCGGACGAACTTCCTCATGTTTTATAGGCTTACCACACCACACCTCGACGATCAACAGGAGAGACACCATTCTCCTTAGCCTACGGAATGGAAGCAGTAATCCCACTGGAAGTTGGCCTCCCCACAATTCGAAGCGAAAATTTTGATCCAGACTTGAATGGAGAAGCCATAGCGTTGGAACTAGACCTTACGGAAGAAAGAAGAGAAAGGGCACTGGTTCACATTGCCTCATACCAACAAGAGTTATCCAGAAAATACAACAAAACGGTGCATCCAAGACAATTCAAGATTGGAGATTGGGTATTGCGCAAAGTGATGGAAAACACCTTGATACTAGGAGATGGCAAGTTAGGGCCAAACTGGGAAGGTCCTTACAAAGTGGTTGGGTTAGCAGGCAAAGGAGCATACCACCTAGAAGACAAGGATGGCAAAGCAATCTCTAGGCCATGGAACACGGCCAATCTCAAGTTATTTTACTTTTAGCTTTTCTTTTTCAAACATGTGTAATTTTTTCTTTCCTCAATAAAACAAGCGATTCTTTTCAACATGAGTTGTTCTCTGTAAAAGTTAGCTTTAGTGAAGTTTAGGTACATTACAAACATTTTATTCTAAGTTAGCAGAAAAAAACTAATTTAGAGGTTGGCTGGATTAAACCAACACCCCTCCTAAGCCCATAATAAAGATCCAGGCTGCAGGACGTTTGGTCGGAATAACCAAACACTCTATTCTAAGTTAGTGGGAAAAAACTAACTTAGAGGTTGGCTGGATTAAACCAACACCCCTCCTAAGCCCAGGATAAGGATCTAGGCTGCAGGACGTTTGGTCGAAATAACCAAACATTATTCTAAGTTGGCTGGAAAAACTTAGAGGTTGGCTGGACTAAACTAACACCCTTCCTAAGCCTAGGATAAGGATCCAGGCTGCAGGACGTTGGGTCGGAATAACCAAACATTATTCTAAGTTGGCTGGAAAAACTAACTTAGAGGTTGGCTGGATTAAACCAACTCTTTATACTCTTCAGCCGAAGTAAGAGCATGGCTGAAGAGTGGTTAGCTGGATTAAACCAACTCTTTATAGTCTTCAGCCGAAGTAATGGTATGGCTGAAGAGTGGTTGGCTGGAATAAACCAACTCTTGTTACTCTTCAGCCGAAGTAAGTGTAAGGCTGAAGAGTGGTTGGCTGGATTAAACCAACTCTTTGAACTCTTCAGCCGAAATAAGGGTATGGCTGAAGAGTGGTTGGCTGGATTAAACTAACTCTTTATACTCTTCAGCCGAAGTAAGGGTATGGCTGAAGAGTGGATTCACTGGCTTTTAACTCTTTGTACTCCTCAGCCGAACTAATTATGTCGGCTAAAGAGTGGTTGGCTAGTAAGCGTAGTTAGATTGACCAGCTAAAACCGAGATAACAGTTGAAAATAAAAAGATCATGGAAAAATCATAACAAGTACAAACGTACAGATCAACCGAAGTAAGAGTTCAAGCAAATTTTCATTCATCAAAAGGCAAATACAAAGGAGGGGCCATAGCCCGGTTACAAAAGCAAAAAAGTAACAAAAAAAAAAGAAGAAGAAAAGCAAAAAGTAACAAAAAAAGAAAAGCAAAAAGACAATCAGTTGAAAAGATCATCAATTTCGGCATCAAACGCAGCATCGGCATCAACACGAAGACCGGTTTCAGGCGGGAGCTCGCTCTCGGTCACAAGGGTGGTTTCGGTCGGAACCACGGTTTCACCTGGTAGTTCAATAGTCAGGTCTTCCACCGTGGGCTCCAGCCGAACTGACTGGTCCGCATTGACAACCGGAGTATCCTCAGAGGCAGAGTCCTCGTCAGAGTCTGAGCCTTCAAGAAATTGCTACTGAATGGCATCAGCATACTCCACTAGGGAGTTCGGTATGAAGTAGGCTGGAGGGTTGAAAACCTCGGTCTGTGGATCGTGACTGAGCTTCTCAACAGCTGTCCTCCAGCCGCACTTAAAGAAGAGTTCCTTGGCAGCTTCGCACTGCTGGATATAAGCATCCTCTACCTTCTTGAAGCCTTGCTTTTTGGCTCCTTTTGCGCTCTCCTTCAGCTGGGTTATCTCAGTATCTTTCTTCTTTTCGAGCTTCGCCAGCTCGCGCAGATACTTATCCTTTAGCTCAATGGCAGCCTTCTGCTTTTCTGCTTCGGCCGAACTAACCAGTCCGGCCAGTCGGCCGTTCTCAGCTCGTAGCTCGTCCATTTGCTTTTTGGCCTCCTCTAGCTCGGCCGTCTTCGCTTCGGCTTCTGCCACGGCTTGCCTTGTTGTTTTCCTGAGCTCTAACACTTTCCTGCGAGTGATGTTGTTTTTCTGAATGGCCTGACAAAACAAAGACTTCCCTTAAGCTGAAGTGAAAGTTGGAAAAATTAGACAGAAAAACGGACAGAGCTACTTACCAGGATCATGGATTTTGTTGAAGACCGAATGGCTTTCAGCTCGGTGTTTAGTTGCTTTTGGTGGTGCTCCATATCTTTGGGGAGGCACACACTCTTGGCCAGGTTGAAGGCCAACTGGTGATCCTTATCAGCAACAACCGAGTCAGAGTCTTGGATATCTCGGTTGTTGAAGGTAAGTTTTGGTGCCCAGCTAGTGGTAGTTCTGTAAGAAGGCTCCGGTTGGGGGCTCGGTGGCGGGCTCGGTGGAAGAGTAGTTTCGTCTTCATCAACCAAGCGTTGTTCAGTTTCGGTAGTCCGGGCGCACTTGGTTCGGCAGAATAAGGACGGTTGTTGCGTAGGAAGGGCCACCACCGCTTCTTGGGTTTGACTTGATGGTGGTACTTCGGCCCTGTTGGTCTCGGTCAAGAGGGCCTTGACTCTGTTTCTTTTAGCCATTTCTTCTTCAGCGGTTAAGGGGATTAGTCTGATCTCTGGCAGGGTTGGGTCCGGTTCAGGGGCCTCCTCTAGCAGAAAATCGGTCACTCTCGCTTTTCGGCGACCGCTGTATCTATAGGTCAGCTCGAATTTGAGCAGCTTGGCCCAACTACGTTCTGGATACCGTAGTGCGGCGCGCAAAGTTGCTAGGTTTGGGTAGCTGTATAAAGAATGAAGGTGGGCAGAATCTGCGAAAGAAGAACTGTCATTCCGGCTGAAAGATTAAAAAACCGAAATATAAAACAGCACGCAAGAAAACCGAAGTAAATTTACCAGGTTCTCCTTTTTTCCAGTTTATACGTCGGCCAGGAATCTGGGCTTGATGATCCTTAAAGTTCCCAGACACCCAGAAAAAATCGTCGTCGTTTAAGTCTTTATCCGGTGTATTCTTTATTATTTTCTCACGTCGGCGGCGTATTCTGAGATAGTATACCCAGCCATCTTCCTTCCAACCAATGGAGTATTGGTGAAAGATTTCGGCCAGACCAAGGTTAAGACCAGCTTGCCGGTTTAGTTCGGCTATTCCCATTATTATGCGGTATGAATTGGTGGATAGTTGGGTAGGGCATAGTCTAGTTTGCCTAAGAAACTCGCAAATTAAAGGTTGGACTGGAAATCGTAGTCCGGTCTCGATTATGGACAAAAGGGTGAAGGGTACAAATCCTTCATTACCCCAAGGAATGACATCTTTTTCGGCTAAAATCAGGTGGACGTCATCGGGTATATTGTAATCTTTTCTGAATTCGGCTAGGCCTCCTGGAGTATTTACTAGATACCTATACTTCCCCATTTATTTTATACATTATTAATAAATTAGTTCGGTCGGAAGAATGTGCTCAGTAGCTCGGTTGAGCGCGCAGAAGAGTGCCTGGGCAACCTAAGTCTGCAAAGTAACTAAGAAAGCTGGTTTAGCCCCAAAGGCCTAAATCGGTTGGTGTTCAGGTATCTCAGTATACTAAGTGCAAACCTAGTAAGATTGGTTATCTCGGTTTGAGCTATGAGTTTTGTTACTTCGGTTGAGCCTTTAGGGGTAGCTTTCTGAGTTTGGTTTAGAAACTAAGAAAGCTGGCTTAGCCCCAAAGGCTTAGCTCGGTTGAAGGCCGAGGTTCCTAGTTTACTGAGTTCAAACTTCGTTCGGTGAGCTTATCTCGGCTAAAGTGAATCAGGAGTTGGTAACTTGCTGAAACTACTGTTATTTCTATGAGTTCTAGTTCGGTTATTGTCTGAATTGATCTACATATATAGCATAAACAGTCTCCTAATTCGGTTGGGACAAGATTCTGGATCAAAAGCTAGTTTTCTACAGGATTTATCATATGCTCATGTGTTCTACTGTTAAAGCTTTTTCCGTAAAAGTACAGAAGCAAAACAGAAATGGACAAATATGTTTCGCAAAAACATAGAAAGCAAAATACGAAAACAAACAGAACAAGAAAGAGGGATTTGCTTACCAGGTTGAAGTAGAGGACCTGGAAATGGATGCAACGGCAGTAAAAGACGAACGCAAAGCAAGCTTCAGCGTTGCAAAAGTTGAGAGGCAATGGATGCTCAGAGAGAAAGAAGCTGTAAAGTGTACCAAGACGAAGATGTGCGTTTTAGGCAAAGGGAAAAAATGGCAGGACTGTTCAAATTTCACGAAGTACGAAGACGACGTGACAGCCGTCCTCAGTCAATCAGAGCGTGCCACGTGTCCTGGGAAGGAGAAACGATTCAGTTGCTGTGATTGAAGAGACGTTTTAACCGGACTAGCAGAGCCCGGTGTGAAATTGGCTTGGCTGGAAAAGCTAAACTGTTTTTAGCTCGGCTGGAAAGGCTAAAAAAACTTCAACTTGGCATATAGACAAGTAATCCCAATCATGCTGTACAGATGGAATTAAGGGGAAATTGAGAGGGTAATTTTGGTGAAAATTGGGCCGAGCTATGAGATGGACATTATGGCCTCCGTATAAAGGGCCGAAGTGAAATGGCCATGGAAGATACTCCGGTCGTGCGATATTTTGGAGTTAGTCCGGTCCTAAGACTGCGGAGCTAGTCCGGTCCGACGTAAGAACGAAGTTAGATCGGTCTAACGGTACCTTTGAGTTAGACCGGTCTTGGAGTTATACCGGTCACGATTCGTTAGTTCGGTCCAACCATGCCATGTGCTGTGCATGAGAAGCCGACGTAAGAGAAGTAAAAGGAAGAATTAGTTCGGCTCATTCTACGGCTATGCATAGTCGTGTTTACTTCGGTCGTATTGGAGTTCAGCCATGATAGAACCATCTCGCTTGGTTTAAGCAATGAGGGGGTGTTGAAAGATAAGCATTATCTTTCAGGAGTATGAATCCTAGGAGGACTCTGCACGGAGGAATAAAAGTCCTACTAGGATTGTGCCACACAAAACCTATAAAAGCTCACAAACATCACATTTGGAGAGGTAACACACAGCTTTGCTTTTCTGAATTCACAGAGCTTTTGTCTATTTGTCAAGCTTACTGACTTAGGCATCGGAGAGGTTTCCGTGTTTTCAGGTGATAAAGCGACGACGTACGGAGGAGCAGACTTGGTCAACAGGATTATACGAAAAAGTTTATTTCTTTCCCATACAAAATCCTAAACCATAAACCCGAAAATAAAATAAAATAAAACAAATTTTAAGAATTAAACTCTAAACCCTAAACCCTAAATCCTAAAAGAATAATAAAAAAATTATGCCTAAACTTTAAAATAAAAAAAATAAATTTTAAAAAAACTCTAAACTCTAAAATAAAAATAAATAAATTTTAAGGAAAAAAAAAGAAAAGAAAAGAAAAAAAAAGATGAAACTGTGTGAGAACATGAAAAAAAAAAAGAAAAAAAAAAGAAGAAGATGTGAAACTGTGCCGTTTCACGGCACAGCATCAACACAGCACGGAGGGGCACAGCAGTGACCCCGCTCCGATATTTGAAAAGGCTAAATGTATTGAAAATGTAGTGAGTAAGAGTTAATTATGTAAAAATTGACTTACCGAATTTTTAAAGGTAAGTCATTTTTAAGAAAATGATGCAAAAATAGTTTTCTTAAAAATGTTTTATTTACTTTTTGTTCAACCAAATAACGAAAAATGAGTAAAATATTAATATTTCCCATCAAAACAAACAGAGTCAATATATGCTTCTTTTTTTAATTTTTTTTTATAAATAAATAGTAAATTTTATAAGCATTAATGATTAAAACCATTAAATTTTTTACGAATATGTAATAACTTTATGATAGTATCACTGATTTGTGATTTTTCTTTATTTTTAAATGTGGTTCTATTATATATAATTAAACCTAGACCTTACATTAATATTTATGGTACAATTTGGGTATTTTTTTTGGTATCATAATTAAACCTAGACCTTACATTAATATTTATGGTACAATTTGGGTATTTTTTTTGGTATCCTAAAGTTTATTTTTTATGCATAATAAAGACAAACTAACTAAAAACTGGATTTTAAGCAAATTATTTTCTCAACAGGCTTATGTTGATCATTAAGGCTGTAAACGAGGTACATGCTCCCTTGAAACTAAGGCCTCGTTTGGTAAAAGTTAAAATGACTAAATAAGCTCAAAAAAATAAAATAGGTTAATTAAGATAAAATATCACATTTAAACCATAATTATTTTACTTTTTCTCTCATAACTATCATATCCAAACTAAAAAAAAGTCAAAAGTTCTTCTCAAACGGAGTTAATTTAGCCAGGTTAAATTTGTCAAAAAAAAAAAAACACTAAATTAATTCTTCCCAAACCAAGGCTAAAACTGTTTTTGAATTTTTTTTCAGTTGTAACGTTCCCTTGAAATTGAATATTGGAAGAATTACAACACAGTTTGTAAATCAAAGTATAAAAAATGCAGCAGATAAAATATTTAGATCATACATTTAGATGATAGAACCTCGTGGGTAAATCACGTGCTTCCAGAATCTGATAAACCAACCCAGCAGTGAAGTGATATTACAAAATGAATATCACCCACACAAATCACAGTGCAAATGACTTGATCGTTGTTTTTGGGAGAGAGTCAGTATATGGGTAAAACTCAGATCATACGTTGTTTCTCTCTTAATCACCCATAACCCATATACCATATATATAATGTGTTATTATTATCTATCCATATCAGTTAATGGAGATAATATCTGTATCCTGAGTGGTTATCCTAAATAGGTTTGAATTCAATTTCAAAAACTATTTGAATAAGGTTCAAATTCAAATTCAAATGGTCATGCCACATGGGCGCCCATTACTAACATCTCCCACTCGCACATGAGTTGGCATGACACTGTCACATCTCTATCTCAATCTCCCCAAAAATGAACAATCTCATACTAGCCAATGCACCGTGCGACCGCTGAGAACACCTGCATGTGGGAGCTCTATACTAGAAACTCAATATGAGTCAGTATAAAGACATCAACCCAAAAAGAACAGAGATTGTGTCTCATATACCCTAGACTCATGTAATTACACCGGTCCAAAAAACATCTCTAATCCCTCAAAAAGAGCATGTTTGACCCTCTCAATTCTTGCAATATATTCACACTCAATTCTCTTTTCATACAGAGCGATGTGAGTTGCCGGCGGTGAATATACAACGGTGGTGTAATACTAGATGATCTTCTCTTTGCCCTCATGCCATTTAGTTTGGGATTGACCGCTTTCCCAGTGATGTCCCTTAAGGCCGAATCATACATGACTGCAGGCAACATACCAAAGTATCAGAACATCAACCCCTTACCTTATGACATAGTCAAAAGTCACAAAAGGGTACATAAATGAAAGTCATATCAATAATGACATGAAAGACTCACACGGTGAGGAAACAGGGATCCATTCTCTCACTTCATTACTCGATCGCCAAGCACATGTAGCATGAATACATGTTACGGTGGAGTAACTCTTTCATAAAGAGTGACGTCATACTCGATACACCGTACAGATATTAGTCTAGTCGCTTTCTAGCGCCTAACCCGAATTCTCTATTTGCTCGCCTTCCAGGCACCAAATGAGATCTCGCATCTGGCTAATCATAACAGGCACAACATGGAAAGTGGGTACTAACATCCATGTTTGGTCCTTAACACGACCTCATCTTGGTTGTAACCAAGGCGACATACATAGTAGATAATTTAAGCCTCTCTTGGCTCCAAATAAAAAATAAACCACTTCAACCTTGCTCGCTCCTAAGCGCCAAGGGCGATTGCTCGTGTGAGTGAGCCAATCTTACCTGCCGACATCATCATCTGCTAAATCCATTATCTACCTATCATTAACAATATTTAATTCCTTATCTCTACTACACCATTGTGTTGTTGAGTACTAGGAATAATCAATTTTCTAAGCATTATAGATTCCAAACATAAGCCTTATCAGCACCTCTTGCAATAAGTATATACAACGGAATCCACTATGTGCACCTCACATGAAGTGATTGAAGATCACTATTCTAGATTCCAAACATAAGCCTTATCAGCACCTCTTGCGATAAGTATATACAACGGAATCCACCATGTGCACCTCACATGAAGTGATTTAAGATCACTACCTCTTGTGCAACAACCTCTCTAAAGATATTTTTGGTGACCAATTTGCGTTCATTCTTAACGCGCCCATCCAGCGCAGATGCGCCCAACTAGCGCATTGAATCTTACAAGGAGCAAATTAATATGCTACTGGTAAAGCATATTATCCACAATCTAATGAGCATTGTCAATGTCTAAACAACTCAGTTGACCATTTACCAAAGATAACACTTATCATGTCGAATATGCCCACATAGCGTCCTTTAGGCTCCCACAACAAAGAAAAGATCAAGGAATATAGGTCATCTGTTTCTCTTAAAGACAATCCGAGGATTCACTCAATAGCTAAGGCTCTGGCGTTTACCAATAGTTAAGTCAATGGGTTTGCAATTTTGCATCTAGAATCGTTTTAGGATATTCCTTATGTAAGTCATCGAAGACAAAACAGAAATTCTCCCAAAACAATCCCTAAGGATCGTATATCCGAGCATATAAATTACATCACCCATGTCCATCATATCTAAAATAGAGGACTGGCCACCCTAGGTGGCGACAAACCTATAAATTCCTGGCTCATAATGACTAAGTAAGGAAAAACTTCTTTTGGACCATTGATCATGCCTCAGTGGTCTTCATCGATCATCGTTTGCCTATCATGGCTTGACGAAATCTAAGAACCACTATTTGGATAACTGTTTTAGGCTGTAAAAGATTTATTGGAACTAGCAACCTTTTTGCGCTCCTAACTTTTCACCATAAAAACAGAAGGTAAATCCCTACGGATCTACTTATCCAATTCTCCAACGAGAAGTTCGGTCACAATGTCCACAAATCAATGTTTCGAACTTATGTCAATCATAGCCTAAGTCAAAATAACCTCACTCCCCAGGAGGAAGTCAGGGAGGAAGTCAAAATAACCTCACTCCCCAGGAGGAAGTCTTCTCATGGTCTACACTTTCCTCAATGGTGCGACTTTTCGGTATCTAGCGAGCCTTATGCCTCAACAATGACTATCCAAATTACGCATAACTTTTAGAATAGTTTCGCATCATAATGGAAAGTCAACCAAATTATAGAAATGGTTAATCCTCAAAGATTTTGTCTTAAACCGCGCAACATTAATCCACTTTCTAAAAACAGGGGACTAGAGCCTTTGGCATTATCCTAGGCTCTTTATCATCTTGCGGAGCAATCATGAATGTTTCCTTCTCAATCACCCAGTGATGACGTGGAAAATTTTCACATTTGCTACCATGCAACTAAGAATGTAGAGTATTCTTCTCTAATGGCGTAATCCATTAGTAGGCACATCGCTCCCACTGTCCCTAGGATATTGGAGATTTCTTTCCATTCTTAACTAGGCTACATAAAAGCGCTATGCTTAGAATTCTCTATCTTATAGAGTTCCAAAACTCTATTCACGTCACCTTTACTAAGAAAACTTTATGTGACTTTGTTACACTACCACAAAGCTGCTTACCTATATGCACATGACCCGGAGGGTTTACATGACAGCATACAATAATGTGCCACATAACCCTTTGTATTTACAAGACAGCATACAATAATGCGCTATAGAATCTTAGGTCTTAATTTCGCAATCTTATGAGAAGTAAAATAAAGATAAGCTGCTTAACGGATACAGATCGCCCATAGATGGCTCTCCGCTAACCCA
Organism: Camellia sinensis; assembly: GCF_004153795.1. Classification (NCBI taxonomy): domain Eukaryota; kingdom Viridiplantae; phylum Streptophyta; class Magnoliopsida; order Ericales; family Theaceae; genus Camellia; species Camellia sinensis. The sequence goes on along the minus strand of NW_021026017.1, from coordinate 442,727 downwards.
TTACTCAAATGGAGTGTAAAATCTGATATAGAGGGCACTTAGTTAGGGATATAGGCAACAAACTAGTGCAATTCCCAATTGGGAAACATTTTTGATATGGAGGGCACTTAGTTAGGGATATAGGCAACAAACTAGTGCAATTTTCAATTGGGAAACATTTTGCGCCATTATCCACCTATCATTAACAATATTTAATTCCTTATCTCTACTACACAATTGTGTTGTTGAGTACTAGGAATAATCAATTTTCTAAGCACCCATCTCTCTTCACAGAGTTTTCTAAAAAATAACTCAAATAGATACTCGCCACCTTGGTCAAAACTAAAAGCATGAAAGTTGTTATCTAATTGATCTCGACCTCATATGTGCAATGTCAAAAATCATCTCAAAACTTTTGACTTATGGGAGATCAAATAGTCTTGACTCAGATGCGTATCGTAATCTATAAATGTGTCGAGATTGAGGCTTAGCTATCATACCCTCACACATATCTAGTCACAAATATCATAGTGGACTAAATGCGCCAATACAAATGACCTTCTACGGCTTTCCTACTTACTTGTGCGTACCCATTGCGAACAAAGTTACACATTCATATGAGAGCAGGATGTCATAAGCGAGTGGGCCTGAGAAGACCTACTCAAACCATCGTGTCATCATCTCATTAATGTGATTAAGTATAATAAGCCGCTAGTTCATGACCAATGTCATAAACTAATTCCAATCATCTTAATGTGTGAGTTCTCGAAGACAAGTTTTAAAGGTTTAGGCCCAACTAGGTAATGACTCACGACTAAGTCATATTCACTAGATCATAAAAGGGATGTCATGGAGATATTAAGTGCGCCTAAGTCGCAAATTTAACTAATAAGTGCTAATCCCCTGCACCTTCAAGTCAATTTTATTCTCCATGCACTTTACTGCATCAAGTTGAAAGATGACGATACTCCTCTTGCCATCTCTGTTTCTCGCTTCATAGTTACTTGCAATTAATTCTACTATCCACAAGAAAGAGAGAATAAGCTACAATCTATGATAGCTCCTGAAGTAACTTAAGCACGAATTAGGCTAAAGAGTCTAACTCAACACAATACTCTCACAATGAATAAATATTCCAGAACCTGATAAAATGCTATAACTATACCAGTAAATAGTAAACTACATCAATAGTCTACAATAAAAATTCAGCCCCAGAAACTTAATCTGCAACACAAGATGCATTTTAAAGCAAAATAAATGCATTATTATTTCAGGAAATATATTTTATTTTTCATAAAATTTTCACAATTTTACAGAAGATATAAAATTACCGAGTCTAACGGTATCAACCATGCTTAAAACAAAGCTATACCAAATAAATTATGGCCAATTAACGCAATTCAGAATTAAAAAAAAAAACAAACAGAGCCTTAGAGTCAAGCCAGCGCGGAAAAATGGCTCGGCTCGGCTGGCCGCACATCAGCGCAACTCGGCACGAGTCGGCTCAACGCTGCGCGGCGCGGCTCGAAGCGGCGCGACTAACGTGCGCGCGTGGAAGGGAGGGGACAGCTCGCGCATGGGAAGCGCGCCTAGCGCGTCTCAGCGCGTGAGAGTGTGTGGTGGCGCGTGGCGGTTCTGG
>NW_021026017.1:403381-441084 GCF_004153795.1 Camellia sinensis | reverse complement strand
GCTCTTACAAGCGATGCGTCAAATTCTTAGAGTCATAACAACCTGTCAGCCTTGATCGTTTCATCACTATGCCGCCAACGTTTGCGCTTAGTTCTAAACATTATTAAAAAAAAACGTTAGCCTAGCTAAGGAATCATACAAAGAAGCCCCTCCTCATGTCTCACACTCAAGTGTGGAAACAGTAAGTGTCCAGACTAGACAAGTTGGCAATGCTAATAGATTTTGCAGCTTCTAAACGCAATCTTTTCGTAATATTTCAACGCACACTATTATAGTGCATGAAATTTTGCTCCATCCACTCCCAATAATTGGGTAGAGAGCAAAACACTGCTCATACTGGCTACTCGTCTTACACTTAATGACTAATTTATTTAAGCTCGCATTTCTTGGATGACGTGACTCTTGAATGTTACTTCATCCAATGATGTAACATTATTTACAAATCAAAAATACAAAGTCAATCCGCGCAGCTCATAGTCAAGATCATATACTGATCTATTGAGGGATTACTAATTTCATAACTCAAAACTCGCCAACCAAAACTACGTAGTATGCCGCTAACCATAGCGCACACATTAGTTTTTATTGTGCCAAACAAGGCAACAAAACCACGGCAACTTTGAGTCATGTTTCCTTACTTTGGCTCAATTAAGGTTTGACCTAAAGTCTCTAAGACTTTTGCTCATCTAAAGAATGGGATTAGTTTGTTCACATTTGAACATCTCTACTAAGTCTAGGTCAACCAAATTAACTTCCATAAGCTAAATCAATTTAGAGAGAAATTCGCATTAGGATTAATTTGATTAGCATAATATAATTTTGCCGCAAAAATCTAATTAAATAGTGACAATATTACACAAGTCGCAAGATCGAAAATCTGCTATGCTCGTAATCATCTCTTGCGCCACAGGTGACAATTATCTAAATTTAATTTAATTTATGCGCAAAATATTAGTTTTCGGGGTTAATCTACAAAGATTTCTCTTAACCGAATAACCTCCCACTAACTATGGCATATACAAAGCATGATAAATTTCATGCAATAGCATCTTAATGTATTTTACAAATAACTCATGCTATATTCATTTAATAATAGAATTCTAATAAATAAATAAATAAATAATCATGCTCTCTTAATTACAACATATTACAAACCAAAAAAATATGTTGTATTTAATATTCAAATTATGTCATAACAGAAAGTATATCATATTGAAATTTTGGAATTTTTTGGTATTTTCTGGAATTTTAAATAAACTAATAAACACACATAAAATCAGAAATAAATATTCCAGAACCTGATAAAATGCTATAACTATACCAGTAAATAGTAAACTACATCAATAGTCTACAATAAAAAATTCAGCCCAGAAACTTAATCATGCAACACCAGATGCATTTTAAAGCAAAAATAATGCATTATTATTTCAGGAAAAATATTTTTTATTTTCAAAAAATTTTCACAATTTTACAGAAGATATAAAATTAATTCCGAGTCTAACGGTATCAACCATGCTTAAACAAAGCTATACCAAATAAATTATGGCCAATTAACGCAATTCAGAATTAAAAAAAAAAACAAACAGAGCCTTAGAGTCAAGCCAGCGCGGAAAAAATGGCTCGGCTCGGCTGGCCGCCACTCAGCGCAACTCGGCACGAGTCGGCTCAACGCTGCGCGGCGCGGCTCGAAGCGGCGCGACTAACGTGCGCGCGTGGAAGGGAGGGGACAGCTCGCGCATGGGAAGCGCGCCTAGCGCGTCTCAGCGCGTGAGAGTGTGTGGTGGCGCGTGGCGGTTCTGGGCGGCGTCATACAGCGCGTGAATCACACGCGCCGCCTTCCCGGGTGTTTTCTGGTCTGATTTTTGTACTGTCGGACTCCATTTTTCACAATAAAAATATTTATGGCATTAAAATGACATTTAAACAACATAAAAATGAGTATATCACTCTCTCAATCTAATGGAGTTAAAATGCAAAAAACCGTGCACTTCATTTCCTCCTCCATTAATATTCATGCATATATCATGTATATATATTTTATAAAAAATATACACATATTTTAATGGATAAAAATAAGCACGAAAATACCATATTATTGGCTCTGATACCAATGTAAATCAAAGTATAAAAAATGCAGCGGATAAAAATATTTAGATCATACCTTTAGATGATAGAACCTCATGGTAAATCACGTGCTTCCAGAAATCTGATAAAACCAACCCAGCAGTGAAGTGATATTACAGAATGAATATCACCCACACAAATCACAGTGCAAATGACTTGATCGTTGTTTTTGGAGAGAGTCAGTATATGGGTAAATTTAGATCATACGTGTGTTCTCTCTTAATCACCCATAACTCATATACCAGATATATAATGTGTTATTATTATCTATCCTATTAGTTAATGGAGATAATATCTGTATCCTGAGTAGTTATTCTAAATAGGTTTGAATTCAATTTCAAAAATTATTTGGATAAGGTTCAAATTCAAATTCAAATGGTCATGCCACATGGGCATCCATTACTAACACAGTTGAACAGAAAAAAATTTCAAAAACATATAGAATGCAAGTGAATTTGTGATAGGATGTAAATAAAAAATTATAAAGATGTAAGTATAACTTGTACCCCTCCATATTTGTAATAAATTTTCTGTCCACAAGAGTGTAATCCTCCCTAAAATATTAATGCTCTGCTATGATTTGAGACGGTAATTCTATGCTACACACACCCTCAAACCAAGTTAGAAATAATTATAAAAAAAGTTTGACTTGTCATTTCAATTAAAGAGAGTGTTGGATTTAATAAGTCTATTTTGGAACTAATTCCGATAATCTAAGTCGTTCATTTTTTAAGACTCGTTGAATAGAATATTTATACAAAAATCAATATGATTGAACATCAATAGTTATTTGTTTGAATCATATTTATTTTTAAAAATAGGCGACAAATATAATTTCAAGAATAACTATCAATTTTTTGCAATAACAAATTTGAGTCAAACATATAGATTGTCAATGTTCGATTATCTTATTTTTGTATAAATAATATATTTAACGAGTTATAAAAAGTGAACTGCTCAAAATTTTAAAATGGGACCTCAAGATCTCTCATGTTGAGATGTTAACGTGAGAGAAGCCTAATTCCCAAAAATGAATTATTATCAAATATCACATAAGATATAATCAAAGAACACTTATATCATAATCAAAATAGAATTTTTTAATATGTGCCCTTAAGGTACTTGTTAAAAATGCAATAAATCAACTTAATCAACCCCATTATCATAGAAAATTGACAAAAAGTTATAAATGTTATATTGTTAGAAAAACAAACTACCCTTTTCCTTTAATTGCCTTTATTTTTATATATTTTTTATAATGGAAAATTTTCAAAATATTTGTTTAATCACAAAGTCAATGCCCTTTATACGGCGTCATACAGCGCGTGAATCACACGCGCCGCCTTCCCGGGTGTTTTCCGGTCCGATTTTTGTACTGTCGGACTCCATTTTTCACAATAAAACTATTTTCTGTTTGTGAAATAACATTTAAACAACATAAAAATGAGGTATATCACTCTCTCAATCTAATGGAGTTAAAATGCAAAAAACCGTGCACTTCATCTTCCTCCTCCATTAATATTCATGCATATATCATGTATATATATTTATATAAAAAATATACACATATTTTAATGGATAAAAATAAGCACGAAAATACCATATTTATGGCTCTGATACCAATGTAAATCAAAGTATAAAAAATGCAGCGGATAAAATATTTAGATCATACCTTTAGATGATAGAACCTCATGGGTAAATCACGTGCTTCCAGAATCTGATAAAACCAACCCAGCAGTGAAGTGATATTACAGAATGAATATCACCCACACAAATCACAGTGCAAATGACTTGATCGTTGTTTTTGGGAGAGAGTCAGTATATGGGTAAAATTTAGATCATACGTTGTTTCTCTCTTAATCACCCATAACTCATATACCAGATATATAATGTGTTATTATTATCTATCCATATTAGTTAATGGAGATAATATCTGTATCCTGAGTAGTTATTCTAAATAGGTTTGAATTCAATTTCAAAAATTATTTGGATAAGGTTCAAATTCAAATTCAAATGGTCATGCCACATGGGCATCCATTACTAACACAGTTGAACAGAAAAAAAATTTCAAAAACATATAGAATGCAAGTGAATTTGTGATAGGATGTAAATAAAAAATTATAAAGATGTAAGTATAACTTGTACCCCTCCATATTTTGTAATAAAATTTTCTGTCCCACAAGAGTGTAATCCTCCCTTAAATATTAATGCTCTGCTATGATTTGAGACGGTAATTCTATGCTACACACACCCTCAAACGCAAGTTAGAAATAATTATAAAAAAAGTTTGACTTGTCATTTCAATTAAAGAGAGTGTTTGGATTTAATAAGTCTATTTTGGAACTAATTCCGATAATCTAAGTCGTTCATTTTTTAAGACTCGTTGAATAGAATATTTATACCAAAAATCAATATGATTGAACATCAATAGTTATTTGTTTGAATCATATTTATTTTTTAAAAATAGGCGACAAATATAATTTCAAGAATAACTATTCAATTTTTTGCAATACAAATTTGAGTCAAACATATAGTTGTCAATGTTCGATTATCTTATTTTTTGTATAAATAATATATTTAACGAGTTATAAAAAGTGAACTGCTCAAAATTTTAAAATGGGACCTCAAGATCTCTCATGTTGAGATGTTAACGTGAGAGAAGCCTAATTCCCAAAAATGAATTATTATCAAATATCACATAAGATATAATCAAAGAACACTTATATCATAATCAAAATAGAATTTTTTAATATGTGCCCTTAAAGTACTTGTTAAAAATGCAATAAATCACCTTAATCAACCCCATTATCATAGAAAATTGAAAAAAGTTATAAATGTTATATTGTTAGAAAACAAACTACCCTTTTCCTTTAATTGCGTTTATTTTTATATATTTTTTATAATGGAAAATTTTCAAAATATTTGTTTAATCACAAAAGTCAATGCCCTTTATTTTTGTAAATGATATTTCGTGACTTTTTTTTAAAATTTTTTAATCATAATTAACTTATACAGTATAAGAAAAATAAATCTAAAATTACAACATATATAAAAATTTCATAATATTAATCAACAGAGGAATTTTATTTTTAAATGACATTTTTTTTAGAATTTAAATACCTTTTATTTTCAATTATAATTAAATTATATGATGTAAGGAAAATGAATCTAAAAATGATAACAAATATAAAAAATAATGGGCATTTAAAAATCTGAAAAAAAAAAGAGAGCTACGAAATATCATTTGAAAACAAAGGGCATCCACTTTTATGCAAAAAAAAAAATGTTTAAAAAAATTCCATTATGAAAAAGTAAATAAAATTATTAAAATAGAGAGAATTAAAGAAAAGAATAGTTTGGTCTCCAACAATATAATATTTATAATCTTTTTAATTTTTTATGATAGTGGGATTGGTTAAGATAATTTAATGCACCTTAGGCACTTGTTAATAAAATCAATCAAAATATTATCATAACTAACAATCTAAAAATGATAACAAATATAAAAAATAATGGGCATTTAAAAATCTGAAAAAAAAGAGAGAGCTACGAAATATCATTTGAAAACAAAGGGCATCCACTTTTATACAAAAAAAAAAAATGTTTAAAAAAATTCCATTATGAAAAAGTAAACAAAATTATTAAAATAGAGAGAATTAAAGAAAAGAATAGTTTGGTCACCAACAATATAATATTTATAATCTTTTTAGTTTTTTATGATAGTGGGATTGGTTAAGATAATTTAATGCATCTTAGGCACTTGTTAATAAGATCAATCAAAATATTATCATAACTAACATCACAATAAATCATACTATAATATGTTTTAACCAAAAATGCAAATGTCTAACTAATACCATGGGTGCTGTTATGGTGTGCAATCCCTTAAGGTTGCACACCATATGTAACCAACACAAAAGGTGTAAGTGGAATGTGTAAATATAAAACAGAACAGCAAACAGAAAGGCGTAAGTGTAAAGTGTAAGTTGTACACTTAAGAAAAGTCCTATAAGTTATGATTAAAAATTACAAAATCATAACTATAACTAAAAATATATGGTACACATTCTAAAAGAGAAATGTACCATAAAATTTTCTGATTTGAAACCTTTGAATCAATTAATTGACTTCAAGTTATGAAAAATTATATAATAGTCTTGAAATACCATATGGTTATACTCTCTCACCAAACACTATTTATTATGTCCCCTCATATTCCTTAATCACTCGTAAAACACCACGTGACTGTATTTCTTGGACTATCGAATAATCACTCTCAAGTTAGAAACCTATGTTTATTAACCAAACAATAATATCATAAATCGAGAAAAAATTGTTTAACGTATTACAACGATTTTAGTTTTAGATGGTGTTTAAATCCAGTGGTGGAGCCAGAAAAAATAGTTCAGATGGCGTACTTATTAATTCAAATTTCATTTTTTTTTCTCATAATCCATAATAATAGATAATAATTTTTTAAATTAATATTAAGCACAAAATCTTAAATATTTCATATAAAAGTTTTTAAATTTTTGTTTTTACAATTGACCTTGTGAAAAATTAGAATTGAAAATATGGTGTCACTTATAACTAGTGTATTATAGGCAATGCAAAAGAGTCTTATATGTTTTATGATAGATTATATAATAATATATAAATAATAGTGATACTACACCATTATCGATATATGATGCCACTAATCAATAGTAAAATAACGCATGAAAGGTTAATATCACTTGTCAAATATAATTAACAATTCAATAATTCCATATTTTCATACTAGAGTTAACTATATTTACATATAAGTGATGATTTAGTTTCACTGTTGTATTGAATTTTTTTTTATAAAATTTTTATACATAATAATGTGACTTGTAGTTTTTTCATTTTCAATCAAAACAACTATCATTATTTTCATAATTTTAAAAATGTCATTGACACGTTACTGTTTACATCATATTAATTTTAAATTTAAATTATATAACTCATTTCAAGATAAATTTTATTTTATTTTATTTTATTTTTTGGTAACTTATGATAATACCGCTAATCAAAATACTAGGAACTTGAAGAATAATATTCAATGGAATTCCAAGCTCCAAGTAAGAAACCATGGGAATATAGGTGCCATAGTAGATAACAGCAGTTCTAGGATGGGTAAAGAGGCCAAAGTGGCCATGGAGATAGCAATTCATGATTTCAACACTCAAACCACTACCAATCAAAGCTTGATTCTTCGTCTTCACATTCCAATAATTAGCAATCAAAGTGAACCCTTTCAGGCAGCTCTTGCAGGTATATATATATATATGTAATTCAACATGTTATTATCTTGGAAAATGTCTCGTAGCTCAAATTTTGTGGCTCAAAGCTAATCAAAATACTAGGAACTTGAAGAATAATATTCAATGGAATTCCAAGCTCCAAGTAAGAAACCAAAGAAAAATTCAGATAGAGATCTATTGACTTGGACATATCACGCAATGACTCAGACTTTTCCATAATCATATCATTTTCAGTTGAATGAATATTTATTTTCTTTTTATTTTTTTTTTAACATGGTTGAATGAATATTTATTTTATTTATTTATTTATTTTTTAACATGGTTGAATGAATATTTATTGGGCCATGTTGAATGAGTCTATTGTGTTTTTGTCCCTGTTTGCGGCAACGCTTTTGACTAAAAAATAAATAAAAACATGTTTGTGAGGGATGACAATTTAATCTGTTCTAGGTGATGATTGAGACTCCCTTCAGTCACCACCCCCAACACCCCCCCACAGATACGTGGTGGGTGGTGATTGGAGGAAAAAGAAACAAAAGAAAAAAAAAGAAAAGGGCAAATTACAAACACCCCCCTCGAGGTTTGGTGAAAATACAGATTCTCTCATGAGGTTTGAGAAATTACATCCCGCCCCCTGAGGTTTATATTTTCATAACAAATTGCCCCTGAGGTTTTTATTTTCATACAGATTCCCCCATAATTTTTTTTTAATTTGTTATGAAAATTTGACCCACAGGGGGCAATTTATAATTTCTCAAACCTCAGGGGGAATCTGTATTTTTACCAAACCTCGAGGGGGTGTTTGTAATTTGCCCAAAAGAAAAAGTAACCAATCAAGTAAAGAGGGGGTCAAGGAGGTGGGAAAAAAAAGGGGCCCAAGTCATTATTGATTAAATAAATACATAACATTTATAACTACATATAATTTAAATCATATTGGTTTGAGCAACAATAACTTTACATTTTTCAATTTTTTTTTGACTTGCAGAGATCTTGGTTGATGTTATTTTATTTGGAAGTTGAGCTTTTAGGGGAAAAAAAGTGGAAATTACAAAAAAAAAAAAAAATTTCCAGAGTTTGAGCCTTGTAAAAAAATAACCCAGAGTTTTTAATTTTATTAATTTAAACCCTAAATTTTTTATTTGTTTTCAATCTAAATTATTTACCTATTTTCATTAAGTAAAATCGATGAAAAAAATAAGTATTTGAGTTATTAAACTTAATGAAAAGTATATTTTAGATATTTTATGAATACTTACATCAAATTTAATGATTAAAATACTTTTTTTTCATCGATTTTACTTAACAAAAATAGACAATGATTTAAATTGAAAAGAAATCAAACGATTAGAGTTTAAATTGACAAAATTAAAAACTTATGGTTCATTTTGTTACAAGACTTAAACTTTTGGGTTTTTAATGTAATTGTCCCCCAAAAAAATTAAAGCCTTGTTTGGGGTTTATATTTTTTTTTGGTTTTGATTTTTTTATGAGGCGAAAAAAATTAATATGTTTGCAAATAATTTTTTAAGTTATATGAAAAATCATGAATAACTAGTGTGTTTAACTTCTTACTCTTCAGCTTTGCAGTGACTTTCGGATATTGATTTTTTTTAGTAATCCGTTTTGTCTAAACTTTTATGCTGTGTTTGGTTGGGGGATTTGGGGAGGGATTTGAAAAGAGAAATGGAAAAGGTAGGTAAAATATGAATAAATCATGCATATATTTCACATAGTTTCACACACCTTTTCCCTTTCCCTTTCCAAATCTCTCCCAAAATTTCCCAGCCAAACACAACATTAGAAAATAGGTAGTGTGTGTGCACGATATTTTTAGTTTTGTTTATAGTGATATTTTTTCAAAGTTAATTTTTTTTTTCACTTTTCGAGTTTGTCTTGTGTAAACAAATTTTAAAAAATTATAAAAAAAAATTAACTACAAAAAAAAAAAAAAAAAACAGAAGAAGCCAAAAAGCTAAAATATTAGCTTTTTAAAAAAATAAATAAAATTTAAATGCTTATCTCATTTAATCAAGTAGAATTAAAAAATATGAAATTTTCCAAAAAGTTTTAAAAAAATTATCTTTTATAATTTTTGTTTCTTCTAAAAACTTCCAATTTGATGTTGTATATTAATAAGAAATTTTTGTATTATTTGGAATGAAATGAATTTTTGAAATTTTTTTCGTACAAACTTCGTACTTTTTAAAAATATAATTACCTCGTTTGAGAATAGATTATTTTAATAATTTTTTGACTTAAAAAATTAACTCACTCTATTTGGTTTGAAATTTTTAAAAATAATTTTTTAAATTTTCAATATGTATTTTTTTAACATTTTAACATTTTAATCAACTTTTTATTTTTAGATTCACATAATCTGGATATAGTGAAAAAAATATAAAATTTTTACAATTTTTTTTTAAAAATTTCATTGAGTACAACAAAATACATAATATATATATAATTTTTGTATTATTTTGAATTGAATGAATTTTTGAAATTTTTTTCGTACAAACTTCGTACTTTTTAAAAATATAATTACCTCGTTTGAGAATAGATTATTTTAATAATTTTTTAAATTTTTATAAAAAAAAATATGCAGAAAAGTAAAGAAATTATATGACGACTTATAGTAATTTTTTGACTAAAATTGAAAGTTATCAAACGATGTAAATCTAAAAACTAAATAAACATTGATAATTTTATTTATTTATTTTAGATATCTACTGAAAATAAAAATACGAAATTCTTTTAAAACTCCAAACCAAATAGAGTGGTTAATTTTTCTAATAAATTTTCTAGTATACGTGTAAATAAAAGAGGAGTGATTGTATTTAGACCAAGATTGTAGAACTCAGAACCTCAAAGGTAGTCGTTGTAATATATCCTAAAAATAATTAATATAAAATGGACTCATCTTATGAATTGCTATTTGAACACTTATATTTCTTCTTATAGTTCACACTAATTTTTTTTTATTTATAAAAATTAATTTTTATTTTACCTCAATCAAATTATCATTTGATACAAATGGCACATACCTTTCGCCAAACACCAAGCCTTCACAATTAGCCCCCACCAAGGTGATTTGACCTCCTTCCCTACTCGCATGCCACCCTCCACCATTCTTTTACTCTCGCAATTCTCATAGCCACTCTCTTATCACCTCTAAAATCCTAAGAAGAAGGATGAGGAGGAGGGGCGATAGGAAGGCAAGGGGGGTTGGGAGGAGGAGTGGTGGAGGGGAGAGGATTTGGGAGGTAGCTGCAAGGAAGTGAGGGTAATAATGGGAATAAGTAGTATGAATTTAGAAAAACATAGAAAATACTATATACTATATGCACCTTATAATTATAGAAAAAGATGACATTATTTTATACTTTCTGAGTCAAATGTCATAACTACACACAATATGAGGCATAACTAAAATCTTACGAGTCATAACTAAAATAATATCACAACTAAGGGTTGTTTTGGAAAGTTGGTAAAAAGTTGACTTTTGACTTTTTTAGAAGTGATTTGGAAAGTTGGTAAAAAGCTGACTTTTTGATTTTTAGTTTAATATTTATTTATGGTATCAAATCAAATTAAAATGACCAAAATATCCTTACCCAACATAAGAGATTTATTTTTTTATTTTTTTTTCATAAGCCCTAATTTGTAATTTTAGGGCTGTGTTTTTGGCACTTCCCAAAGGGATTTTGTTGCGTTTTTGACAATCACGTTTTTGGATGTCTAAAAACGTGGCTTTTTACTATGTTCCCAAAATGGCACTAAAGAAGAAAATAGTATAACTAGGAGGATATATGATACACCCTTATAAATGTGTATATATTAAAATTTTCCTATAAAATATTATTAAAAAAAAAAAGGAAAAGCAAATTGTTTATGGAAACGGTGCTATTTCGTTGCTCGAAATTTAGTGGCCCTAATGGCCCTAAATTTCCATATAAGGCAAAAAAAAAAAAAAAAACAAGGCAGAAAAAAAAAAGAAAAAAAAAACAAACTTATCCAAAACAGGAAATTAGGGCCATTAGGGCCACAGTTTTTAGGGCCACAATTCATTTTCCTTATGGAAAATGTTTGGGAACCCCACAAAGGACTCGCATGACTTCTACTGATGTATTAACCATTGATGTGTTTAAATTTTTTGGAGTTGTGTCTGACAGTGACATGAATGGTTCAAATCATTAGCCTGCACTTTCCTCTGAAATTCCAATAAACGGAGAAAGGAATTAGAATACCCTGAATTTCTTGGAAACAGTTGGGGTAAGAAATGCCACAATTTTGGGAATTTGATCTTGACCACACTGGAATCAACACGTTTTCATATATCAATTTTCCTTTTCCATATATTACATTACACAAGGTGTGTGTGGGCTGCTTTACATGACCATTCTTCCAAAAATGAAAAAGGAACTTGGTCCTTATCCCTGTTTCTTCTATTCTCACAGCATTGCATTTTTATTAGTCTTGTTGGTGTGTTTAACAGAATCAGCAACGCCAAAGACTGAAAGTGGGAATATAGGTGCCATAGTAGATAACAGCAGTTCTAGGATGGGTAAAGAGGCCAAAGTGGCCATGGAGATAGCAATTCATGATTTCAACACTCAAACCACCACCAATCAAAGCTTGCTTCGTCTTCACATTCCAATGATTAGCAAGCAAAGTGAACCCATTCAGGCAGCTCTTGCAGGTATATATATATATATATATATATGTAATTCAATATGTTATTAGCTTATCTTTGAGCTTCGGGCAATGGCACAGCCGGTTGAACAGGTTCTAAATTGAGGGAAACCCCCCAAGCTAAAAGAAAGAAGTTAGGATGGGTTTCATAATTGCTTTTTTTTTTTTTTTTAAAAAAAATTAGATAAAATTATTGCTTCAAAAAAACTTATACATTTGATTAATGTTAAGAAAAGCTGGCTTGTTTGTTATTAGAAAACTTCACACAAGTTGATGTGGATTATTTTTATTTATTTATTTTTTTGTATTCAGTGAATTTTTTGAATTTTCTTTTCATGTTTTATAGAAGTAAAAATTTTGAACACAAATTTTAAGAATAAAGAAGAACTAAAGACGGCTGGGATAAGGCTGTGGCTTCTTCTTCCTCTAGGGCTTCTGACTGGGCAAGCTGGTCGGAACCTGAGGCCTGTGATTTAAGGGAGCGAACTAACCATCACTTCGTCGAGTTCACTGATCCTCTAGAGTTTCCTTCCTATGCGCGAAGCTCGGTGGTTTATCCTCACGTGCCTATCGACCGACGACGCAGTTTGGAGGACAATCTGCTTGTAGCATGGTACACATCCTCCATGCCTACAAAGATAGTGCATGCTGCCTGACGCCCAGAAGAGGCACAAGGGTACAACCCATCGTTCTTAGCCCAGAAGGCAAAGCTTTGCTCTTTTGACTGGCTCGATTATACTAATGCCTTTGTTCCTTCTGCCCTTGCTCCTTCTCCCGAAATGGAAGCTTTCATACCTCCTCCTACACCAAATCCTTACTGGACAGAGAGACTGAGGCTTGCCCTCTCTGCGGATAAGGTCTTTCCTCCTTACAAGCCTCCACTTTCCCCTACTCCAGCTGAGCGGAAACAAGCCCAACTTCTGCTCGCGGCCTTCTCTCACTTGCCTTTCAATGTCCTTGAGGATGATATTCCTGTTAAGAACCTTCGATAGGCTTGTGACATTCTGACTCGGGGTCACGTCCTCAACCCCCTCGCCCAAGCAGAGCTTCACATGTTTTTGGACCAACTCCCCTTGCTTCTTCACTGGCATCGGATCTCTGTGGTCACCACTCAATCTTTGGACCAACTCTCATCCCTTCAAGTTCATGCCCAGTACGAAGCGGAGAACTTCATTGAAGAATTCGATAACTTCAAGAATAAAGACTCTGCGCACTGGGATGACTTAGATATTGACGAGTTGGAACAAGGATTGAGAGAAATAGCATTCGAAATAAAGGCTGAAGAGCTCTTGTATGAAGTGATAGCACATCAACTTATGCAGCCAATCCTAGAAGAAATAGAGGATAGAATAAAGAAAGAACAGAAATTCATTGATCATAGTTGGACCAAATTTCATGATCTTTTTATTTATTCTATTCCTTACTTTTATGAACTTGAATATGTACCCAAAGAGGGCCATTCGATGTAATTGCTTTTGCTTTAATACAACTAAAACTTTTCTCTTTGTTTGGCATTGTTTGATCTTGTCTCCATTTGTCTTTGAAAGCAAATTCAGGGCTTCGAACTGAACAATCTTATCCTTCGAATCTAGACTCAATCGTTTTAAACGAAACACTATAAAACCAACAAGAATTTTTCCAATTTATGGAATAAAGTTGACAGTTTTGCTGATTTTCATTTAGAATTAGTGCTTCGAATTCAACAGTCTTACCCCTTAAAGCTTGTTTTAATCATAACCAAAATATGGTCATGGTTAGTACGATCAATCAGTTTTAAATTGACCATTTTTTGCTTCGAATAATAGTTCGAAATCAACAGTCTTACCCCTTAAAGCTTGTTTTAATCATAACCAAAATATGGTCATGGTTAGTACGATCAATCAGTTTTAAATTAACCATTTTTTGCTTCGAACAATAGTCCATACTTTCAAAATATGGAAGCTCCTTTTTAGGGCTGCACTGTTTTAGTTCGAAAAGATAATCTTTTTTGTATATATAAACCAACTATTGGTTTTGATGTTTCGAACACCAATTCCCATCCTTAAGGGGCATCAAGTTTTGCTTCGAAAGACATTACTCTCATTAAGAAACCTAAAATAGGTCTTTAATCCCTTTGAAGCAAACAAATACTTAAGCGTTC
Source organism: Camellia sinensis (assembly GCF_004153795.1). NCBI lineage: Eukaryota > Viridiplantae > Streptophyta > Magnoliopsida > Ericales > Theaceae > Camellia > Camellia sinensis. Next base: position 426,843 of record NW_021026017.1, on the reverse strand, counting down.
ATACATCCTTAGGCATGGAATGTGCTTCGACGCCGGCTTCTCAGTTTCGAAGCCATTGTTATTTAATTTTTTGGTGCCAAAATCTGGTTTCGAAGCCAAACATTTTACTTCGAAGCTGGCGTCAACATTTGGGATGTGTTTTTCCCTCCAAAAGTATCAATATTGAAGGAAACTTTTCATATTTGTACTTTTAGTACTTAACGAATTACGCTATATATCTTCCAGATTTCCAGACATAAAGGCTTTTAAAACCCTTTTATTTCGTGCTCTGAAATTACTCGCTCATTCAAAACATAAACCCTTCTCCTCTGTTAACCCTCTTTTCCTTGCCTTTTCCTTGCTGCTTGTTACCAATGGCTTCTTCTTCTCTCAAAGTGTTTGCTGGTGATTGTATAAGCCCAACCATGGCTTTGAAAAAATGCATTGATGAAGAGATCGCCAAGTTAACAACTAGTGAGTCAAGCGTCATAGACGGCCGTCTCTTCGTCCCTCGCTACAACAACAAACAAGAATACGTCTTGGGCCCCATCTTTCGAGAGGCTCCTGCTCAACTTCCAGCTTTATACCCTCGGCTGGAGGACCATTTTCTTCTCTACGAAGGAGAGCTCGATTGGGGAAATTGAATGGTGACCCGACCTTATCGCTGCTGGCCAACGTTGAAAGCTGAATGAGAAGAATGGTATGACAGAGTTGTTCCTGCGCGAGAAGACGACCTGCAAGAGCTCTGTATTCTCGATGCCCGTCGTCTAGAGTGGTATGATCGGGTTGTCCCTGATAGGGCTCTAGACCTTCAAGAGCTTTGCCTTTTCAACGCCCTCTAACTATCCAGGTTCACTATCTCAGAAGACCCTTTTTTAATACTCGCCGCTCTTTGCTTTTGGAATTCTGCTTTCAGTTTCTTCTAATTTAGATGTGCGATGATGGCCCCTACTGTGGTATGATCGCATCCTCTTTCCATCCTAGGCCATGTTTAAGGCATCTTAATGGGGAGATTGATGTAGAACCACACCGAGTCAAGATAAGAGTTAAGTTATCAAACCCAAGTGTTTGACTTAGTGTGTGTTCATTCTGTAACTGTGTACGGTTGGCATCCGAGGACGCGCACTAGCCTATCTATAGCCCAGTGCTCTGTGAGTAACAATGTTGTAAAGATACGTTCAATTGAGATTACTTTCTGAACGAATGACTGAACTACTTTATGAAATAACACTGTTTATTGAATGAGTGCTTGTTCTATTTGCGAACTATATTCGTGGCATCCATAGCAATTTACTGTTACTGTACTGTACTACTACTGTCACAGAGATCTCTGTCGCATAGCAATTTACTGTTACTGTACTGTTACTGCTACTGTTACAGAGATCTCTGTCGGTTCCCATGTTTGGAACCACTACTGTTTACTGACATGATGGCCATCAACTGACTGTTCGGTCTGTTAAGACCTACTGTACTGTTTTGCTATTGGATATGCCACTTATGACTGCTATGGTTTCTAAATGACTGATATGACTGATTAATCATTGAAAGGGCATTCATTCTTAACCTCTTTACACAACTGTTATCCACTAGGCTTTAGCTCACTGTTTATATATATATATATATATATATATATATAGGTGTTCAGGCACCGGACCGTTGCTAGGAGTGTCAGGCTAAGCTCTTGTTTTGTCAAGCCAACCTTTGTGCCTCACTTTGAGGTTCCAGATCTGTTCAAGCTAAGGCTGCTTTTGGGGTGTCTCAATTTCACCATTCTGTCTCTGTTTCGTCCCTGTTTTGTATGAATGTTTAAGACTCGTATTGTACTATTATGGTAGGGATTTGGTCCCTAACCTGAATGTCTGTATATGATGCATGTATATACCGTTTTGGTTTTGGATGTGAATATGGTCAGAAAAGTCTTTTTGCATACAGAATGTCACAGCTCATTGGACATCTTTTATTACTGTTATGGCTTCTGCCAGCCCCTGAACTTTGTATTACTGTTATTACTATTAAGCAGGCCTTCAGTAATTACGAATTACTGGCCGGTTACGGTGCTAAACCCATATGGTCGGGTTTGGGTCGTGACACTTATAAATCAGAAATACCTGATATAAATGTGAACACTATTATAGAGTCAAGGAATGCTGTGTTTTTTGAACATGTCTTTCCTTACAAGAAAGGACAGGAATTAAGTTCACAGAAAAGAACTTATGATTGTACACAAAGTCAAGAGACTAAGGACAATCAAACACAAAAGGCTAGTACTGGTCTTGACCAACAGGATTTAACTGATGATGAACCAAGAAGAAGTAAGAGAGCGAGAACATCAAAATCCTTTGGTCCAGATTTTCTGACATACCTGTTAGAAAATGAACCTCAAAGCTTTAAGGCGGCAATGACAGGTCCTAAAGCGCCTTTGTGGAAAAAGGCTGTTAATAATGAAATTGAATCCATTATGCAAAATCATACTTGGGAATTGGTGGATTTTCCACCAAGTTCTAAACCTCTTGGATATAAATGGATATTCAAGAGAAAAATGAAAGCAGATGGTTCAATTGACAAGTATAAAGCAAGACTTGTTGTTAAAGGTTACAGACAAAAGGAAGGTCAGGACTATTTTGACACATATTCCCCTGTGACAAGAATAACATCCATTCGCATGCTTATTGCTATAGCAGCGTTGTTTAATTTAGAAATACATCAAATGGATGTTAAGACAGCTTTCTTAAACGGTGATCTAAATGAAGAGATCTATATGGAACAACCCGAAGGGTTTGTAGTATCAGGACAAGAAAAGAAAGTTTGTCGACTTGTAAAATCCCTTTATGGATTAAAACAAGCACCTAAGCAATGGCATGAAAAATTTGATCATGCAATGCTTACTAATGGATTTAAGATAAACGAATGTGACAAATGCGTCTATGTAAAAAAACACTGACCAAGGATATGTCATAATTTGTCTTTATGTGGATGACATGCTTATCATTGGAAGACCAACACTGCGCTAACTGCGTGTTGGGAAACTACTAAGTACAAAAAGACCTCTTCTCCTGGTATTGGGGTTACTAACAACGGATGAGAGGTCATGTAGTCTTTTAAGTTTTTCAGGGCACAATCGCACTCATCATCCCACTCAAACTTGGCCTTTAGTGCCTGGAAGAATGGTCGACACTTGTCTGACGACCGACTTATGAACCGGTTGAGGGCAGCTGCTAGGCCAGTGAGATGCTGCACTTCTTTGACTGTGTTGGGCCTCTTGAGATCTTGGATGGCTTTAATATGAGAGGGATAAGCTTTTATACCCTGGTTGGTCACTAGAAAGCCCAGGAATTTGCCTGACCCTACGCCGAATGCGCATTTAGATGCATTAAGACATAACTTGTGAGACTTCAAAATTTGGAACATTTCATCTAGGTTCCTGAGATGGTCCCTCTCATCCCTACTTTAAACAAACTTGCATCGCACGATCCACAATGGAATCTGAGTTCATTGCTTTAGACAAAGCAGGTGAAGAAGCAGAATGGCTTCGTCACTTCTTAGAAGACATTCCAATGTGGCCAAAACCTGTGCCAGCTATTTGCATTCATTGTGATAGTCAATCTGCAATAGGCAGGGCACAGAATCACATGTATAACGGTAAGTCACGACATATTCGTCGTCGACATAATACCATAAGGCAATTGTTGTCAAATGGAATAATCTCAATAGATTATATAAAATCTAAAGAGAATATTGCGGATCCGTTAACAAAAGGTTTGACAAAAGAGCTAGTGTATAATTCATCGAAGGGGATGGGATTAAAGCCTATTATATAAGAGTCATCATAATGGTAACCCTATTTATATGACTGGAGATCCCAAGAACTAAGTTCAAAGGGATAACTAAGTTATGTGTGGCTCGCCAGAAATCACCAAGGAATAAAAATTCCCTACCCATTCCTATGGTGAGAGTGATATCTGCAACATATGTTGTCTGCAGGGGTATAAGGATAAGCTTTACTTTTAATGATTACTTATATCTTGATTAAGGCATAAAATCAAGACGAGTATAAGGAGATACTTACAGTAAGAATCACCTATATAAGTGTCGAACTGGGGCCGGTTCTATGAGAATGAAGAGGCTAAATTCTCTAGAAACACTCATGAAAACCAGGAGCGTTCAAGGCCAAAATGAGCACAACAGTGAGAACCATGATGTGTTAGAAGATATTTTCTGTGAAATCTATTGTCTTGGCTTACACAAACGGTTAAACAATTCAAGGCATCGCGTACATTGGTTAGCTAGTAAGTCCGATAGGTTATCACTAAGAAAGGTTCAACGCCGAAAGCTACCTATCCTGATGCAAGATGTTTTCGACTTATACTCTTTCGATAAAGTCTGCATATTGTTGCATTTCCGTTGTCATCAAATTCCATTCACGTGGGGGATTGTTGGAAAAGGTTGGAAAATTCTGGGTAAAACCAAAAAATTTTCCTAACTTTGGTCTATTATTTAGGTGGGACCCAAGCATCAAATTTGGCGGGTCAAAGTGGTAACGCATTCTATGCCGCATTGTGATTCACGTGGTATACTTGGTTGCTCAAAACCATTACCGAGTGAATGGAAAATTGAAGTCAAAGTGTGCTCCATGGAAATGGAGTTTTGGTGGAAATTCCTTAAGGTTGTAAAATGGCTTGTCCCACATTGATTTTGTGGGAAGTTTTGAATGGGTTTATAAGGCATGGGATTGGTACTTGGGGTGTGCCCCAAGGGATGTCCAAGTTTTGTAGAGGGAGAGGTTATGGGCAAAATAGGCTAGACCCATTGGACACAAAAGTCACCACGCGCATGCCGCCGTTGCCGTCCGTCCAGTTGGGCGGGCTGGGCTTGGGCGCAAGTGCGTGGTGTGAGGTTGGGTTGGGTTGGGCTTGTCCGGCCCAATACCTATCTTTTTGGGCAAAAAATATTTGAATTTAATTTTATTTTTTGCTAAAATTAAACCAGAAATAAACTGGTCCGATTTTTTCTACACATCCAAACAGGTCCCTTTCGTTTTTTGAATCCAACAGATTTAAATCTGTTTAAATTCAAATCCAGACAGTTTTCAACCTATCCAAATAGTGCCTATCTGTTTAAATTGAACAGGTTTGCACCTGTTTAATTCAAAACCTGCAGCCACCAATCCATCTATAAATAGGACAGCCCTCATTTGATGTTTCATTCAGAAATTTCGTACTTCACCTCTGCAAATTTATTCTTCATTTTGCTGCATTTTTTTTTTGTCAGAAAGAGTATAAACACTTAGTGTGTTCGTTAGGCAAACAGTTTGTAGTGCTGCTATTGTTTGTAGTTGATCATTTCATCTTGGGAGATAGACGTCCACATTCTGAAAGCACCGTGGAGAGGACGGATCTGTCTTAAGGACAAAGTGTCAAATACTGGACTTGATCAGTTTTTTTAATTTGAAGAAATTAATTAAGTAAGTTGTTTAATTTATTATTCTGTTTTATTTGTTTATTAAATCAGATTTTAATTTTGTTTTTGTAACAAAATAAAATCTGTTTTTATTTATTTAATTTTATTTCTAGTTTGATTTTTGTAATCAAACAAATTCTCTCATTTCCTTTGTTTCTTTATATTCTAGTTGTTATTTAGTACACAACAAAATTTAATCTATTTAATTACAGTGAAGATTGTCCAACTGTAGTTTCTAACAAGTTGAATGCTGAGAATCATAAGGGTAGAATTTAAATACACATTTTCTCTTACTTTTCAATAGTCATATATATATATATATATATTGAGAGGGTAATTTGTGTAGCCAAATTGGGCCGAGCTAGGTTAGAGTGGCGGTCAAAGATGTTTTCAGGACCTAGCTACGAGACCTAGCTATAGGACCTAGCTACGGGACCAAGTTATTGGACCTAGCTACAGGACCTAGCTATGAGACCGAGCTACAAGACCTACCTACGAGACCAAGTTATTGGACCTAGCTACAGGACCTAGCTACGAGACTGAGCTACAAGACCTAGCTACGAAACCAAGTTATTGGACCTAGCTACGCGGCCTAGCTATGAGAACTTACGGGACTTAACTACTTCCTAGTGGCGGTCAACACTATGGCCGAGCTACCAAGCAAGGTAGTCAAACGGAGAAAGGAGCCGAAGTAACTTGGTTGATCGCAATGTTAGCCGAGGTAAAGGGGTCAGCCGAGGTAAAGGTGTCAGCCGCGGTAAAAAGAGCTTAGCAAGTGGATCGCAAGTGTTAGCTCGGTCCAAGTGTAATGACGGTCACCGTGGTCGTAGCGCGCCATAGTTAGCTTGGTCGCAGTATTTGGAGCCAAGGTATGATGGCTTCTCATGGTGGACCTCGCTTTGGTTAGCGCGGTCTTAATGCGCCATAGTTAGTTCGGTCCAAGTATGAAAAGGGATTGGCAAGTGTTACCACGGTCCAAGTGTGATTAAAGTCACCAGACAGAGTAAAGGTAGTTATCTCGGTCATGGTATTCAGAACCAAGGTATTTGGGCTTCTTGCGGTGGACCTAGCTATCGTACTATGGTTAGCACGGTAGTAAGTAAACACCACAATTGGAGTATGTCAAACCGAGGTACACGCAGTGAAAGGAAGAACCGAGCTAGATGAAGCTCGGTCTAGTCTGCGGCCTTAGCATGGTCATGTTAGCTCGGTCGTATTGGAATCCGACCATGGTAAAACCATCTCACTTGGTTTAAGCAGTGAGGGGGGTGTTGAAGGATAAGCATTATCTTTTAGAAATGTGATTCCTAAGAGGACTCTACATAGAGGAGTAAGAGTCCTACTAAGATTGTGCTACGCAAAACTTATAAAAGCTCACAACATCACCTATGGAGAGGTAACACAACTTTGATTCCCGAATACACAGAGCTTTTTGTCTATTTGTCTATTTTGCTGACTGGAAATCGGAGAGGTATCTGGCACACACCCGCTGGCTAGCTCACGTTTGTGTTTTCAAGGAGTAAAGCAACGACGTACGGAGGAGTGCAATCTTGATCAACAGGATTATACGAGGACAATATTTCATGCTCGTATAATTGGCGCCGTCTGTGGAAACATCAGACTAGAACAAAACCTCTTGATCAAGTTTTCCTTGCTAGTAAGAATCAATGGCGCACAACGAAGATTTACCGCAGTCCGCCATAGATGGACAAACTCCAGAAGGGGGTGGGAGGCGTGAAGGTTTGCCTCCTATCCCTTTCATGGCAGATTTGGAGCCCCAACGACAGAACCCCAGGAGGGATACTAGGGGGAGGCGGAATAATAGCCCCCGTCGTTCTCACTCACAAAGTCCTGACAGACAAAGGCGAAGGATTGATCCTCAAGTTCTGGAGGACCGCGTGAAGGAGCATGACGAATTGATACGACGGATGGCGGCGGACAAGGAGTCTATGAAATGCCAGATCAAATGAAAAAGAGTAGCGACAGGAGAGGGGCGCAAAAGCAAAACGCCCCCTCGCTACTCAGAAGATCGTGGTAGGCATACCACACCATCACGAGCAGAGAGTAGAAGCCTCAGAACAGGCGATACTCAATCCAAAACCTCCAGGACTCGTTGCTCCAGGTCTGAGAGAACGAGATCTGAGAGGTCTTGCACTGAGGGAAGCACCTATCGACCCTCACGCACGCACCAGACATCATCCAGGCAGATGGAGTTGCCTAGATCATCTGACTTATGAACCGTGCTAGAAGAAAGGGCACGATGGAAGGAGGACACTAGGGCGCACGACCCTCGCAAAGTTTCTGCCCTTCAATAGTTGGCTCCTCAGACGCATAGAAGCGTCGAGGTTGGAATGCCAATACCGTGCTCTGCCTACGAACCAACAGAAAAAGCATTAGCGAGGCTGTAGACCTCGCCATTCGTTCAGGCAATTGAGAACGCGCCTCTACCTTCAGGCTTCCTCCAGCCTAAATTCACCATGTATGAGGGAAAGACAGACCCCTACATGCACCTAAGCCACTTCCGCCAGGTTATGGTGGTATATCGGCGAAACGAGGCTTTGATGTGCATCCTCTTCCCATCTAGCCTTGGCGACCTAGGCTTGACTTGGTTCGAAAAGCTTCCAGAAGGCAACATAGCCTCCTGGGCGCAATTGGCGGAGGCGTTCGTAACAAGGTTCAGAACGAACACCAAAACCCCGGTGGAGATCGATTAGCTACTCTCCATCGACATGGGCGACAAGGAGACGTTAAGATCCTACAATAGCCGCTACTGGGAGACCTTCAACCAGATTGGGGATTGCCCCACCAATCTCGCCATCGCACAATACAAAAGAGGTCTTCCAGTCAGAAACAGGTTGAGGGACTCAATCACCATGACGCCACCCCATACGATGGAAGCCTTGATGGAGAGAGTACACCAACATATTCGCGTGGAGGAAGATGGCAACCGCGCTAAAGCAAAATCTGGCACAACCGCAATACCAGATAAAAAGACTACGACAAAAGTCAACGCGGTAGAACGTTCAAGCAGAAACGGGCGAGGCAGGCGAGACAACGGAGAGGACCAAGACAAAAGGAGGTTGAGAGTTCGTACTGCCATTACCACGGTGTTCAAAAAACTGATCTATCGGATTCTCAGCGAGATTCGCAATGAACCTTTGGTCCGATGGCCTGCTAAACTGACGAGAGGTCGTGGTGTACCTTCCATGATTAAAAGGGGCACCACACTGAAAATTGCACACCATTAAGGCAACATTTGGAGGAGTTAGTGGTAGCTGGGCACCTGGACTAATACATAGAAGGAGGGACACAGCCAACCCCCCAAAACCACAGCAACCCAAATGGGATGCCGGTAGACTCTCTACCTCAAGGCGTAATAAACGTAATACATGGAGTATTCGAACCTGAGCGAGTATGTGAGCTCAGGGGGATGATAAAAAAGGCTGAGCACTTAAGGGAGGTACTAAGTGCACAACCTACCATCAAAAAGGGGAGAATAGAACCCATAAAGGTCATATCTTTTTCGGACAAAGACTTAGCAAGGATATACTGCCCTCTCTACGCGTCAAGAATTTCGACATCAAACGGATTTTGATCGACCAAGGAAGCTCATGTGAGATAATGTATTACGAAACCTTCAAACAATTGAAACTGGAGGACAAAGACTTGGCACCTGTAACATCTCCCCTGATCGGATTTAACTCAATGCCAGAGTGGCCAGTGGGCAAGATAATCCTCCCAGTCAAGGCAGGAACCATGACAAAACAAAGTGGAATTCTGGGTATTGAAAGTCCCTTCCTCTTACAACATAATATTGGGAAGGACATGGTTGCACGCCATGCGATCGGTAGCTTCAACCTACCATCAAGTATTGCGGTTCCCCAACGAAGCCGGGGTAATTGAAGAGGTCTTTGGAGACCAAATTATGTCCAAACAATGCTTCGTCACAGCAAATGGCAGCCGCACTGCCAAAGGATATGTACAGCTAGTGGAAGAACTCGAGAGCAAGGAGTTGTTCACAGATGTTGGCAAGGCAGCTGAATAAAAGGCAATTTAAGATTGGAGATTTGGTGCTGTGCAAAGTAATGGGAAACACTTTGGCACTCGGAGATGGCAAGACTAGGGTCCAAATGGGAATGACCATACGAAGTGGTTGATTAGCAGGAAAAGGGGCATATCACTTGGAAGATGGAGATAGCAAGGTTATCCCCAGGCCGCGAAACACTGCCAATCTCAAGTTATTTTATTTTTAGCTTTCCTATAGAGTGCTTGTAATTTTTCTTTTCCTCAATAAAACAAGTAGTTTCCTTTTCAGCATAAATTGTTTTCTTTTGTAAAAGTTGTTTTAGCGAGCTAGGGGCATTAAAAGCAGCATTGGCTGGAAAAACCAACACTTACCTCTCCTAAGCCGAGATAAGGATATCTAGGCTGCAGGAAGTTGGCAGGTTTGAACAACAAGTCTTTGCCCGATTGGGAGGCAATGAAAAAGTTTGGCCAGAATAACCAAACACTTCACTCAGGGTTGGCCGGAATATCCAACTTTGAGCTCTCTTCAGCCGAGATCAGAATCTAGGCTGAAGAGGTTGGCTGGAAAAACCAACATTCATTGTTCTTCAGCCGAGATAAGGATCTAGGCTGAAGAGGTTGGCTGGAAAAACTAACTTTTAGTCCGCTTTAGCCGAGATAAGGATCTAGGCTGAAGAGTAGTTGACTAGAATAACCAACTTTTGGTACTCTTCAGCCGAGATAAGGATCTAGGCTAAAGAGTGGTTGGCAGGGATAAGTAGATTGCAAGGTTGAGATCGAGATTGGTATCTCGGAAACAAATTGTTATACTTCATACAAGTTATAGTTGAATAATGGATGCAGGTATAAAGCGAACAGAAAGATGAGAAAATTGAAGATTTCATTCCAAACTGAAGATTTCATTCCAAAAGTGCATTACAAAAGGAGGGGCCATAGCCCGGTTACAAAAGCTTCCAAAGTTAGCATCCAAAGAAAAGAAAGTACATGGTCATGCAAAGAGGTCATCTAAATCGACGTCCAATTCAACCCTGGCTTCACTTAAAGGTAGCTCGGTTATGGCAAGCATAGTTTGGTTGAGCTCGGTCGAAGGCACCGCATCAGACATAACAGGCAAAGGTGGGATGGAGACCACTGGAGTTGGAGAGATAGACTGGCGACCGAGCTGGGCGTTGTTATCAGGCTCTTGGGATGCATCATCTTCCTCTTCAGCTTGAAGAAATTTTTGCTGAATAACATTTGCATAATCCACCATGGAGCTCGGTATAAAATATGGAGGAGGGTTTAGGAAGACCTCGGTCTCTTGGCTATGATTGAGTTGCGCCACAGCTGCTTTCCACCCACACTTAAAGAAGAGGTCTTTGGCAGCCTCACATTGCAAGATATAGTATCACGGTTGAGCGTGCAAAGGTGTGCCTGGCCAACCTAATCAGTCTGCAAAGTGAAAAGGAAAAATATTAAGCACGGATCGTTGAACCGTGCTAAAAGAAACAAAGGCGAAATAAATGAAGTCCTCGCTCGGCTAAGTGGAACGAGGGATTCGTAGCCCGGTTGATGCTTATGGTGCGGCATTCTTAGTTCGGTTTTGACTAAGTCAGGGAGTTGGTTTCGCCCCAAGTTATTGCTCGGTTGAAGGGCTGAAGTTTTTAGCTCGGCTGTTAACAGGTAATCCCAAATCATGCTACGTAGATGGAATTAAGGGGCAATTGAAAGGGTAATTTGTGTAGCCAAATTGGGCCAACCTAGGTTGGAGTGGCGGTCAAAGATATTTTTAGGACCTAGCTACGAGACCTAGCTATGGGACCTAGCTATAGGACCTAGCTACAGAACCAAGTTATTGGACTTAGCTACAGGACCTAGTTACGAGACCAAGCTACAAGACCTATCTATGGGACCAAGTTATTAGATCTAGCTACAGGACCTAGCTACGAGACCGAGCTACAAGACCTAGCTACGGGACCAAGTTATTGGACCTAGCTACGCGGCCTAGCTATGAGAACTAGCCACGGGACCTAGTTATGGGACTTAGCTACTTCCTAGTGGCGGTCAACACTATGGCCGAGCTACCAAGCAAGGTAGTCAAATGGAGAGAAGAGTCGAAGTAACTTGGTTAACCGCAATGTTAGCTGAGGTAAAGATATCAGCCGAGGTAAGGGGTCAGTTGAGGTAAAGGTGTCAGCCGAGGTAAAGGTGTTAGCCGCGGTAAAAAGAGCTTAGCAAGTGGATCGCAAGTGTTAGCTCGGTCCAAGTGTAATGACGGTCACCACAGTCGTACCGCGCCATAGTTAGCTTGGTCGTAGTATTTGGAGCCAAGGTATGATGGCTTCTTATGGTGGACCTCGCTTTGGTTAGCGCGGTCTTAATGCACCATAGTTAGTTCGGCCCATGTATGAAAAGGGATTGGCAAGTGTCACCACGGTCCAAGTGTGATTAAAGTCACCAGACGGAGTAAAGGTAGTTATCTCGGTCATGGTATTCAGAACCAAGGTATTTGGGCTTCTTGCGGTGGACCTCGCTATCGATAGCTTGGTCGGGGGTTTACTATGGTTAGCACGGTAGTAAGTAAACACCACAGTTGGAGTATGTCAAACCGAGGTATACGCAGTGAAAGGAAGAACCGAGCTAGCTGAAACTCAGTCTAGTCTGTGGCTTTAGCACGGTCATGTTAGCTCGGTCGAATTGGAATCCGACCATGGTAAAACCATCTCACTTGGCTTAAGCAGTGAGGGGGGTGTTGAAGGATAAGCATTATCTTTCAGGAATGTGATTCCTAGGAGGACTCTACATGGAGGAGTAAGAGTCCTACTAAGATTGTGCCACGCAGAACCTATAAAAGTTCACAACATCACCTATGGAGAGGTAACACAACTTTGATTCCCAAATATACAGAGCTTTTTGTCTATTTGTCTATTTTGCTGACTTAGGCATCGGAGAGGTATCCGGCACACCCGCGCTGGCTAGCTCACGTTTGTGTTTTCAGGGAGTAAAGCGACGACGTACGGAGGAGTGCAATCTTGATCAACAGGATTATACGAGGACAATATTTCGTGCTCGTACATATATATATATATATATATTTTAATTTATTTAAGCTATTTTTTTCCTAACTAACCTATATTCATGAGACTCAATAATAAGAGTGGTGTTACATCTCCCAATATATCACCCTATGTTGACCTCTAACTCATGAAACTTAGGGTTCATTTGGGATGTAGGTTGACTTTTTGGTTATTTTAGCCTGGGGCTAAAAAGCCTCATTTGGAATAGGCTTTTTGGTTTATTTAATTTTTGTGAGAGAAAAAATGAAATGATTATGGATTAGATATGATGCTTTGTCTTATTTGGCTAAAAAGCTTATTTTGTCTTTTTTGCCTTTGGTTTTTTTATGCCAAACGAGCTCTCAATTATAAGAGTGGTGTTACATTTCCTAATACATCATCTCCGTATTGACCTCTAATGAGACGGAAGAGAGAGAAGAAATGAGGAGTGTGGGTCCCTCTTCATATGGTCATTCAATGTCATTGTGGGTGGATTAGGAATGCTTAATTAGAACTTTCAAATATATTTCTTATAATAATAATGAGAAAAAGAAAGAGAAAAATATGGAAAACCATATCTACTTTCATTCTTATGCAATATTTTGTCAAACTTAATAATTTTGGGTTGAAAATCTACCAATTCTTTGAGAAATATTTTCTAAATGATTTACCGATTTTATATAATTCTACTAAAAAATAGATTTGGTAAAATGTCAATTAAAAATAATTCTACTAAAAAATAGATTTGGTAAAAAGTCAATTGAAAATAATTTTAAGCATATAATTAATTTATGTGCCTATGTTATATTATTTTATACTTGTCAGATTACCAATTTAATACAAATCAATGATATTGTAGGCACTCAAATGAAAAAATAAAAAATAACAGAGTACCTCAATAGTTATCCTTATACTGAGATGGTCTGCTTAGAAAAAAAAATATTTAAAAAATTACTAAGAATTTAAAATGTGTTGAGTTTTACTTTTTAGGTATATTTTTTAAATTCATTATACAAAACATTTTCACATGATTTTTTTTTTAAAAATGACATTATTTAAATGTATGGTGAGGATAGAGAAAGAAAAAAAGAGAGATCAAAGATAAATATCAAACAATCAATTCAGGTGAATTAATGTACTGTACAATAATCTTTTTAAAGACAAAACTATTTTTTTATTATTTTCTTTTTTAGAAAATATATCAACCATCTCAACAAACACAAAAGATGAAAACAAAAAATATTTTCTAAATAAAAATAAATTAGATGATATTATGACATATTGTGCAATGTTGTGATATTAAATGTATTAATTAATTTTCATGTGAGTTACACTATGGAAGGTGGCCGTGAAGGTAGAGGCATTTAAGCTGCAGGTAGGGAACCCGCTTGATGAGATGACTATGTTGGATTCCTTGAACCGTGGTCATGGTGGCACTTGATTAGTTGGCCATCATTGTGCTTTATTTGTTGATTGGAGTTGTTGCAATAGACTATAAATTTGTTATGATTTTCTCTTATATCTCATTTTTCTGTTTAGATTTTGTAAGGTAATTTGTGAAAAAAAAAATAAATAAATAAATAAACAAAAAAAGTAAACAAAAATTTATTTAATATTGCATTCGCTTCTCTAAATTTTTTTTTTTCATTTCCCTCCACAAATCTTCCAGAAATTCAAAATATAAAACTAACAAACATTAATGCCTTATAGATTTACCCAAAAAAGCAACTAATCTTAACAAATTGCATTCAATAACCAAGAAAACCCTCCATTTTTTTACATTGGAACAATTCATTTGCATTGTCTCCACATTTAAAGAGCAAATATAGTTATAAAAAATTTAAACCTTATTATGAGCACACAAGATTTGTGTGACTAATTGGCTCATGTGAATTAGACCTCGGTTAGTTTGACTAATTAACCCCAAATTATTTAGTGTTTTATGATCAATACAAGTCTTTTAATTTTGTCAAGTTAAAAGAAGTTGCAATATGAAATACGAACTTCTAAAGGACCATTAAAATACCAAAAGGATGGACAAGCATGAGAGAGTATGGCCAAGAATTGGTTTCATAAAAATAAAAATAAAGGAAAAATTTTGATATACAAATAAAAATTTGTACAAAATAATGTCATAGATTTGAATTCGTTCATTTCAAAAGAAAAAAAAATGAAAAAGAAAAAAAAGAGACCAATATTAAACTGATTTATTATTTTAAAAATGTCCTTGACATAGATAAAATGCATGAAGAACCATTAAAATACCAAAAGGATGGACAAGCATGAGAGAGTATGGCCAAGAATTGGTTTCATAAAAATAAAAATAAACGAAAATTTTTGATATACAAATAAAAATTTGTACAAAATAATGTCATAGATTTGAATTCATTCATTTCAAATGAAAAAGAAATAAAAAAGAAAAAAAAAGAGACCAATATTAAATTGATTTATTATTTTAAAAATGTCGTTGACATAAATAAAATGCATCAATATATTATAATGACATTTTTAAAATAATAAATTAGGTCTTTTGGTTTAAAATCACTGATACAAATTTGCATGACATTTTTAAAATAATAACCTAGGCCTTACAGTTTAAAATGAATTGATATAAAACTCCAAAATCATATTCTATATAAGTGATTTTTTGTTTCTTTTTTTTTTTTTGGGAGGGGGGGTATACTCCTTATGTTTATATATTTGTCCAATATACAAAGAATATAGGATATCAAACAAACAACATCGTAAAATCAATTATGGATTCAAAATTTATTGATTCAGTTCCACCCATGAGCTGGTTGGTATTTTAGCTGAAAATGAAAGGATAAAAAATAATACATCAATATAAATTTTTTTAAAGACCCATTTTTATATCCTAAAATGGAATTAAGAACTGACTAGATACATAGTCTAATCACATGACTTTATATCCCAAACTGTAACGCCCTCAAAATAATTTATAAAACACAACATTTTCGACATGCATTGATATAAGAGAATAAAATGTCCTTCCATTCATCAGAGTAGTTAAGTACAAAAATATTACATGTTGACAACAAAAGTAAATGCCCTACGGGCTTACAACTTTCGAAGCCAACACTTGGTCACAAAAGAGAGTACTAACTCAAATACACCTTAAGCCCTTGGCCTGAATCTACATGTAATATCAAAAGAACAACAAAAAGGTCTATCAGCCTCGAGCCTCCCAAGCTACGTCCTTGGAGGTGGCATATCACCTGAACCTGAAAATGATGTCCCATATAGGGTGAGCCAAAGCCCAGTAGAGGTATACTAAACCAAATATAAGCAATGACTAAAACAATAGCATTTGATAGATGGTTAACACTTATAACCAGTTAAATCATAATACAGTTTCATGACAATTATGTCCATGTTACATTCTATTTTCCTCAACTTATCCAAATCATTTCATAAACATGACTCAGAACCTGGCCAAACAATTAATGGGAATACATTCCATATTAAAACATTTCTTTTATTTACAATTCAAATGAGTCTACAACTCACATTAAAACACTTCCATTATTTCAATTTAATACACACATTTGCTGTATTAACACTTCAAGTGATACACATATTTGCTGTATCCATGGAGTCCATCCCCTATCTCCTCCCAAACATGTTTGAGAGTCCATCCCCTATCTCCTCTCAAACCATGGAGTACATCCCCTAGCTCCCCCCTAAACAATATACATATACAATGTATTCAACACTTGTCATACACAATAATCAATCAATATACATATTTGCTATATTAATTCAACCGTCATATTCAATGACATATTCAATGTGATTAGTTTCAGTTTTCCCTAATCAACATACAATGTCTACAACAAATGAAGGCTATCCTCCACCGATAGCCCAAAGCAGTTATTTCTAAACAAAAAATAAATGTATTAACCAGCTATAATATCAGCATTTACATAGCTGAGTGATAAATTAATCCCACTACACCATTCAATCCCATAATTTCCCAATTTCATAGATTTCAGCTCAATTTCATATTTTCCCAAATTAATTATACTAATTAATTTATTTCAATAATTAGGGCATTTATCCCTTCTTCCCAAATATAGATCCTAAGACCAAATTCCATCAATTTAAATCTCAATCCCACATTTCCAAAGCTTTATATACACATGGAGCTTTAAAACACAAAACCCCTCATTATAATTTACAAACCAAACCATAGCTTTTCCCAAAATTACCGAATTACGCCAACTAATCAAAATGCATAAAACTTATGTCAAAACTCATAAGATAGAGTAGGTTATCCCTACCTCGAAATGAAGAGCTCAAATAGAGAAGATGACCAAAACCCAAAGTGCTCCAAATCCAAGATTTTTCAGATTAAAAGAAAGCCCAAGTCACCCTCTATCTTTCTTGCAAAGAACTTAGGGTAGAAACACACTAATAGTAGATCAATCCCTAGAGAGAAGGTGTGTAGAGAGAGAGAGAGAGCTCGGATCTGGGGTTTGCAAAACAAAAGGGATGAAAAAGTGAAGTGTTTACCCGCTACTGCCTACTAATATAACACAGGCTCGCTCGAGCAACCAGACACAAGGAATACTCGCTCGAGCGTAGAAAGCCTCGCTCGAGCCAACAATTCGAAACTTCAGGTCTACAACCCAGAAGCACGCTCGAGCAACAGAATGCTCGCTCGAGCGAAGAAACCCAAAACATAGACCTCGCTCGCTCGAGCGAAGAAAATCTCGCTCGAGCCAAGGATTGCAACTCTCAGGTCCAGTACTGGACGCAGATGCAAGCTCGAGCGAAGGATTTCTCGCTCGAGCCACCAGATACAAAACTCAACTCTCGCTCGAGCGAAGGAATCCTGGCTCGAGCGAAGGATCTAAAACATAAAGCTCGCTCGAGTGACAAAAGGCTCGCTCAAGCGAAGGACCAAAATTCTGGGCAGCAACCATTTGCTCCCAATCACACCCAACCTGTAACAATCTTGCCCAAAACATTCTATAACTCAAATACAAAGTATTGAAGGACGGAAACAAGATATATACAACAACCAACAACACGGAATCTAAGTCTGGAATACTGTACAACAATCAAATATATGGAATTAAAGGATGAACACAAGATATATGCAACAACCCACACCACGGAACATAAGTCCAGAATACAACAACCAAATGGGGAAAACCGAGATCGCTATACCATCTATGGCGACCAAAAGTTTGATCGCCAAATATTTATTTTCAACGACTAAAACAAGTTTTAGTCGCTGTATAGTTAGTTTTGGTTCCTAAATTATTTAGTCGCTGAATGAAAAACAAAAATTGTTTTTAATCTTTGGCGACCAAAAGTTTGATCGCGAAATATTTATTTTCAGCGACTAAAACAATTTTTAGTCACAAAAGAACTAAAATATTTGGAGGGAGACATTTCAAATTTTGGAGGGATTTATAAAATATTTTTAGCGACTAAAAAATATTTTAGTCCAAATCGTTTCGATATGAGATTCCAATTAACAATGGGTTGATGATGGCGTCTTTAGTTGTACGTCTTATTTCTATCAATAAAATCATGTGCTTTTATTTGACAAAAATAAAAAATAAAGTCAGCATTTGTCAACAATATTAGGGAAATTTAGCCAAAATTCTCTATGCGCAACATGTTACTGTGTAAAGGACAATCTAAACTATTTTATTTCTTAAACCTCCTGAGCAAGAAGCGTGTTCTTCGTAAAAGATAGATTAATATATTTTTTTCTTTTTTCTAGACAATTTTACCCTGAACATATATGTCAGAGATTTGAATCAAATCTAATAATTATTGACGTTGAAGTTTTGTTGAATGATCATTGTTGGCCATTGTTCAATGATCAAATCTAGACCACAAGGAATAAATTTATCTTTGAGAATACTATTACAAATTAGTTGGTCGGAGAGAGAGGGTCGCTGGAGTGGAAGGGGGACTACTGGAGAAGAGGAGGAGGAGTTACAAGTAGAAAGTGTACGGGTGAGGTTCAAAGGGTATATTTGAGATTATGGTAGGGGTCAAAAGAAAATTAAAGAGGGAAGCAATTTTGGTGGTGGAAGGCTAAAGAAGCAGGAGATCTGCAATAGAAAGGTAGGGGCATTTAGCAGCCCTCAAATTTTATTAATTGGAGTTTTCAAGTGTAGTTTTTTGAATTTTCAATTCATATATTTTTTTATACTGAACGTTTTTATTTTTTTAACCAATTTTTATTTATTTGTTTAATTTAAAATTTTTATATCTACTTGAGCCAGATCAAAAAAATTAAAAACTTAATTACATTATTAAAAAAATTTACTGAAAAAATGAATTAAAAATTTTAAAAAATATTTTTGAAAACTCAAAATATAGAGTACTTTTATTGATTTTTGCAAGACAAATAAATAAATGTCACAACATAAGAAGATGTATCTAATTTTGCTGTATTTAAAAAAAATAATTAAATATAAAAAAAATTATTAAAGACAAATAAAAACTCATTTAAAAAATTAAATCAAACACAATCTATATTTTTTAATATCAGTGGAGGCAATGTGAATTTAGGTACTAAATGTTGTTTTAAAAAATAATAATAATGTAGTAAATAAATGAAATGTGAATGCAATGCAATGTGACAACGACCAAAAGGACCACACAATGGTCATCCTTTTTTTTTGTTTCTTCTTCCACGATTCACTAGTGTCATCCTACAAATATTAAATTCCAAAAAAAAAAAAAATCTAACATCATTCAATGCCAAAGCCATCTCTCTCTCTCTCTCTCTCCATTATGTGTTCGTATGTGGATTAACTTTTTAGTTATTTTAGCCTAAGGCTAAAAAGACTCGTTTGAGGTAGATTTTTAAAATTTTTTAACTTTTGTGAGAGAAAAAATAAAATGATTATGGGTTGGATGTGACATTTTATCTTATTTAATTAAAATAATCTATTTTGTCCTATATGACTATTTTAGTCCAAACGTTCATCCCAACGGGACCTTTATTAATTAGTTTATGCACCTCTTAACAATAAGTTGTTTTATGTACATAGACTTCAATAAAAAAATAATTAAATATAATTATCTTATATGAAATGAGATTAACATATTTTGTGGAAGAGAGTTGAGTTTTTTTCCAGTTTAGATTTAGATGGAAACGTATGGTTCAAATCAGTTTTAATAATATGAATCATTTAAAAAAAAATAAAAAATAAAAATTCATATACATCATTTATAAAAAAAAATTAAATCAATTCACAAGTTCATTTCTATTTTACTAGTCCATTAAACCTCTTTCTTTTTCTCTCCTATTCATTTGTGGTACCGCCTTATATTTGGGTACATGTATTCTATAGAAGGCATCACTTGATATTATCAAATGATATTCTACATTAATTATAAATTTCCATTCTCCATCAGAATTCAAGATTTATTTTTTAATAACTTTACTGTTGACTCTTTTTCCGTCTCTAATGAGGTTATTTTTATTTTTTAAAATTTACCTTCATAAACACTACTTGACTAAACCAACCCCCCCCCCCCACCCAAAAAAAAAAAAAGGCCAAAATAGATAGTTTTTAGTTTTTTTTTTTTTGAATTTTTATTTTATTTTATTTTATTTGGGTTGGATTCTTCTATACTAGAAAGAATGGAATAGAAAAATTTTCAACATAATTTTTATAAAAAAAAAAAAGAAAAAAAAAGAGAGGATGAATTGCATTGACCTCCCTAAGATTTGGAGAAAATATAACAAGACCTATAATTTTGGATTAATTACACCCTCCCATTTAGTGAGGCTAAAAAGATCAGAATTAATGTAAACGGTGTGTAGACACAAAAATAAATAAAGTGGAATATGCATTTAAGTGTAAAAGAGATAATTCATTCACATGACTAATAAATTTATAATGAAAAAAAGGTTAAATATTATATAAATGAAAATTTTATCGGAACTCAATGTAATTATGCAAAACTTGGAAAACTTATTTAGTTTTCTCTTTTTCGGTGAAATACCAATAAATTCCAAATAGTGCTCTTATGAACTGTTTGGTCCTCATTTTTTTTTTATAAACCCAAAGGTCCAACTTTAGTGTGAAAGAGCCAAAATGTGGATTTTCTCATAATGTTGAAATTATTAAACATAAAACTAAAAAAAAAAACTCCCATGTGTAATTTTTCCAAACATAACACTGCAATCTAACACTTCAATGTGACATATTAAAAAATTCTTTAGTGTATTTTTTTTAAATGTAACATCCAAGCAATATAAGACACGAAAACTTCTTAATATACTTTTTCCAAACATAACACTCCAATGTAACATATTAAAAAACTTCTTAGTGTATTTTTTCCAAACGTAAAAACTCCTTAGTATATTTTTTTCAAACGTAACACTTTAATTAATGTAACACATTAAAAAAACTCTTTAGTATATTTTTCTCAAACGCAACAATGTAACATTATAAAAAAAAATTATTAGTGTATTTTTTTCAAACATAACATCCCAATCAGTGTACTTGTGTACTTGTTCCAAATATAACACTCTAATGTAACACACTAAAAAACCTCTTAGTGTACTTTTTCTCAAACATAGCAACGTAACATTTCAAAAAAACTCTTTAGTGTATTTTTCCCCCCCAAATGTAACACTCCAATCAATGTAACACATAAAAACTCCTTAGTGTATTTTTTCAAACATAACACTCTAATATAACATTCCAATGTAACATAAAAAAATCACACTAACAGAAATGTAGATTTCCATGTTCAATACCAACACTTTAGGCACTAATTCCTTCAAAAAGAATCTTTTACACCTCACATTTCCATTCTCATTCCAAAAATGAATCGAAAAATTAGAAAAATAAATCATAAAAAGGCATTTACTTAAACTCAAATGATATCAAATTAAATGAATACAATTTTTCAAAACAAAAATAACTAATTGGTTCATAAGAAAACTCTTAGAACTAAATAGGTCAACATCCCCCTGTATGAGATTTGTGAGTAAATTTTCTTTTATTTTTAAAATCTCAAAAGAAATAGTTTAATTTATCAATATGAAAAAGTAATTAATTAGATCCCAAACCTTGATAAAAGCCAATCACTTCCCCCTCACAAAATGCTTCTTCACTAACATAAAAATTCCTCCATTGATGATGTTCATTGTAATTTTTGGTATTATACTAATGAACTCAACTATTCTCTTTCAAAACTCAACACTGTATCACAAGTCCATTAGGGTTCAACACCGCATTTTCATGGGGTCCACTCCAGCTAACTTTTAAGATTTGAAGCCAATTATTCATGTTAAAATTAATCTAGAGAACATGGCTAATGCTGGATAATTCTAGTGACGCTATGTGAAAATCTTTCTATCGAATTTTAAGCTTGTTTGTGGCATATGATTGAATTTCACTGGTGTTAGGTGTTGAGTTCCTTCCTTTAAGTTAGGTTAAATCAGGTTAGCAACTAGTTACCTCGGGACTTGAGTCCACTGATGCAGTGATCATACTTTAGAGTATATTTATTTATTTATTTATTTATTATGTTTAAAAATATAAATAAAAACATGGCTAATCATATAATTAAATTCTATTTGTAAGTTTCCAGTACAGGTACGACATGTTTGTCAAATTATCTATGCTTTATAGTCTCAAAATAATTCAAAATGAGAATTTTTATATTTTTTATTATTTTTGTGCAAAGTATATATTATTTAAAATTTAATTTTTTTATTATTGGGATAAAAAATTATTTATTATTTATTAAATATTTAAATTTAATTTTTTTATATTTGGGGAGCAAATTGATTTTAAAGGTATAGTTTGGGGGTAAAATGAAATTCCAAATGAATTTTGGTGTCACGTCAGCACATTCCGTCCAATTGTAGATGGAATGTGACGGCATGGGTTAAATTGATCAATTTGATGAAAGTTCAGGTATTAAATTGAAATAAATCGAAGTACGGGAGTCAAATTGAAAAACACGTAATAGTTTGGGGGGCAAAATGATATTTCCTCTATAATGTATCTTGTAGTTTGCCTATTGTGGATCTATCTTAATAATTTAAATTATTTATCTTACAAGGCCTGTTAAGTAGATAATTTATACAAAAAATTAAGTTAATTGAATATTGTTTGCCACATGATTGGAACAAAAAAAAAAAATTGAAAAAATGTATGGCATGCATCATTTCAAGAATTGACAGTTTATTTATTTATTTTAAAAAAAAAAATGTGATTCAATCGTGTGGTTATTGATATCTGATTAACTTGATTTTTGATATAGATGATCTACTCGAAAGGTCTTACAAGATGACTGATTCGAATTATTGAAATAAGCTCACAATAGACAAATTTCACAGTGCAGGTTGTACCCTTTCAAAATAATTTTTGTTGTTTACTTAAGGGTAAATTACAAATACACTTCTTGAGGTTAGTTTAAAATACGAATTACTCCTGAGAGAGCGTTTGGATTTAGTAGGTCTATTTTAGAATTGATTCCGATGATTTGAATCGTTCATTTTTTAAAACTCTTTAATTAAAATATTCATATAAAAAATTAAGATAATTGAATATTAGTAGCTATATATTTAAAGCATATTTGTTTTAAAAAAATAGACAACAAATATAATTTTAAAAATAATTATCTATTTTTTATAATATAAATTTAATTTAAATATATAAGAATTAATATCTAATCATCATAATTTTTTATATAAATATTTTACCTAATAAGTAACCATTGAAATGATGGAATCCCAATCAGTGTACTTGTGTACTTGTTCCAAATATAACACTCTAAGATAACACACTAAAAAACCTCTTAGTGTACTTTTTCTCAAACATAGCAACGTAACATTTCAAAAAAACTCTTTAGTGTATTTTTCCCCCCCAAATGTAACACTCCAATCAATGTAACACATAAAAACTCCTTAGTGTATTTTTTCAAACATAACACTCTAATATAACA
>NW_021026017.1:325523-393277 GCF_004153795.1 Camellia sinensis | reverse complement strand
GGTAAAACACAAGTGTTTGGTGCAAAACCAAATACAAAACAAACAAGTCGAGAGGTCTTGAGGCAAGGCGCGTAGCCGAAACCTCCGAGAACTCAAGACGAACACAATCATGAGTGATCATTGAGTGTTCAAACGATGACGTCCAAGTCTTGAGGACGGTCAAAAATGGGGTGTCTACAAACACTCTATTCGAGGAGACCGCTCGAGCAGTAAAGTGGTCACTTGAGCAGTGATTCAGGACTCCCAGTATCTCGCCTGCAAAATTGGTTATAAGGTGAGACCGCTCGAGCAGCCAAGTGGTCGCTCGAGCGAAGAAGTGAGACTTCTAGTATTTTCATTGTAGACCTGCAAAAGTTTTGAGATCTTGCACTTACCACTGAAGCGATGGAAAAATTGCTTGAGCGGTTTGTTTGGGACAACAAATTTAAAAGTCGATCTAAACCTATTTTCACTTTTTCACACCCTTTCTCTCTCTAACACCTATTTTTGAAACTCTAGCCCCAAAACACTGATTTCTCTTGATATACACAATAAATCTTCCTAAGAGGTTGGAGAACAAGCTTTGTTCTAAAGTTCTACCGATTGTTTCACAACTTCTTGGAGTTTAGAGTTGGGTATTCATCCCTTATCTCCAATCTTCAGGTAGGGTTACATTTAACTTGGTATATCTGCGATTTGGGATACATATGTGGTATTTTCTTAGTTATATAGATATATGAGAAGATTTTGTTACATAAGTGGATTTGAGGAATAAAAAGGGGTTATACTCCATGTTTTGGAAAAGTTTATGTATACGCTTGTTGAATATTATTGTTAGTGATGAATATTGACTCTTTATGTGCAAAGGAGGGGAAAGCCCCAAATTTTTTTCCAAAACCCTAGTTTTTCAAAATTGATTTAATGAGGGGTTTTGACCAAATTGACTCTTGAACAATAAAATTTGATGAATAATCTTAACAATAATGTTGCATATGAGATTTTAGAACTATCTTGGACATATGTATGTATTAATGGAAAAATGTGAGATTGTGGAAATGGTGGAATTGAAGAGCATTGTTTCTCATGCTATGTTTTGTTGTATATTGAATAAACCTTAGGGAAATTCGATTTTGGAAAACTCATGCATCATGTACATTATAATTTTCTCTCATGTAATTTTTCAATTTTGTGGAGATTTGAAAAAGGATAAAAGAGGGTAAATGGCGTGTAAGTTCGAGTAGTTGAGTCAGATTTTGAGTAATGGGTTATATGTTGTATTGCTACCTACACGGAGAGTCATGGTGCTCAATTGCCCTATCTTGAGCATATCGCTGGACGGATGTGGGAAAAAGTTTTGGGATGTCCACGAGCCTGCCATTTTTCGAGTCAGCAAATGTAGAAAAACAAGGTTTTTTGGTGTCCACGGATTTGCCGTTTCAAGAGTCAGCAAATGTTTAAGGAAGGGTTTTGGATGTCCAACAACCCGCCATTGCTAGAGTCAAAAAATGTGGGATTATATTCTATATAAAATTATATATATTTGTCGCATCGCCTGAGGGTACCCCGTGCGTGCTAAACAGTTCGGACCCGCAATTTCTTTGAGCTAGTCTCACGAGTGCAATGTGAAACATAGATGAGAGTCCAGATTTGGCAACTTTCATAGAAAATCCATTTTATTGCAAAATCGTTGCCCGAAATAGACTGCATCATTAGATCTTAGAGTCACCACCTAATATTTTGAGAAAATTAGGAAACTCATGACTCGTGCCAAGACCATTATTCATCATAACCAAAAATGCTTGGTTTGGAACCTTAGGTATGAGAGGAGAAGGTCATCAATTGAGCACCCCCGCTCACCCGATCAAAGATCGGCCTCTACTAATCATGATATGAATCTTATTTTACATTATATGTTCTTGTTCCGGTTACTAATCTAGCATTACTATGTGATGGGTACATACAAGTATAGACTAACTTGCAAAAATTAGAACACTTGAGTCATGTTTGTTTTCTGAAAAGAGTATGTGAATTTGCCACTTGAAAAGTGGGCTTAAATGTGCACGGTTCAAATTATTCCAATTCAAGCAATTAGCCTTCAGCCATGTGCATACAAGAAAATATATCAATTAAGCACTTAGCCTCATGATAAGAATGCTAGACATGGTAACAATCACACTCATGCAATATTCTAAAGCGAGTAAAGGCTCACCTAGTACTCCAAGCCAAAAAGACATAAGAGAGTTAGAAAAAATGCATGATTCTGAACTATACAATATGACTAATGCAACACATGTGATATGCAATCTAAAATAGGCTCGGCTACTTAACATGGCATATGAATTAATTGATAGCATTTGGTTTAAGCATGTATTCAAATAAGTATTAAACTAACAATGCAGCTGGAATGATGAACCGAGCCTCGGTGCATGCAATACAAGTGGATGCAAACGTGAAGAATGCTAATTTAAACGTGATGTCGCTATACTAACCATCATAAGTAGTTAAATAAAAGGGAGAAAGATGTGGGGTTGGAAGACATACACATTATTACAACATTATGCTCTCACGAAGGAGAGTTCGAATGAATAATTAACTAGCTAACTATTTAAGCTAAGCTAATTAATTAACTATTACAAACCAAATGAAATAAATTAACTCACAACTAATTAACTACTTTAGCTAATTAAATAATTATGACACAAGTAAAAGTAAAAGAAGTAAATAAGCTAAACAACTAATTACTCCGCCTCGGGAAGCGATGAATGTTCATGTGCATGCTCGATTTTTACCCGAAAAGCCACTGTTTTGCTTTTAGAGAGCCTCTGTTGCACAATAGAACACATACATTGTTGCCTACTTCCAGAATGGCTCGGCTCTGCTTTGCCAAAGGAACACACTGCTGAATTTTGCATTAGTGGCCGGCCGGCCATTGGTGAGGGATGTCGGCCACTAGTGGTAGCCTGTTGGCCATCAAAGGTGGTCTACCGGTCACTTGTCGGCCATGGAAAGTGGCTTGCCGGCCACCACTGCCCGATTCACCTTGTTGCAACAAAGGACAAACAGAGCATGCATAGGGTATTGTCTTGGGTTGTCTGCACAACTCACCCTTTCTTTTCATGAACGAATCAGAGGAAAAGTAAACTTATGCCACAAACCACTAACTCAAGCAATTTTATTGCATGATGGCTTGTGAATCAAAGTGTGCAAGTTCAATAAATGCAACAAAATATGACTATGACCTCTTCCCTTTCATGAATTGATCAAGGGAAGTTGTGACCTTGAAAACTTGAATCATTTCATCACTAATGATTATAAACTGCCTCAAGTTTCCATGTGTTCAATTAACATTCGATTAAGCACAACCAAATTATTATCTTGCACCATTTTAGCCTCAATTTTAGTTACTCAATTTTAAATTACCATCCCTTCTTTAATTCAGTAAGTCCAATGGTGAGTTTAAGTCCTCTAAATGGAAAGAAGCGTCAAACAAGGAGTTATTTTTTGCATGAGAGAGGTGTAATGCCCTAGTAATGAACCTCCAAAGAGATTAAACCATTTAGCATGGAAGGTCTCTTTCTCATGCTAAAAAATACATATATGGCATATCAATTCACCACTTTCAATTAGATTATAACAATATACAACATAACAATAAATCAAAGCAAAAGAGCAAAATAAGTAAGAAATGCAAGAAAAGGAAAGGTTTGTGAAATTCACCTTCCAAGGAAAGGATGAACTCCTTAGTTCACAAACTCCCTCTTGATCACTCTCAAGTGTAAGAAGTGCGTTCTCAAATCCTCAATCCAAAATTATGGAGTGTTTTTAGTGTATGGAAATAAGGAATTTCAGTAGTTATGGAAGCTTGGAAGTATTTCGGCTCAAGGTTAAAATGTAGACAAAATTACTATCCTTTCTCTCTAACTCCCTTGAATCATTTATCCTCTCTTTTTTTTAACCTCTCCCTTGCTTTATATAAGCAACATAATATAATATAATAATATAAATATTATATAATATATATACATATAATATAATATATGTATATATGTTTGATGTCGGTAACCGAGCTGACCGACATCACAAATGTTTTTATTATTTTTATTATATAATATATAATTTATACCAATTTATATAAAAATACCAAAAATATGAATAAACACATAAAATTATTCAAAATTACAAAATACTAAACTAATGAAATATTTAATAGTTTAAAACAATTTGGCCATAATGGTGAAGGTTGAGATTAAAGTTGAAATTCCATCTCTCCTACTGAGAATTTTGTGAGAAACACATTTTAATTGTCATCATTGGGTAATTAAAAGAAAGCGCCCAAGTCTTAGGGTTGGTCAAAATAGGGTATCTATAGAAGGGATCTGAGAGATTAATACTCACTTCCTTACTTTCATCTTCAATTTCCATTAGTGTGGCCACTTTAGACTCATCTTGAATCATGCTAACCTGTGAATCTTCACTAAAAACTGGAATAGGGTCAACTTCCTGACCTTCTTAGTTTCCATCTTTAGCCTGGAACTCCTGTGGCAATATATATACCATATTCACTGACACAGGAGGAAATGAGCGAAACTGAACTATTAGCTGGACTTGTTTTTTTTCCGAACTAACTTGTTCAGTTATTTCAGAAACATCTTCTATGCTGCACTCTGGTACCTCAGTTCTGGTGACTACTGGTGATTTCCTTCAAATCAACTCGTTTATGGTCTGTTCCTGTTGGCTTTTCGACCAAAAAGGTCTGTTCAGCCATGAAGGCTTCAAACATCTCATCTTTAGCCATTTCTTTCCTCTGGCCTAGTTCAATTTCTCTTTCAGTCTCACTGTCGCTTTCCATCAAGGTCTTTTCAAGACCTGCTAAGCTGGATCTTTCCTTGGCTTTCAGTTTTGCGTGAAATTTAGCCAACTGCACTCTACTAACACTTCTTTTGTTCTGAGGAGCCATTTTTGGACTTTCTTTTTCCTCTGTCTGGCCTTTTGACTGGGCCAATGAAGAACTCTCTTCACTTTCCTTCAGATCCTTTTGGTATTGGGTGTAACTTCGCTTGATCTTCCTCCTTTGAGACCTAGAGATTACTGGAACCATATCTGGTTCCTTTGTTTTTGGGTGCTTGAGTAATACCCAATTATTTGGAGCCACCAAGGGAGGTTTAATCATTTTGCCCTGGTCTCCAAAGACACTTCTTTGTGTAGGTATTTCCTTAGTCTTGTTCTGCATGAAAAACCAGTCTGGCACCCCAGGTACCCATGAACTCACTAGTTCGTTTGTTGAACTTGCTTTCCCAATCTTTGAAGCCATCTTCGAAGCCAACTTTTAAGGCCAATCACTGGCTTTGGCACCCTGTCTTAAGCTTACTTCAGGCCTTTTTTCAAGGTAGTTGCCTTGCATCTTGTTCGAAGTTGACTTTGGAGGCCAATTATTGGCCTGATTTGAGCCTAATTCAGGCCTTCTCTCAGGATAATTGCCTTCCATTCTGTAGTAATTGGGTGGTCTGAACTCATGCAGAGGTCTCTTACCCTTAGATTACAATCTAGTAGCTGGTGGTCCAGCCAAGAATGGCTGCTATCTGGGACCAGTTGGGTATGGCCTCTTGTTGTAGGTATTGGTTGGCTTAGGGCTTCTCTGTATATCCTTGTAATACTGTTTCCCATCAATTGGGAGAGCTTTTAGCCATTTGTAACTTAACCTGCATCTGGGACACATCCGTTGCATAACAGCTGCCTCAAGAGAGTCATCATCCAGTGCTTCCTCACTAGAGTCATCCTTTTGGTCCGCAAAGCTCTGTCCATTTACTGGTAAACTTCTGGTATCCTTCTTGTAAGTAGTCTGGCTGGCAATATGTATCTATACATTAACCTCCTCCAATTCTTTCAACAATAGGTTTTGGAAATTCGGCACGCCAACATTGGCTGTAACTTCCTCAATCTCTGGGAACGAGTTGATCTCAATCCCTATAGCTTTCTCTGCTTTGGCTGGAAACTTTAAACTTCCCTTTCGAATCTGTTCTTGGATCTTGTCCCAAAAAAATAATACAGTTTTTAGTTGAATGAGACCAAGAGTTGTGCCATTTGCAGTACATTTTCCCTTTAAGTTCTTCTGGGGTAGGGATCTTAACTCCCTTTGGTAACATTAGGAAATTTGTTCCGAGCAAATGATCAAAAATGTCATCTACTTTTGTTAAATCAAAAGAATACTTCCTATGAAGGTCTTTCTTTTTAAACTGCTGGTCTGTTGTAGTGTCCTTATGAGTTAACGCCTCACAGGTCATAGGCTCTTTCTCCGTACGATTTCTGCTGCATCAATTTCATAATTAGGATCCCTATAATAAGTCTTATATGATACATTACTTCAATCATGTTCTTTCTCAAGTAAAGATTCATATCTAGACACCTTATAGGTTGATTCCATTAAGTCTCGAAACTCAGTTGAATCGAACTTCTTTCGAAGCCTAAGCGCTAAACCATTTTGAGCCAATCTCACAAATTTAGACTCTAGTAGAATGACCCTACACTTGTTTCGTGCACTTTTGAATTTGGCAATAAATTGAGCAGCCTTCTCATCAGGTCTTTGGCTCAACCTTGCCAAATTTGCCATGGAAACTTCAGGCTTTGTTTGGAAGAATTGGGCATGAAATGTCTCCTCAATTTGCTGCCAAGTTTGGATAGAGCCAAGTGTAAGGTTAATATACCAGACAAAGGCTGCCCTAGTTAAAGAATTTGGAAAGAGTCTCAACTTCATATAATCATTATTGGTAAATTTACCACATTGGCCTGCGAACCTGGCAATGTGTTTCATTTCCATAAAAGAGAGCAAGTTTGGTATTCTAAACCCCCTTGGGTATTCATGCAGCCTATCTACCCATTCAGGGTATGTCTTTCTATATATAGGAGTCTGAACCCCTCGAGCCATAGGTCGACATATCTCTCAGACAATATTAGCAATTTGGTCTATAGGAACCATATTTTGTGCTTGTTGGACTACTACTGGAGGAACAAACACAGGGTTTGGTGGAATCCCATATGCTTGAGGTTCTCTTGGTCCATAGGGAGGTATATTTGGGACTGACTGTCCCTATGGTACTAGTTGCTGTTGAGAGTATAGTTGACCTCTCTGAGCCTGTCCTATGAACGGACCTACGAAAGGTGCTGCAAGAGGAGGAACGGGTGTTGCTTCTCTCCCAACTGCAAGAAACCCTTCCAACCCCCTAGGTGTGAATTTGAACAGAGGATTAGTGAACCCCCTTGTGCTAGGCATGGTTTCGAACATGAGATTTGGAAACATTCTCGTGCCATTTTCTTGTGTTGGTTTCGAACATGAGATTTGGAAACATTCTCGTGCCATTTTCTTGTGTTGGCCTAGATCCACCAATTTGTATGGCTTCGCTGTTAGGTATCGAGATATTTTGATTTACCACAGGCCTCGAAAGAGGCTCATACCATGTCTGAGGCATAGGTAATCATTTTTCATAATTTTGATTACTAACTTGACCATTAGTATGTCCATTACTTTGCATAGGCTGTTTATCTCTAGCCAATCTTTGCTGAAGAACATTTGAATTTTCCTCAATATGCCTTGTGATAGTTGATTGATGGGAATTCATTTGATCCATGAAGGATGTTGCCATCTTTCCATTGTATACATTAATTGCTGTCCCATGACATCTACCAAGCCTCCCCACGGATTCATTGGCTGGGTAGACGGAACAATGGATGGTTCAATTCCGCGGCCTTGTCTAATATTTTGAACATGAGATGCATGTTCTGAGTTGCTGGTCTCTTCGACCATAGGTTCTGATGAGATAGGTGCTTCCATAGGATGTGTTATCACATTATCCTCCAGATCAGGTACTTCTACCTCTCCCTCCACACCTTCTTCCAGGTGTTCATTTTCTCCTTGTCTCCTACGTCTAGCCATTTTAGGGTCCCATTGGGCGTGCCAAAAATATATGTTGTCTTTTTTGGCTTTTGAAGGTTAATAATGTAAATTTAAGCATGCCATCAAGGATCAATTAGTCCTTATAGAATATTAATTGCCAACCAATTATCAGACGATTGTGTTATAGTTCTTTCAGCCTCAATAAAGAGGACTTTTACCGATGGCCTGTTTAGGAGAAATTAGTAAATAACAACAAATGAACAATTTCAGAATCTGAATTTCATTAAGTAAATGAAAGCTTACAATGATCTGACCCAGCCTCGTAGAGGTTCACAGCAACAAACTATTTGAAACTACTCCTAGGAAATGAAGTGCAATACAGGAATTAAAGTGCAGAAATGTAAAGAACTGTAAAACTGGAAGAAAAATGAAGTAAATAAACTAGTTTTTTGATCTAAGTCTGGGTCTTTCATTCTGGGGCCTTCTCTACTATTTATACTGTTCAATGATAACCGTCAAGGTGGTCTTCAAACCATCGAAATGTCCTCCCATGATTGCTGAATGTGCTCTTCTCACAGTTAGTTCTCACAGTTAGTCCCATTATGCCACTCTTGCAATTAAGCTTCCCTCCTAATTTTGAATTTAAACTTTACAAGTAATTGTTAGGCCACATGATCTTGTATCTCTCAATTATTCTAATGCTACGCAGATCCATTATTTCCAATACGAACTGCCACATGTCTGACTTTGATTGGCAACTTGTATTAACTCCCCACATTGCTCTCTTATGCCATGTGTTAAATTGTAATTGGCTTTTACAAATTATGCAGTCAACACGAACTCAAGTTGAATTAGCTCAAGCTTGACTTGAGGTCGAATCTGTTCACGAGCCTTAAAGAATAAAAATTTAATGAACCGAATTGAAAGGGTTCCTTATTGAACCGAGATCGAATCTGTTTACGAACAATTTTGTTAATTTGCAATCCTAGACATAAGCTAACGAATAAATGTAATGAATCTTATTGTCAAAATCAATCATAGTAGAAAGTACCACATCATATAAAAATTTCTCAACGAAATGACACTTTTTTATTGACTTGTGTCTTGTGACACCACGTCTTATAAGTACGTGATGCCTTACTGGTAGCGAATAATTTCTTGTTTGCCTCCATTATAATGGTAATTACATCGCTACGTAGCACATAACACGTGGTGCCTGACCAATGGAGATAACACATCAACCGGACTCAACTGATCCTTGGGTAGCAAGAATCAATATCCTCTCTTTCATTTCTCTCCTTAACTCTCTACTTACTAGGTCATTGGGCTCACTTTTGGGTCTAATTTCAATAATCCGAACAGTTCACATTTTAAGATTTATTGAGTATATCATACCTGCAAAAAATCAAGTTGATCAGATATCAGAAAGCATGTGTTCGGAAAACTGTTTATTAATTTTTTTTTAAAAATATGGTTTGTAGTTCGATGATCCGAACACGTAGTTTCTGATATCCGATCAACTTAAATTTTTACAGGTATGATATACTCAATAAATCTTAAAATATGAACGGTTCAGATTATCAAAATTAGACCCCAAATGAGCCCAATAACTTAACAAGTAAGAAGTTAAGGAGAGAGATAAAGGGGAAGATCTTGGTCCGGGTAGTAGTAGCAAAATCGCTCCGCTCCTTCAGTTTCTAAACCAGGCTTGTCTTCAGTTTGTTACGCCATTTTGGGTGATTTTGGGAGAAGTTGTCTCGATGAATAATTTTTCATATTGTTATTGGCTAGCATCTCATTGGGTTGGAAATGTGAGTCTAATTTTTGGATTCGAATAGCACTATTTTTTTTTTTTTATATTTAGGTTTTGTTTGGTAACATGTTATTTTAGTAATTTTTAATTTTTTAGCTTAAATATAAAATAAAAAAACTGAGTATGTTTGGGATGATTTTTAAATTTTTACGGAAAAAAAAACGTGTAATAAGTTAAGAAGTTTTTTTAATCATTTTTAATGATTTTTTGACTTTTAAATTAAAATTCAATGTTCTCAAAGAGGCCTCATTTAAACTCTCAAAAAAAAGATGTGGGTTTCACATCCCCTCTCTCTATGGATATACATGGCTATGGGTAGGGGTGTAACTTTGGCCCACCGGCCCGAGGTTTAGCTGGGGCTTAGGCCATGCATTTTTTGGACCAGCCCAACCCAAAGGCAAGCTTGACGAGCTCGGCTTGAGGCTGAACTCGTTGCCCATCCCCCCTTCACCCAATGGTCGCCCATTGGCCCGCACAACCCACCCCCAACGATCACATTAAGTTAAAGGGCTCACTCTACCAATGATCAAAACTTTGACGATTGATTTCAAAAAAAAAAAAATTAACCCATACTTTTATAAATCTATAAATACCCCCTATTTAATTTATCTTTCACTCACAATTCAACTCTCAGCTCTCTCAACTTTCAAGGCTCATTCATAAGTGGCAATAATTTTCCAGTGTGCAAGAACAAATTGTTATCAAAAGAACTTAAGTTTTGTATCACATTCACCATTTAGTAACATAAATTGTTTTAATTGATAATTATTAGTTACTTAATTTTTTGTTAATTGTTAATATGGATTCTATACTAATGTAAATTTGCATGATTTTTATCACTATTGATCAACACGAATCAGTTGTCACTATAACAAATGGCACTTTTGGTGACTAAATTTTTAGTCGCCAAAAGTCATTTTTTATTTGCCGAAACCTTTTACCGACTAAATTTTTTGCTCGGTAGATTAGTCGTGAAATAATTGTCGGGAATGGTAATTGGCGACTAAAAAAGATTTAAACGCCGAAGGTCCTCAATTGGCGACTAATTTTTTAGTTGCCAAAAGGTTTCAAACAAAATTAATATCACATTTTCAGCGACCAAAACTTTTTGTCACCAAAAACTTTAATTATTTAGAATGACTAAAGTTTTAGTCACCAATTTTTTTTTGTTCATCCTTTTTTTTTTTTAGCTACTAAATGTATTAGTCACCTAAAGTCTAATTTACCTAAAGTCAAATTTTTTGAAGTCACCTAAAGTTTATTTATTTAAAGAACAAATTGTTATCAAAAGAACTTAAGTTTTGTATCACATTCACCATTTAGTAACATAAATTGTTTTAATTGATAATTATTAGTTACTTAATTTTTTGTTAATTGTTAATATGGATTCTATACTAATGTAAATTTGCATGATTTTTATCACTATTGATCAACACGAATCAGTTGTCACTATAACAAATGGCACTTTTGGTGACTAAATTTTTAGTCGCCAAAAGTCATTTTTTATTTGCCGAAACCTTTTACCGACTAAATTTTTTGCTCGGTAGATTAGTCGTGAAATAATTGTCGGGAATGGTAATTGGCGACTAAAAAAGATTTAAACGCCGAAGGTCCTCAATTGGCGACTAATTTTTTAGTTGCCAAAAGGTTTCAAACAAAATTAATATCACATTTTCAGCGACCAAAACTTTTTGTCACCAAAAACTTTAATTATTTAGAATGACTAAAGTTTTAGTCACCAATTTTTTTTTTTGTTCATCCTTTTTTTTTTAGCTACTAAATGTATTAGTCACCTAAAGTCTAATTTGTTTTTAGCTACTAAAGTTTTAGTCACCTAAAGTTTATTTATTTATTTATTTTTGGCTACAAAATATTTAGTCACCAAAAGTATTTTTTTCGTGTTTTTTTTTTTTTTTTTTTTGGCTACTAAAGTTTTAGTCACCAATTTTTTTTATTTGATTTTTTAGCTACTAAAATCTTAGTCACCTAAAGTCAAATTTTTTGATGGCTACAAAATATTTAGTTGCCAAAAGATTTGCTTTCATTTTATTTTTTTTAGCTACTAACTATTTAGTCGCTAAAAATATTTACTTCATTTTTAGTCACCAACTGTTTAGTCGCCAAAAACATCACGTTATGTTTTTAAAAAAAAAAATAATTTTCCATAGCCTATATGTATTCCGTGCAACTTGTACGATATATATAATCAAAACAATACATATATTATCAATCATTACACAATTTGCATCCATTTTACTTACAACTATCAAAAAATGAATAACTTTTAATGTCAAATTCCATACAAACCAAGTATTTCCAACCTAAAATAATAATTCCATACAAAACAAAAAATCCTACGAAAACCATGTCCTACTCCATACATAAAAAATATATTCACTACCATGCCAAATGACCATTTGACATGGTACAAAATACATTGGTAATCGGCCCATAGAGGAATCCTTTAAAAAATTCAATTAAACAAACAGTTGTACAACTGAGTTATTTAAGCTCAAGGAGCCAAGTAAATTTCATTTTCTGTAGAAAGATTTAGAACTCAAAAGATGTGATTCTGTTGGAGACCTATCATCTTACCATTGCACCACATGAGGCCAAAGCTACTGAGGCCACTTGACTTTCCCGAGAAGATTGAGAAAACATATCAGTATGCAATGCCTTACATATCAATGAGAAATGGAAAGATGTTTAAAAAAATAAAAATAAATGTACCAATGGGAGCTACAGAAGCAAGATATATTGATGTGTAGATAGTCGATGTAAAAACAATAGCATAACTGAGGAGTCAAATGGCATGCCCCGAGCTCCTTCTGCTAGCACACCATGTATAATTATTTTTTTATCTTATTTTTTCACTCCTAAATACAAAACCATGAGATTCATAAACATAAAACAATGAGATTCACACTCATAAATGTATATGAGACAGACTCACTTGCATCTTGAAGTGAAAAGAAGAGGTAAACAACGTAATCTACATCGAACATTTTCCATTAGAGCGTCTCAAGCTTGATGGTGAAAATTGATTTCTCACATATGCTTTTAACTTTCATAAACTTCCTTAATTCATCAACCTAACTTTACAATCAAAACACCATATCTCAATTTCTAAGTCGCAAATGAATCTTTTAAGTATAGAAAATTGAGCATAAAACCATATCATGATGTACGGGCTTAAAGAATGTAAGTGAAATTATCTCACTAATTTGTGTAACAAATAACATAAAGCAAGGAAACCACAACCTCAAAGCAGCCTATTATGTGAAGAAAATTGAAACAAACATCAAAATACACATGGTGCCAAATATAGCAGAATTCATATTGCAAATAGTATATCTAAGACTAAAATGATAGAAATCAAATTAGTCTATTTTCTCATGAGATGCATAGCAGATTGACCAATGTACTTGATGCTCTTGCTAGAACTAGATGTGACTCTCAGACAACCATAAAATTCATACTAAGAAGCAGGAATATTGTATTAATTATCTGCTATAAGTAGAGCATTCCAAGTTTTCTTTCTAATCATAAAATAACATAATTTAGGTACACATGCATTGATCGCATGGTTAGAGGAAGTTCTTCCTAAATCATTTAAACATACAATGAAGAAGAGTGCAGTTATTTGGATACAATAAAAGTCTAATAGAATAAATAGAAAAACCATGTATGTAATGTTCATTCTAGTGAATCACTCTATTATATTAAATAATACGTAAACATATATATGAAGTCTCCTAGAAGAACATCTACAATGAGAAACACTACAAACACAAATTTTCATCTCTTTTGCTATACCTTTGTATTAACTGGTTCTACATATTAGTCAAAAATCTTGCTCAGGCAATTCAATCATGAGATGAACATGAACATGTGTTCTCTAGAGTGTTAGTTGGTACCTCTGTGTCTTCATTCCTTGGTTTTAGATCATTTTTGAAATGATGGATCAAGATTGTCAAAAAGCTTCCTAAGTTCCTGCCAAAGGGATTCATTCAACAATAAACATCAAACACACACGACAATGAATAATATTAACTGGAAAATATTCTAAACATGAAGAGTTATGAAACACTTTGCCTAGTTTGAAGAAAATAAAATCGTGATTCAATAATTATATACAATAAACTGATTGTTTCTTATCTTTTTTTTTTTTGTTTTTAGCTTCACCTAGTGTGTTGCAAGAGTAGACTGTGTTGCCTAAGAGAATTTGCATCAATTTAGAATAGGTTATAAGTGAAAATTAGAAGCTTTAACAACCAGAAGCATTCTGATTAGATTAGTGTGTGCTTTCTAGCTACTCTCTATTGTGATTCGATGTAATTGACGGATTTGATGCTTCCCCAACCAAAAACCTAAGTGATCCAATGTAATCGTTGAGTATGATTGTCAGATACTTCATTAATATGTGTGTGTGTGTGTGTGTGTGTTTGTGTGTGTGTGTGTAATAAGACTTAAATTGACTCTAAATAGGTTAATCAAACATCTAAATTGTTCTCAATGAAAAATTTCATATTAGTCCCTCTTTTTCTTCCCAAGCTCTGCAGAAAGAGATTATAAAATATAAGGGGTCGACAATCTTTTCTTGACAATATATAAATCATATTGTAGACACCCCATTTTTGACCGCCTGTAAGACTCGGGTGCTTTGTCCTGTGCATTCGATGATGAAAGTTACATTATGTGTGATTCGAATGCTCATGAAAAACTCCAAGGACGGGCTTTGAAACAGTCCCAACACCTTCCTATTTACCTTGTTTATACTTCAGAGGTCCCTTTTTGAATATTGTACCACCCTACACTGAGCTTGAAACAGAGAAACAAGGCAGCACATTAGGGCCCGACCGTGCCTCATTGGTAGCCGACCGTGGCCATTTGAGGCCAGTCGTGCATCGGTAGCGATAAACACTGTTCTGGGCGGGAGCCCACTAGCTGTCTATTTTTGAAGATATTTTCGACTTATTTTGCTCAAATTCTATAAATACGAGGTTATATCTCTATTTTGAGGATTGAACAATTTCCAAAAAGCCTATACACTTACTTGAGAGCCCTTTCTTCATGTGCAAGCCATCTTTGAGAAAGCTTGCCATCTTTGAGTCATAGCTATACACCATACAAACCCTCAAACATTAACCTTGGAGCCTTGGTTAAGCCTTGAGAATCACAATTCAAACTTGAGAGTGTGTTTGGACCAAGTTTGATTCACACCAAGTTTGATCAAGTTTGATTCGAACTTAAGCTACCATCTTTTCTCTTGCTTTCATTTCTGTCTCTTACTATCAATTTCTTGTATCTTTGTATTGTTTTGAATCCATTTGAAGTGTTGGAACTTGGGTTTGAATAGCTATCAAAGGTAGAAAGGTTTAATACCCTTTTCTTGCACCTCACTTCATAGCTCACACCCTTGTATTTACACTCTTTTTTTTTTAGTCTTCAAACTGATTTTCAGATTTCAAAATAGGCTAAAAAACATGGTTTGAGGTCTCAAAAATGGAAGGGCTAGCCACATCTGCTTGCTCTTGTTCACTTGCCTTGTGATTCCTTGCTATTTCCTATCTTTTTCGTACTCTTTAAACATCATTTTAGTCACTATTTTTTTACATATTAAGGGCTGTTTAGACTTGTTTTAATTCATTTAATTGATTTATGCTTTGAATGCTTTCCCTATCATGCTATAAGTCCTCATGGTTTTGCTTGTTTAGGCCTTAGACATCAAGCCATTTGAGTTGATAGCTTTTCTTTGCTTGGTTTTCATATTAAGAGTCTCCTTCTTCAAATCAATCTCATACAATCATGTCTACAACCTCCCTTTTTTCTTCTTTCTTTTTGTTTGAGAGTTATATCAAAGGATTGATAGTTATTCAAGGCATGGGAAAGAGACCTATACTCAATGGCTTAACCTCTTCGAAGGTTCATCGTCAAGGCGTAGTCCTTCTTTCATGATTCGTATCACTTCTGGTTTGACATTTCTTCTCATGTAGTAGACTTAACTATCATTTTGGGACAAATTGATTAAAAAATGGATATGACTAATAAAATGGGCTTAAAACCAATGAAACCGACGTAAAGAAAATGAGTAAGATTGCTTGGATTCGGCCAGATGTTTTACCGAGTTCATAGTGTCAAGAGTCGTCCCGCACCAATTCATGATGTGTTGATGAAACTTGAAGCGTGTTTACCTTTCTCTTTGAGCTCACTTCATGATAGGAGGGACGAATGGTTGTTCATTACATTGATTGATTTTTGTCTAATTGTTCCCGAAATCGTCAAGTGATCAACTTGCTTATTGATGGTTTTGGAACCAACTTCGTTATTCTCTTGAGCCTCTCTATGACAGAGAAGAGTATAAGGGACAAACAAAGCTTAGAAAAGCTTTGTTTGCACTATTTTCACCTCAAAGCACAGACGTAGATTTTTGCATGAAATCAGGGCACAGTCGGCCTTGTTTGGGCCTGGCCGGGCCTCATTGGGGGCCAACCAGGCTCCAATGTTTAGCAAACAGTGTGTTTTTACAAAAACAAAGGGCAGTGGCTGAAGGTGACACAGGACAGGTTCCAAGGAAGACAGACATAACTGCTTCTGAAAACAGTCACATGCGTGCAATCCTTGTGCATCTTTGTTTGTCAATATTGTAAATTAATGTTCTCATTATTGTTGTAATTAATTAATTACCATTGTAGTTATCATTTTTGTAATTATTATTAATGTGTATTCGTAATTGTCATAGTTAGTTAACTTAGCTAGTTAGTTTTATTGTTCATCCTTGTTGTAATAAATGAGATAGCTAGTTAGTTACTTAGTATTCATTAGATTAATTCTTTCATTTGGTTTTGTAATAGTTAGTTTATTTCAGACACTTGGACATTCATTCGGACCCTCTTACATGAGGGCAAACAATGTAATAAGTGTGTATGTCTTCTAACCCCCATTTCTTTCTCCCTTTTATTTCTTTGCTTATGATCGTAGAATAGAGCATTATGTTTTAATTATCATTTTTCATGACCAAAGTATCCATTTGTCTTACATGCATCAAAGCTCGGTTCATCATTCTAACAAAGCACTATTATTGCTTAAATTCTTTAAATACGTGCTTAGATCGCATGTTATCAAATTGCTTCAAATACCATGTTAGTAGCCGAGCCCATTAATTGCATAATTTTATGTGTTGTATTAGCCATATTGCATTAGTTAGGATCACACATTTTTTTTTTCTAACTCTTTTGTCTTTTTGGCTTGCCTCGAAGTATTAGGTGAGCATTTAATTGCTTTAGCATACCACATGCATGTGATTGTTGCCATGTCATCTAAGCATAATTCCATGAGCCTAAGTGCTTAAGTGATATATCTGTTTGAATGCCGGTGGATGGAGGCTAATTTCTGAAGTTGGAATAAATTGATTAATGTACATATAAACTCACTTTTTTTGAGTGATGCGTATTCAAAACAATTTTCAAATAGACATGAAATCAAAGTGTTTCAATTTTTGCAAATTAGTCTATACTTGTGTGCGTCACATAGTAATGCTAGCCTAAATAATCGGAACAAGAGCATATAATGTAAATAAGAATTACATCATAATTAGTAGAGGCCGATCTTTGATCGGGCGAGTGGGGTGCTTACTTCATGACCTTCCCTTCTCATACGTAAGTTCCCGAGCCGAGACAATCTTGGTGATGACGGACACATGGCCATTGGCACGAGTCATGAGGTTCCTAAATTTTCTAAAAATATTTAGGTGGCGACTCTATATCTAGCAAAGCAGTCTATTTTTGGCATTTTGATTCAAAATCAATTTTCTAAAAGATTTTTCGGATTCAGACTCGTTTGTGTTTATCTATTTCACATTGCACTTGTGCAATCAGATTCAAAACCACGGGAGTCCGAACTGTAGGGCTAGTCGTAACCGAAAGAAGCACGAAAAGAAAGCTACACATATGTTAACATGAAATTGGCATCTCATAAGCAAAAACGCATATTAACAAAATAACTTCTCTCTCATGGGCATATTGTCAAGCACATTGTGTGCAAGTTATATGCTAAAAAACACCAAGAGAATACACAAGCATGTAAAATCAATACTACAAGCATCTGTAAAAAGAACACAAAGTTTATGACAATGGCATACCTTATTGTGTGGTTTGGGAGTTGATCTCTAGACACGGTGAATTCCAAATGGTAGGTGTATATATGATTTAATACAATTACTAACTAACATTTTTACAAAAGCAATCGATCAAAAACCAAAAATGGCAGCATAATGTATATTAGAACCCTAGGGTTTGAAATCAGAGTTAAGGAATAAGGAATTGGGAGTTACCAAAAGAAATCTTGATTGAAAATGAAATATTTGTCGTCATTTGCATTGGAATCAATGTCTATCTTGAGGAAGTAGATTACTAAAACAATAAATTAAACTCAATAAATCATATAAAACCCTAGAGCAAGAGTGAGAAATGGGGAAATGGAGGAACGAGGAGAGAGAGAGAGAGAGAGAGAGGGGGGGACAAAGAGAGGGAACCTATTTGTATTGTGCCGATGGCGGTGGTGGTGGCGGTGGCAATGGCGATGTGCGACATACAGTGAGCAACGGTGGTGAGTGACTGCGGTGAGGTGAGGTGAGGTGACGTGACTTATTCTCTATCAGAGGGAGAGAGAGAGAGAGAGAGAGAGA
Organism: Camellia sinensis; assembly: GCF_004153795.1. Classification (NCBI taxonomy): domain Eukaryota; kingdom Viridiplantae; phylum Streptophyta; class Magnoliopsida; order Ericales; family Theaceae; genus Camellia; species Camellia sinensis. The sequence goes on along the minus strand of NW_021026017.1, from coordinate 374,911 downwards.
GAGAGGGAGAGGAAGAGAAGAATGATCTCAAATCTAGACGCCAATCTCAATTTTTTCCCATTGAAATTTTATAAACGATTTGGCGACTAAATTATTTAGTAGCCAAAACCTTAACTAAAGGTGACTAAATATTGAGAGAGGGGGAGAGGAAGAGAAGAATGATCTCAAATCTAGATGCCAATCTCAATTTTTTTCCATTGAAATTTTATAAACGATTTGGCGACTAAATTATTTAGTAGCCAAAACCTTAACTAAAGGTGACTAAATATTTTTTTTAGTCGCCAAAAGAAATAATTTGGCGACTAATTGTTTGGTAGCCAAAGACTAACAATAAAATTATGGCTATTATTTGGCGACTAAATATTTTTTAGTCGGCAAAAATTAATATACTACGACTAAAGAAAACTTTAGTAGCCTAAAAACTAGACTAATGCCCACTAATATATTTTTTAGTCGCCTATTGTGACACATTTAGTGATTAATTTTTTTTTTAGTCGCCAATAGATAACATACCTCGTCTAAAAAAATTTAATAGCTAAATTCTAAACCAATGCTGACTAAAAGTCTTTTAGTAGCCAAATTTGGTTGCCAAAAATGTAAATTGTTGTAGTGTGTCCTCCTACCCTTGTTGCGTCATCATCATTATGTAAACAAAAAAACTAGGGTCACAGAATTTGGGACCCAGAATGTACCCAGAAATGGGTTTGGGTCGAGTAGATTGAATTGATGAAGTATGGGGTCCATATATGAAATGAACTTGAGCTATTGATATGAAATTCTAGGTAATTTCTGAGTTTTTATATTTGGGTCTGTAGCATTATTGTTATGTAAAGAGTCTAGTGTTTGGCAGTATTTTGAAATAATAATTACAACTCTTTCGGATGGTGGAATTGAATTGAAAACAAAATGTAAAATTTGTACAAAAAGTCTTAATGGATTATGAGTAGGTGGTACTAGTCAATTAAGAAGACATTGTCATACGCATTTACAAAGTCAACAATCAGATATTAGAAATCAAATGCAATTAGAGAGTTCACCAACTAATAATCTGACTACATTTTCATTGATCTTGGAGGTGCACACGATATGCTAGTTAATTATATTATTAAATGTGAACACGCATTTACTATGAGTAAATGTAGTGATTATGCTAAATTAGTTGAAGGAGCTTATATAACTCAATATCAAGGTTTTTCAAGAAACACTACTAGAAACAAAATAGGAGTATTAAAGAATATATCAAGAGATCAAAACGAAATTATTTAATAATTTTAAAGATTTAAATGGAAAAATTTATTTAACATCTGATATGCAGAACTCAAAGTAAGGCTTAAAATATCAATCCATTACTATACATTATATAGATAATGAACGAAAATTGAATAAAAAAATTATTTTATTTAAATTAGTTGAACTTCCATATAATGGTCATTCACTTTGGATAGCAATAGAGAATGAATTAATTGAGTGAGTTTTACAAAATAAAATATTTATCATTAGTTTAGATAATACAATACATTATAATTAGACTGTATCTTATTTTAAATCCACTTTATCATCATTACCTCTTAGTGATGCTTTATTTCATGTTTGTCATTGTGCTCATGTTTTAAATTTGATTGTTAAAGAAATTATGAGTCAGTATGATCATTTTGTAACAACAATAAGAAATCAAATTTATAAAATTAATAACACCACTTCAGGCTTGGTTTGGCCAGTTGACACAATATAGTAACTCGGGTCGTATGCCGTCTTAGATAAGTTGCCAGGACACTCCGACAACAGATTAATACCTTTCTCCAAGGTCAACTTCCCTTCCATTACAAGTTTCATCACCATATGCTTGGATTGAGGTTTGGACATGTTCATCATGCACAAATCTGCGCCTTCAGGAATGAACAATGTCGGTTTTGGTAGGTGGGAGGGAGTAATATATAGGCTGGAGTCGTAAGAGGTGGCCAGTGTATGGATAAGGTTAAGGTTTTGAGGTAGGGGGACTTGGTTATGGGCTGGGAGTGGATTGGTGGTCACATTTGGCTTCTGGGTGGTGCGATAACCTTGTTGTCAATGAGATCCTGAATCTCATGACGCAAACGAAAGCACGGATCAGTGTCATGACCGTGCTACTTGTCATGACCCAAACCACCCCTATGGATTAAGGTCATAACTGGCCAAGAATCATGAGATTACCTGCGGCCTCAAACTTGATTAAACTTGATTCCAGAGAAATAAAGGGGCCAAACGGAAGCAGACTTAAATATTTTGTCCAATGAGCTGTGCTTACATGGCATAGTAAAATTATTTCAAAAGCATTTCATAATAACTCACACGTATATACCGAATCAGTATCTTATACATCCAGGAACTTCAAACAACTATTTAGCCAAACAAAGACTTATATACATAGGTGATACAACATATGTACCAAAATAGCAAAAGGGTTAAACAAAATAACAAAAACAATGTCTCATACGTGAGACATTCGGGCTGACTCTTCAAAAACTTGACTCCCTCTCATATCCTTCACTGAGGTTGGGTTTGGACCTCTCTTTTGCCCACCTACATGCACATAAATGAGAGCGAGTGAAAGCCCAGTGAATAATATCAAAATAAAGAAATTACATAAATGAAATTCGTATCGGACATATCCAATAGCCTTAGGCCCATCCATGTTTCTATTTAGTACATCAAACGGCCTCGGGCCCAATCCATCCATGTCAAACGGCCTTTGGCCCAATCATATATGTTCATGTCACACGACCTTTGGCCCAATCATTCATATCAAACGGCCTTTGGCCCAATTATTCATATCAAAAGGCCTTTGGCCCAATCATTCATATCAATCAAACGGCCTTTTGCCCAATTATTCATATTATGTGCATTTCATGCTTTGGGATCATAAGCATGTCGTAATCATAATCATATTCCAACGACTTTATTCAATTATTAGCATAACAAATATCCAATTCAATTTAACAACTCCGTAGAACCCATAGATAAGTGAGCATTTGGGAAGTAGCATACTTCAAAACATTCTTATTAAGATATTACTCACAGTGTTCTGCCGTAGGATTTGCCCTTGCACTTGACCCTACACAATTTACAACATATTGGGTCACAAGCGATTCAATTCATTCTCAATTTGTTTATTTCTCTTAGGCCTTTTTCTTATCCTTTTAACTCATTTATAATGTTCAATGCATGCCTAAGAGTGCTTAGAAATGAAAGAGAATGGAAAACAAAATACAAAATAACTTTTTAGAATTTCTAAAATAGGACTCTCCGCTCGAGCACAGCTTTGGTCGCTCAAGCGGACCCTTTTGGTTTGCAAAAGTACTGGTTGTATGCATTTTACGCTCGAGCAAGACCTTCGACGCTCGAGCGAGGAGTCTTGTAAAACAGGGTACGCTCAAGCGCAGATTCGACTACTCGAGCCACAGTGTAATCTCTGCAAAACTTCTGGGAGCTACATTTCCACGTTCGAGTGAGGCTTTTCACGCTCGAGCGGACAAGTCGAATTTTGGGTTTTCCAGAATTATGTTTGAAGCTCAAAAACATACTTCAAAGGCTCCAAAGTTTGCAAATCAATGCCAATTCATAGAAAAACGTTGTATATCATAAGAACTTGGATAAGTTAAGACCAATTGTCTAAAATCATGGTCCATTTCCAAAACTATCCATTTCACAACTCATGCATTCAAACTTCAAACCTTCAAGGACCATTCATGCATGTAAATTATGGACATTAATTCTACTTCAAATGGTATAAATAATGCCCAAAGTCATGAAACTCAACAAGACTATGCATGCATGTGTGATTTGATGCTTAATTCTTCATATTTAACATGCTACATGCGTGATTACACAAATTCATGACAATTCTCGATATGCATGGTTATATTGACTTCAAATTCATTAGAATGAACTCAATTCTTGCTCTTAATTACATATCTTGCTTGAATTCACTCAATTATGAACTTAAACTCATAAAGTTGAGTTTAATTACTCACCTAAGAGCTCCAATCTCCCAAATTCTAGCTAGTTCTTGAGCCTAGCCTTCCAAATCTTCAAGTTATGAGACAATTCTACAATTTTTCCTCTTCCTCTCTCTCTAGAGTGTGATTTCAGCTAAATAAAGGAAGATGAGCTCCAAAAGTGAGTGTAAGTGCAAATAGGTCACTTATATATATGTTTGTCAAATCAATTTGATTAAGGCTAATTAATTGAGCTTAAATTAATCAATTTAATCTAATTATTTTGATCCTAATCAATTTTTAATCAAATTTCACCGTAGGCTCTAAAAATCATGCTAAGCACAAAAATACAGTCAATTTCGCTTTTTGATGCCTTTACGATCTTTAATTAAATTTTATAGCAAAGAATCAAACAGATTTTCTTACGGTGAATAGATAGAAATTCAAAAACAGGTATAATTATATAAATGACACTCAAAATCATATTAAGCACATAATCACAATCATAATTAAGATTAATTTACATAACACGGGACAGGGTTATGACACTACTGGTGAAAAGCACAATATTTTGCAGGGTTATGCTTGGGTGGAAGATGATTGGGCAATGAGCGAGGTTCCAAGGGTTTTAGGTGCTGTTTCTTGACTAACACCTGCATGGCTTCGGAAAGGGTCATATATAGTTGGTTAAAAGTCCTCTGGGGTCGGGTAGGGTTGGATGATGTTTGTGAGCTTGTGTTGGCAAAGGGGTTGGCAGTCTTGGTTGTGGCGACAACACTTACATCCAATGGCCTTGTAGTTGTGTTACTATTAGTAGCATTGGAACTGCGGATTAATGGCCTCTTGGCTGGCTCCTTTTCCTCAATAATGTGTCCCTGTTTCATGGCATCCTCAATTTGCACCCCCATTTCATGGAGCTCTGTGAATGTAAATGGAGGTAGGACAATCATCTTTTGCAACAACTTGCCATGTAGATTCCGGACAACCATTCTGATCTGGTCCTTCTCGGAAGGCCTCATGGTCGTCATCGAGGCTTTAGCTCTCTATCTTGTCACAAATTCAGAGAAACCCTCCTTCGGTTCTCAGCGTGTTGCCTCGAGATCACGAGTTATGACGTCAATCTGCATATTGTAAGAGTACTGAGTAATAAAGGCCTTGGCCATCTCTTCCCAATTCTATTTGACGGAATCTTCCAACTTAGCATACCTGACATGGTGCGACCAAAGAGAGACAACTTCTGTAGTCTAGTTAAGTCTATCAGCCGCAAGATATCCGAAAACAGTCGTAAGTGAACCATCAAATCCCTAGAACCGTCAAAACGATCAATGTGCGACATCTTAAACTGATCCAGTAATGTAACTGCATAATTAGTGGACCCATCCTCTATGTCTGGGATAGAGTTGACCCCTTGCACTCTCTTGAACAATTTTTCCAGTGTATTGACCTTGAGTGCAGTTGGATCAACCTCAAACTCGAACGGAGCCTCAGTTTGATAAACTGAGGCTTTGGAGGCTTGTGTTGGGATTGGCTCTGCTAGATTACCCTGGTTTTCTTGAACATTGGTAGTATGAGCGGTGGGTCCAGGCGCTAGGATAGCCGTAGTAGTGCATGGGATGCGGAGGCCGCAGCCTGCTGTGGCTGCTGTTATTGTAGTTTGGTTATAACCTTAGGCTGACGAATCGTAACCTTGGCCTGACGGGTCGCATCGTGTTGTAGTGTCTCAACTGTTTGCTGCAATTGAAGTATTAGTTCCTCCATATCGGCTGGGGGGATACTATGCCATGGGAATGGGTGATTGTCTTTGAGCTGAGCTAGAAGTAGACAACTGTTCTTGACCTGGACTAAACCTAAGTGAGCTGAGAGGTGACTGCTGTAAGAAATGGACTAGTGAACTCTGTTTAATTCTCCTTTGCCTTATAACCGGTGGTAATGAGGTAAACACAGGTTATCCCCGAACAAGATCCCCGGCCTTGCACAGTCTTCTGACTCAGGTCCAGAGTACTTGGAGGATATCAGAACTTTTTGAAATTGTGATTTTGAACTACCTAGCAAAGAAATAAAGCAAAAGAGCAACAATCAGAAGCCGCACAGTGCCTCAGCTAAGACATTCTATCAACACAGATATTATCAAAGCTGTAGGACTGCACTCCACACTGAATCTTGCCCCAAAATAGATACTAATTTTGCAACTGCTATGCACATTCCTGTACAGTTTCACTGTAAAGCACATACCAGTTAAGAGAGAGCCAAGACACTCCTATGAGGGGGTAGGGTTACCCTATCCTAGTTTTGTCATGAACTAGGTTTCACTATTTCAATCAAGCGGTTTCACGCAATCCTGCACTCGGGTGAGCATCTTGTCCTAGTTTGGAACAGTCACTATGGCTTCACTATATGCAGCTAGGCCAAATGGTCAAAGGGGGTACCTCAGTAAGACCACCTAATATACCTCTCATACCTAACATTGAGAAGTGAAAGGAGGATCAAACGGTACAACGGTAGTCCAGATCCAAGGGTTGTGTTCCCAACATGGCAGAGCCCACGACCGGTCAGCCTTTTGGCAAGCTTTTAGGCAAGCCTCCAGCAAACCGTCTAGGAGTAGTAGATGGAAAACATAGTGACTTAAGCGCACCAATGCAAATACAATGCAAAGAACATATACATGTAGATAAAAATTCACATCATGATGTTCGAGTCAAGTTCTCTAATGTCCCCAGCAGAGTCGCCAGAAACTGTGGCCCGACTATTTGTGCTCCTTTCGGAGATGACTAGCCCCACAATTCGGACTCCCATGGTTTTGAATCTGATTCCACAAGTGCAATGTGAAATAGATAAACACAAATGAGTCCAAATTCGGTAATTATTTTTCAAATGCCAAAAATGGACTGCTTTTCAGATATAGAGTCGCCACCTAAATATTTTTGAGAAATTTAGGAGACCCGAGACTCGTGCCAAAGGCTACTTATCCATCATCACCAAAGTGTCTCGGCTCGGGAACTTACGTACGAAAGGGGAAGGTCATGAATTTAGCACCCCCGCTCGCCCGATCAAAGATCGGCCTCTAGTAATCATGATGTGATTCTTATTTATATTATATACTCTTGTTCCGATTTATTTGACTAACTTACTATGTGTTGCACACAAGTATAGACTAATTTGCATAAATTTGGACATTTGATTTGAAGTTTGTTTTTGAAAATGTTTTGAATATGTGCGCCTTGAAAAAGTGAACTCATTTGTACTTTGATCAAACTATTCCAATTTAAGCAATTAGCCTCTATCCACAGGCATTCAAACAATTTATCACTTAAGCAATTAGCCTTATGGTATCATGCTGGACATGGCAACAATCACGCGTATGCGATATGCTAAAGCAATAAAAGCTTACCCCAATTTCCGAGGCAAGTCAAAAGAGAAACTAGTTAGAAAAATGCATGATCCTAACTAATGCAAAATATGCCTAATACAACACATGCAAAAAATGCAATTAATAGGCTCGACCACTAATTATGACATGTGAATCAATTTGATAGAATGCGGTTTAAATACGTATTCAATGAAGTAATAAACGACAATGCTTGCTAGAATGATGAACCGAGCCTCGATTCATGCAAGACAAATGGATGCAAACATGAGAAATGCTAAAAGAAACATGATGTTCTAAATTACCCATTATAAGCAAGTAAATAAAAAGGAGAAAGACGTGGAGTTGGAAGACATACACATTATTACGTTTTTGCCCTCGTGCAGGAGGGTCTGAATGAATACCCTAGCTAATTACTATGAATTATCTAATCTATTACAACCCAAATGAAATACATTAACTATGCTAGTTAATTATTACAACACCACAAATTAACTAACTACTTTAACTAATTAACTAAGTACAACACAAAACTAACTAGCTATTCTAACTAAACTAACTAATTAGTTACAAGTCCGCTACTTTAAGTACAACATACTACTATTACAACATTATTTAGAAATGAATCCTGAGAATCAAGGTAGGGTTAATGCATGGATGTGGATTTTCACCCAAAAATGCTCCCCATTTTCCTACCGGAATGGTTCAGTTGCACAGTCAGGAGATTGCACTGATTTTTCACCTCAGTTTCTGCTTTGTTCTGTAGGAAACAATACATTACCTTGTTGGAAAAAGTGGCAGCAAGCCAGAAGTAGTGGCCTGCCACCTAGTAAAGGTGGCCTGCCGCCCAGTAAAGGGGCCTTGCCGGCACTAATGTTGGATTTCTCTTGCTGCAATAGAAAATAAACAGAGCACAAACAAAGCATTCTCAAGGGATGATTGCTCACCCTGCCTTTCCTTATCATCAAATAGCTCAAAGGAGGGGTAGGCTTGATTCACAAGCCATCAATCGACGTAATTTCATTGCATGATGACTTATGAACCAAAGCATACAATTTCAATAAATGGTAAGGAAAGACCAACAAAACCTCCTCCCTATCATGGATTGATCAAGGGAAGGGGTTGATATTGACTCTTGAACCGTTTTCATCACTAACAAGTATGAAACGACTCAAGACTCAATAGGTTCAATTGATGTCCAATTGAACACAAACCATTTTATTAGCTTGCTTCATTTTAACCACAATTTCATTACTATATTTTAATTACCTTCCATTCATTAGTCAATTAAGTCCAATAATGAGCTTTAAGTCCATTATTAGAGAGAAGTGTCAAACCAAATGTTGTTTTAGGCATGAGAGAGAGATCATGCCATCGGTAATGAACTCCCAAATGGATTAAACCATTAAGCACAATATCACCCTTCAAGCTTAAACGACACTCTTTTTGGAGCATCTCTCAAAACAAAGAGAAAATGCCAAGAAAGGAGGGAGATTGCAAAGATGCTTAGAGGTGAACACAAGTATAAAAAGCAAGAAATAAATGTTATCAACTCAAATAGGTTGGTGGCTAAGGCCTAAACCACCAAGCCTATAAGGATCATTACACTACAAGCATGCAATACAAAGCATAAATGAAACTAACACATAAAAACAGTCCTAAATTAGCTCAAAATAGTGTTGGAATTAAAGTAAAAATAGCTAAAAGAATAAGCTAAAAATATGGAGCAATTAAGCTAATAAACAAGCACAATGAGGGGAGGCTACCCCCTCCATTTTTGGGACTTCAAAACATGATTTTTAGCTCTGAAAAACTCTAAAAACCAGTGGTAAAAAGTTCAAAAAATGTTTATAAAAAGGTGGGAAACACAAGGGTAAAAGCCTATGAAACAAGGTTCAAAGAAGGGTGATCCATCCCTCTACCTTTAAATGGCTTTAAACCAGTCCAAAAATACAAGTGATAAACAACTCAAAAAACAGCAAGAAAAGATGAGAAAGAAATGGTACAAAATAACTAGAATGTATACCTCTTGAAAAGGAATGATCCCTTGAATTCCCAAACTACTAATTTTACACTCTCAAGTGCTAAAATGCAAGCTTAAGCACCTCAGCAAAGACCCCTCATGGTTTGGTTTAGAGTGTCTAGGCAAAGGTTTGTAAGATGAAAGAGATAGAGAGAGAAATGTAGAGAGAAATATTTTTCAAAACTTTTGCTCTCCAAAATGTTCTAACCCTAAAAAAATAAGAGGGAGTCATCTATATATAGAAATATATGAGACCACCTTAGAAATATCTATACAGACACAACTGGTGCAGTGCATACATTTGTATAAATAGCTGACAAAGGATCTGAGATGTTTGTACAAGTGGGCAGTAGGACACACTAGTAGGTCTGTAAGTCCTTGGATGCACAGGCCTGAAAACTACTGTTTTGGCCCAAAACAAGGCACAAGGTTTATAGGTTCAAAATGAAGGTTTCCTACTGAGGAAATCAAGCATTTGACAAGCGTACACCTTCATTATTGAGTGATCAATTAATGGCGCCCAAGTCTTAAGGGCCATAAAAAATGGGGCATCTACAGTAGCATCCTCTAGAAATGATTAAGACCACTGAATAAGGAGTTGAGCGACAACCTTGTTATTCCTCTTAACCCTATGTCTGTCCAGCACTGCCACGAGTTCCATTTAGAAAGTACCATCAGGGGCGACTAGTGGCAATGTAGGCTATGCGATTATGTTCTAACCCAACTTTTTCTTCAATAAAGAAACATGAAACACTGGACGGATGTGGACAGAAGTAGGTAGCTGTAGTTGGTAAGCAACCTCTCCAATTCTTGCCACAACCTGAAATGCCAAAGAGAAGAAGAAAGCAATAACTGAAGAAATAGAGGAGAGAAAATGGAAAACTAAATTTGGAGTCCATTTATCCATTTTCAGAAAACTTGATTACAGTCAAATCCTCCCCATTTCCCCCTTCAACTGTAGCTATATATAGCTAGAATAACCCTATCCAAAATACTAACTAACAACCAAACCTCATAACCAACTAACTAACCCTCCAACAATCAAACAGCTCTCAACTAATTCTCTCTGTCAAACTGAATTTCAGCTGCCAACTGAGCTAACTAAATCTAAAACTTCCTAAATCATAACAGAACACTTCACTCTTTTATCATTCAAATATAGTTAGAAAGTCTCAGTGTTATTTTGGATTAAAGCGATATCGTTAATTTTTTCATCCAAACTAACGGAATGTGTATTACACACACCATTTTTTAGAGTGGATTTTTGTTTTCTAAAAAATTAGAATAAAATTAATATAACAAAATGATAATTTTACCCCTATTTTCTCCAAATCTAAAATTAGATTAATATGTTAATTAAAATAAAATAAAATAAACTAAAATATAATTAATAATTAGTTTTTATAATTAAATAAAATATAAAATAAACAATAATTAAAAATTGATCTAGAATGTAATCAAATTAAAATTAAATTAACATGTTAGAAATTATAATAAATAATTAAGAATTTAGGTTTAATTGTGATCTAAAATATAATTAAATTAAAATTAGATTAAAAACTTAGTAATCACAGTAAATAATTAAATATTTAGGATTCATTGTGATCTAAAATATAATTAAATTAAAATTAGAATAAAAATTTAAGAATTACAATAAATAATTTATAATTAATTGTAATTTAATTATATTAATACTAGACATTATAAATTATGTGTATGAGAGAAGAGAGAGAAATAAAATAACAAAAAATATAGGGTTTAAGAGTATTATTGTCATTTCACATCTATAATTAATGGTGTTAACGATTCCATTTTAGTCCAAAATCGCATGGGGGCATATGGCTATTTTTAAAAGATAAGGGGGTAAAATACTATTAGGCCCCGTTTATTTTCAGAGGTAGAATGGAGGGGATAGTGAGGGATTAATAGTGAGGGGGATTAAATAAAATTGTGTTTGTTTTGATGATAGTTGTTGGTGTAGGGATTGTTAAATTATTTTTATATAAAATAATAAAACAAATAAAAAATACAAAAATGTTAAACATTAATGTTCAAAAAAAATGCCCAACATGTAAAAAATAAACAAAAAATTTTCAGAAAAAAATAAAGCAAATAAGATAATAATTTTTACTTAACAAAAAATACAAAACATTAAACATTAATGTTCAAAAAAAATAATAATATAATAAATAAAAATAATAATTCGACAAATTATTTTTCTAATACCACATTCACCTCCTCCATCCCAATCCCCCTTCCAAGGCCTATCATAATCCCTTGGTATTAGGAGTTGTAGCTCGCCTTTTTCGTGCCCCCATTCGGAAGGTTGAAAGAAAGCCCTACAGTTCGGACTCTCGTGGTTCTGAATCTAATCTCACAAGTGTAATGTGAAACGGATAAACCAAAGAGTCCAGATTCGGCAAATCATTTTGGAAAATTGATTTTAGGATAAAAAAATGCCAAAATTGGACTGCTTTGCCAGATACAAAGTCGCCACCTAAATATTTTATTTTGGAAAAATTTAGGAAACTCATAACTCGTGCCAAAGGCCACGTGTCCGTCATCACCAAAGTTGTCTCGACTCGGGAACTTATGTACGAGGGGGGAAGGTCATGAATTGAGCACCCTCCGCTCGCCCGATCAAAGATCGGCCATTACTAATCCTGATATGATTTTTTTTATAAACATTATGTGCTTTTGTTTCGGTTATTAAGCTAGCTTTACTATGTGATGCGCACAAGCAAGTATAGACTAGTTTGCTCAATTTGGAACAATTCAACTCATATTTGTTTGTGAAAATGGTTTGAATTTGCCAACTCAAGTGGGCTTAAAGGTTTGCGGATTGCCACCAAACATAGTGGACTTAAAACATGATTTGCCACTCAACAAAGTGGGCTTAAAACTTACATTTGTTGAATCGTTCCAATTCAAATAATGAGCCTTCATCCACAGGCATTCAAGCAGTTTAGCATTTAAGCACATAGCCTCATGGAAAGCATGCTAATCATGGCAACATTCACACTTATACAAATATGCTAAAGCGTAAAAACTCACCTAGTACTCTAAGCTAAGAAGATATGAGTTAGTAAAATTATGTATGGTTCCTAACTATACAAGATGCCTAACGCAACACATGCAATATGCAATTAATAGGCTCGGCTACTAATATGGTATATGATTTAATTTAAATAACATGCGGTTAAACACGTATTCAAATAAGTATTGAAGTGGCAATGCAGTTTGAATGATGCGCCGAGCCTCGGTGTATGTAATACAAATGAATAGATGCAAGCATAAGGTATGCTAATTTAAAATATGTCCCTAATCTAACCATCAAAAGCGATTAAATAAAAGGGAGAAAGACGTGGGGTTAGAAGACATACACGCACGCACGCACGCACACTATTACAACATTACGCTCTCGTGAAGGAGGCTTCAAATGAATAAGCTTATCAACTAGCTACGCTAATTAAGCTAACTAATTTCTACAAAACTGAAATAAATTAACTAACTATTCTAGTTAACTAATTACAAAATGAAATTGAATAACTAGTTAAACTAACTAATTAATTACAACTCTTAGTTAGCTACAACTAATTAATTACAACATATATTTGAATTTCAAAATAGGCTAATCATAAGCTAATTAATTTAAACTAATTAACAAGATAACTCGTCCCAGGATACGAGGGAGGCCCATGCATGCTCGGTTTCCACTTGAAAAGCCACTGCCTTGCTGCTGAATGCCTCTATTTGCACATTTGAACACTGACAATGCTACCCACATCCAGAACACCTCTGCTCTACCTTACTAATACACTGTGCAAATTTCACTGATGGTCGACAAGTGGGATAAGCGGCGGGTTGGCTACCAATAGTGGTTAAAGCCTTAAAACACCAAGCTAATGAAAGGACTTACACTTTAACTATGCAAAACAATGGCAAAACAGTTCAAAACAAAGTGTAAAGCATGCTGGACTTGAGCCACAAAAAGCTAAAACATTAAGCTAATACATGGGACTAACTAGGCATGCAAACAAGACACAAGGAGGGGAGGCTAACCCCTCCAATTTTGGACTTCCAAATGAGTTTTTTGCTGCTGAAAAACCTTTGAAATTCAGTGGTTAAAAGGCCCAAAAAAGTTGATTTGAAAGTGATGAACAAAGGTACAAAAACTTTACAAGCAAAGAACCAAGAAGGGTGAACCACCCCTTAACTGAAAATAACCTCAAACCAACACTTTTAAGCCATAAAAATAAAGCTTTTTATAGTTCAAAATCAGCCTCAAAACAATTGAAAAAGATAGCAAAGTGTAGACACCCCATTTTTGACCGTCCTTAAGACTTAGACGTCACCGTTTGAACACCCGGTGATCATCCATGTTTGTGTTCGTTTGGAGTTCCCGGAGGTCTCGACTACGTGCTTTGCCTCAGGATCTCCGAACTCGACTGTTTAGTGTCTGGTTTTGCACCAAACACTTGTGTTTTGCCTTAGAGGGGCAGGGAATGCCTTATGAGGCATCCCCGTACATCACCGGCCATGGCCAGAGGCCACCGACTGGTATTTTGTTTCCATCGGCAATGTGTACTGCCGGTCAGCACTCTTTATTGCCGGTCGGCAGTCAATTTTGTCAAAATGGCAATTTAGAGAAGCCGACTACTGTTCATCTGCTTTTGCAGATATTTTAATACAGCTGTCTTGCATTTGGCTCCCCTCCATACACGTGTATGGAGGGATCTCTCTCTTTAGAAGCTTGTCTTGTAAGCTTTACAAGACAAAAAGCTCTATAAGAGGAGCCCTCCTCTCCCTTGTTTAGGGTTAGAGATTTTAGACAGCCACATTAGGGTTTTGAGTTCTAGGGTTAGGATTGATACACATTCTATCTCTATACCTCCCTCTCATTTGGCCTTTGTGTGTGTATAAGTGTGTTTGTGTCTTACTATTGCACACAAACACATAGTGTTACACCTTTGCTTGATTCTTGAAGGATCAGAGGTTGTTCTTGGTGTTCTTGGGTGGTTTTGAGCTTGAAGAACCAACTGGTCCACCATTCTTGAAGAGGGTCTACAAGGGTAAGAAACTAGTCCCTTTATTTCCCATTTTTGCATTGTATCTTTTCCTATCTTAGAACTGTTTTTGTGCTTAGTGTATAACATAAAAAAGTTCTGTTTTTAGGCCCTCTAAATAGTTTGTTTAGAGTGTTTTATGGTTTGGAGATGTTTGACCCCTCTTAGGCCTTGAGAGGCCCCGTTTTGTGCCATTTTGAGTGAGCTCCGGGACCTTGGTGTTTGGGCCTCCTCACCACTGAAATCTTGAGGGATTTCAGAGGTGAGGATGGTGCCTTGAGGTCCTAGGAAGGAGAGGCCCACCCCCTCTCCTTGTTGTCCTTGAAAAGGACCATTTTTGGCCTCTTGAGGGAGCATCTAGCTAAGCTTCATGTTGACCATGCCTTAGTTATTTTTTGTTTTTATTATGTCATAATATGCCTTTGTTTTTAGTTGGTTTTGGTACACCATGCATGCTTAGCATACCTACCTTGTAATGCCATGTTTAGGCCTTAACATGCCTTAGGTTGTAAGCCTTTGTTCAAGCATGTTTTAGGCCTAGCTTTGTGAAGCTTTTGTGCTTATTTTTCCATGTATGAGGTCTGTCCATAGTTGTTTGGGTCGACTTTGCCATGCATTATATAGCCCCTTTGCATTTTTGGCTTGTTGGCCTTAAGTGTGTGAGTGTATAGCATGCGTCCTTGCTTTATTTCAGTGGTTTGGCACCATTTGTAGCATAATTTCAGTCCCTTTAACATGCTTGTATGCTTGCCTTGGATGCCTCTTTGAAGCTTTGGAAGCTTGTGTAGCATGCTCCATGTTTTGGCATTTGTGCATGCCTTTGAATTTAGGACATTTGGATGCCATCTAAGTGATCTTTAGGCCTTGTCTTGATATGCTGAAATTCTGTTTTTAGTCATTTTGTTCATGCCATGTTTGGTCTTGCTAAGTGTAGTTCAATATTTCGTTAGTTTGCTTTGAATACTTGGGCCATTTGTTGCATGTTTAGTCTATCTTGCTTGTTTGGTTTGGCACCATATTCTCGCATGATTTTCAGAGCTTAATGCATGTCATTTGTCCATGTTTGCACCTTCTTGAGTGTGCTTGAGAATTGCTCTTTAATGCTTAAGTGTTGGTCCTTGTGTGCATGCATGTTTGCATGTCATTCAGCCCTCATTTCATAGCACTTTGGCCACTAATTTAGGCCTAGTTAGGACTGCCCAAATCATGTTTAAGTCCATCCCTTTGTTTGTTGCATGTACTCCTTGTATGTTGTAGCATATTGGCGAGTTGTTGCATAATTGAACTTGCATGATTGAATGAAGTCACATGTTTGTTTACATGCTTAAACACCCACATTGTGCCTTGCATACTTGTTGGTTGCATTATCTCATGCCTTGCATGTCTTGTATGCTTGTTTGCATTACCATGTTGCATGCCTAGTCAACATGCTTAGGTTGTATTGCATGCATGCTTTGCCTCTTGATTATCCATGATTGAGGTTGAGTTCCTCATTTGTTTGGTGGTTTGCATTGCATTTTGACATCAACATGCATAACTTGGTCCCTTGGGCCATCACGCATGAAAATGTGCGATTGATGGTCCGAGAACCAAGAAGCGTGTCCCCTTGAGTCACTAGCATGATAAGGGACATGATTGGTGCATACATTGCTTGAATTGTATTGCCATGCTCTGCCTTGCCCTCTGTTACTGTCAATTGTCGATTCTGCAGGAGCTCTCAGCCGACCGGCAGTGATGCCGACCGGTAATCCTCCCTCTGCCGATAGCTTCATCAATGGCCGGTGACCACATACCACTGCCGGTGGCAATCCTATCCAGCCGGTGATGTCTTCCAATGTCCAGGGAAGCAATCCTGAGACTGTGGAAGTCTCCAGAGGAGTATGGCGGTGCATTTCCGAGCAAGACCCAAGCACGCATTGCATTAGGCTCTCATCCCGAGGCGGTTTATCTGTTTTTCCTAGCTTAGTTAGTTTGTTAACTAATTAGGTAATTTGTAATAATTAATTAGCTAGGATAGTTAATTCATTATTCAAATTGTAATATTTATTTGGTCCCTCCGAGCGAGGGCGAATTTGTAATAAGTGTGGGTGAGTGTGTGTGTGCATGTCTTCCAACCCCCACTTCTTTCTCCCTTTTACTTACCTGCTTTGATGGTTAGTAATAGGTCATGTTTAAATTAGCATACCTTATGCTATGCATGCGTGCATCCATACATTCGTCTTGCATGCACCGGGCTCGGTACATCATGCTAACTGCATTTGTACTTCAATTCTAAATTGAATACGTGCATCAATTGATTGCATTTCACAATGTCGTGTTTAGGTTAGCCGAGCCTACTCTAATTGCATCCTGTATGTGTTCATTAGTCAATTTGACATGAACTAGGACCATGCATATTGGCTAACTAGTTTATTGTTTTGGCACAGAGTACTATGTAAGTATTTTCCTGCTTTAGATATCGCATGCGTGTGAGTGTTATCATGACAACATGCTTACCATGCGGCTAGATGCTTATGTGATAAACTGTTTGAATGCCTGTGGGTGAAGGTTGGATTGCCTAAGTTGGAATAGCTCATTGAAATCCGTGTTTTAGCCTACTTGCGAGTACAAATTCCAAAATGTTTTCAAGAACAACGGATATGCAATGCTTATTTCCAAATTAGGCGATCTAGTCTATACTTGTGTGCTTTACGCATAACATAGTAATTCTAGGCTAATAATGGAAGAACACATAACGTTTTCAAAATGGATATCACGGTTAGTAGAGGCCGGTCTTCGGACCGGCGAGAGGGGGTGCTCATAGCTGACCTTCCCCGATCGTACCCAAGTTCCCGAGCCAAGGCAACTTTGGTGATGACGGACACGTGGCCTTCGGCACCGAGTAGGGTTTCCTAAATTCTCCCATTTTAAAAAAATATTTAGGTGGCGACTCTGTATCTGGCAAAGCAGTCCATGTTTGGCACTTCTTTTCAAAAATCTATTTCTCAAAACGATTTGCCAAATTTGGACTCTTTGGTTCAGATTAAGAACTGTGACACAAATCGAGTCCGAACTGTAGCGGGGCCCCACGCGGGCGCGTCTACAGTTTCTGGCGACTCTGCTGGGGAGTTTAGAAGCTTGACTCGAACTCGTGATATCCTGTTTTGATTTCATTTATGTGTCTCTTTGCATTGCATGTGCATTGGTGCGCCAGGACACAGTGTTTGCCATCTGCCATTCCTGAACGGTTTGCCGGAGGCTTGTCTTGTGAAGGCATGACCATACGGCTGGCGGTTATGGGCTCTGACAGTAGGGAACACAAACCCCGGTTTATCGGGGCACCCTTTTCGACCATTCGACCTAGTGCATATTCGGATCCATAGTGACCATTCCAAGCTAGGACAGGTTGCTTACCCGATGTTAGGTTGTTTGAAACTGCTGCGTGCATAGTGGAACCCTAGCTCCTGACAAAATAGGACAGGGAAATCCTACCCCAACATAGGGGTGTTTTGGCTCTCTTTACTTGCTATGTGCTTTTAGAGTGTATCTCTATAGGAACGTACATATCAGTTTGCAAGATTGAGTATTAGACCTGAGGGCACCAGTATCAGCGTTGTTGAGAATCAATTATCTGCGGGTATCAGGTTCAGTTTTGGGAACAATGATTCTGGGGAACAGTGATCAGCAGTAGAGTACAGTTGTTCTGCTACACTCGTGTTTGATCTATTTGGGCTGAAATGCTGCTTGTTGTCTCTTTCAGTTCGGACAGTTGGTACAGAATAGCTAGTGCTCCCCCTTGCTGAGGCAGGACTTATGACGACGCAGAATTCAGAAAAGATCGTGGTTTTGACAGCTGCACTAGATCAAGGGATCGCTCTGCAAAGTGAGACCAACATTGATATGTCACATCCACCCAGGTCGCCTATTGCGCACCCAGTCTGGGCCCCCCAGCTATACCAGGCTCGCGAGCCTACTACATTTGAACTAATGGGGTTGATAGGTGATCTCCAGAGGTCCGTGGCGGATCTCGCCTACGGAATGTCAGCTTCACCTCCAGCCGCACCAAATGTCGGAAGTTTTGTACCCCAGGAGCCCCCGCTGTTGGGGCGGATTGTGATTGAACTTAGCCAACCGGAGATGGCCTCCAGCTATGGTAATGACTATCAACATCAACCCAAACCCTCGATCAGGCTGAGGCCAGAGGAAAAGACAAAGTGAAGGCAGACGCCGATCCCATTGAACAACTGCTGCGGGCAGTCGAGGCTTTGAAAGTCGGGGGGATGAATAAGCAACAAATATCCGCAGTTGTGGCAAAAACTGTGGAGGATGCTTTCCCCACTCCACTTGAGGGTAGTTCAAGTCAGTCAGAAAATCGGGATAGGCCCCGTCATGCCAGAACAGTTCCTCCTATTCCCAGCCCTGCGCCCGGGAAAGATCAGAAAGCCAAGGTGGCGCTTGCCGACCCTTTCGCTTGTGCATCTAGTAAGAACGCTCAGACTTCAAAATACCTGCCCCAAGGGCGCAGGGTCTTTCATGCTCTCTACATGCCTCTGTCCAAGGCACTTCAGATCCTTGCCGAGAGGGGACACCTCAAACCCTTGGAGCCTCGGCCTCTCCCGAAGAATCTCCCTGCTACGCATGATGCTGCTCAGTACTGCGCGTACCACCAGCAGACAGGCCATGCTACCGACAATTGTTTCCGCCTCCGTCATGAGGTGCAAGATTTGATCGACAACGAGGTTATCCTCCCGCCCACCTCAGCCAAGTCCGTTACCACCCAGCTATTGGATTTTGAGGACACAGATGCTGCAAGTATGTAATCCGAAAGTGAACCACCTGCAGGCGGCATTCGGTATATTTTGGATGTGGCGTCTGGAACGCATTTTTGAACATCGGTGAACGCTAGTTTTGTAAATTCTGGCTTGGGTATCGAGTCAGCCTTGTGTTTTGAGTCTGTCTCTTTGTCTTGAGTCAGTCTTTTTGCTTAAGGGCCTGTCTTGTTGTATCGAGTCAGTCCCCTTTGTATAGAATACCAGGTGATTCCGGGATTGTTGCCTCTTACACCGTTTTGTCTTGTAATTACCCGTTTTTGTTTTTGAGTCTGTTTCTGCCGAGGGGCCAGTTATATCAACAAATCTGAATGAAACAACGGTGGCTATCTCATTTTCATGCTTGCTTCCAGTGTAAGTTAGTTGTGCCAGAGGATTTGAGTCGACTGCCAGTACATCTCGCCTACTCTCCTGCGCTCCAAACTCATCGCATTAGCCTAAGTTTTTCAAAAAACCCCCTTTTGAACACTGCAGTGATAAAAACAGAGAGGAAGGAATTCCTCGGGTTTTGCAAAATTTTGATCATTTTGAGAGAAAGAGTAGCATGCTAAGCCTTTTTTAATGAATGAAACCATGCTTGTCAGTGTGAGTACTGGGAAGGACCCTGGCTTGATCCAGATTGGTTCCACACTATCTTCAGTGCGAGCGATTTGTCGCTTTCTTAAAAACTTTCAAAAACAAATGTTTTGCGCGGCCCTATGAAGACCTGTGTGGAATTGTTCTTGAGATTGTGCAGCCTAGGATCGCTCTCAGCCTCAAGATTCGACCTGTTTGTTTTGAACCACGAACCCATCCGGAACATTCAACGGTCAACTGTCGGAGGAGGCCCGTATGGCCAGTTTTGAAGCAGCCCTCGAGCAAGAGGCACCGAAGTCAAATGAAAAGATTAGATCTCACCAGAAGAAGCTTGTGGAGCAACCGGGATGGATTCTCCTACAAATCACTGCAACAGCCGTTATCCTAGATACAGAGAGGCTTCAACTTCATAAACCATTTGGCATGGACTTGTTACACTTTTACCCTTTGAGAGGCTCGCTGGGCCGAAAACCCGGGAGGGCGATCCAGGCAAAAGTTAGAGCAAGAGAAAAATACAAAAAAGCAAAAAAAAATACGAAAAAGTAAAATACAAAAAAGAAAAGAAAAAATGCGAAAAAGAAAAGAAAAAGAAATGAACAAAAGAAAATGAAAAGAAGCTCGCAAGGTCGAAAACCCGCATCGGGCACCTTGGCAAAAGTTAGAGCCTGAAAAGTGAAGATTAAAATACCTGAGAGTACCTTAACCAGAACTACGTAAGGCTTGATTCTCATGTTTGGGATACGTAGGAAACTTCATTCTGAAGTCCAGCCCCCAACGCTTTCATAGCGTTTCGCATCTTGCAATGGTTTCGACTTCACCCCAAAGTCTAGTCGCCAACACCTTGCAAGGTGATTGTGTCCATATATCTATTATAACTGTCTTCGTCATCTCTGTGTCCAAGAGTTCGACCACCACCAATGAAGACTGTTTGCGGACTGTTGCGGCACCATCCAAACAAGGGGCAACTTTTGAGTTCCATGCTCGTTGAGCATCAGCCGTTTGCAAAAATAGTTTTTGAAAATTTTTACTGAGGTTGGCTATTTTCTCGAAAACTATTTCGTTTTCCAAAACTGGACCATTTTCTTGGACCCAAAAAGGAAAATTTTCAGTGCTTACAGCCTAACTTGCGTGGCTTTCAAATCAAAAATCGAACAAGTATGTTAATCCGACTCTCATCTTGATCGAAGCTGTTTTAGTTGAAAACCAAAACGAAAAAATGGTCAAAATGATGAACTAGGGGCACAGTTGAGTCAGGCGTTCTGTCTTTCCCCCGTCGTCAACGTACTTGCCAGGAGGGCACTCTACCCACCAGAAGAAATAGCTGTGAGCTAACGGCATCGGGCATGAACCCGCAACTTCCTATTCATTCATTAATCACCTTGGGGAGGGACGAAAAATAAGAGAATAAAGAATAGAGAGGTGTAAGTTGAGAGAAAAAGCGAGCCAAAGGGTTTTGAGAGAAAAACCGAGCCTGAGGGCCGAGTGATGTGAGAATCACAAATCAGAAAGGGCGAGAACAATACCCAGAGAAACTAGCTCCTCGTGATCTGAGGTCTCCTGTCTTCGTTAACGCGTCTGTTTGTCGTGTCTTTTGTTTTGTTTACCTCAACCTTTGTTTTAGGTCTCTTCCAAGCGTGTCTTGTTGTGTTTAGGTCGTGTACCCCTTTTGGTTTGAGTCTTTCCCGCTGTGTTCAGTTGTAGGCTCGATACCCCAGTTGAAAACCCTTATTTAATTTCAAAAACCGTTTATGCTCAGAGTGCTGTGCCATTCTCTACATTTGGGCAAACCCAAAAGAAGGAAAGGAAAATTTGGGGCATCTGAGCATGTTTCAACCCTAGCTGGTTTCACCTTTGAAGGCCGTCTTGTCAAATTGGGCTATTTTGTTTAAAGTTTGCCGTGTGCAGAATAAACCAAGTGTTGGGTTATGGGCTGTATGCAAATTAATCCTCAGCAGAGTATGGATCGTGTGTTCAGGTTAAGCAGTGGTTTGTATGGGTTTCTTTGCTGTTACTTGGTTTGGTTATCTTGTTATTACAATGCAAGTGTTCAACATTCAGACCACAGATCAATTCCATTTACATTGAGGTGTAACATGATGTGATGCGATGCAATACATGAGATATGTAAATGTAACACTTTTCAGACAAAAAGTTTGTTCATTTCATAATCTCTTTTAAGTACAAAGTTTTGAGGAAAACAAAAATCTGCCTGCGGCAGTACAAGGTAATCTAACTACCAGCGAAGAGAAAAAAAAAGAAAGAGAAAACAAAAGAAAAAGTACAAAAAAAGAAAAAGAAAAGCAGCAATCTGGGTCATCCTCAGTAGTCTCGAGCCCGGGGGTCTGCCCTCGTCCTCTTCCTGGATGAAGGTTCAGGAGCATCATCAGCATCCCCGTTTGAGCCTGAGTCTGAGTCATCTCTAGCCTCCTCAGATGACCCGGCCTCTGCCTCTGCCTCGGACTCATCATCGTCGTCATCATCATCATCAAGGGTCGGCGCCCGAGAACTACTCCCGACATGAGTACGCCCTCCCCTGGTACGGGGACGTGCAGTGTCTCCACGCCCTCCCTGAGCAGGAATAAAAGGCCCAGCTGGAGCACCGCCCACCGGAGGGATCTGGAAGGGAGGCTGAAAATCACAAAAAGCAAATACATCAGAATAATGTGAGCAGTGTATCAGTGCAGAATGCGGTGTATGGGTACAGTGTGAATGCCGTGTGCAGTGTATCAGTGCAGAATGTAGTGTATGGGTACAGTGTGAGAATGCCGTGTGCAGTATATCACTGCAGAATGCAGTATATGGATACAGTGTGAATACCGTGAGCAGTGTATCAGTGCAGAATGCAGTGTATGGGTACAGTGTGAGAATGTCGTGAGCAGTTTATCAGTGCCAGAATGCAGTATACAGTGTGTGAATGTCGTGGGCAGTTCATCATTACAGAGTACAGTGTATAAATGCAGTATATGCAGTGTATCAGATGCTGTGAGATCAGTGTGCCAGGTGTTGTGCCATGCATCAGATTACGTGAAGCAGTGTATGAATGGTTTGAGGCCATGCAGTATATGGATACAGTGTGAATACCGTGAGCAGTGTATCAGTGCAGAATGCAGTGTATGGGTACAGTGTGAGAATGCCGTGAGCAGTTTATCAGTGCAGAATGCAGTATACAGTTTGTGAATGCCGTGGGCAGTTCATCATTACAGAGTACAGTGTATAAATGCAGTATATGCAGTGTATCAGATGTTGTGAGATCAGTGAGCCAGGTGTTGTGCCATGCATCAGATTACGTGAAGCAGTGTATGAATGGTTTGAGGCCATTGTCAGAAGAACATACCGGAATATTGTAAAGGGCCAGGAGGTCAAAGGTCCGCTGCAGCATCCCCATCATGGAGGCGTTCAACTCCATGGACTGTCGGGTGTACCCGGAGGACGCCTGCAAAAGTATAAGATACATCAGTGTTCTGCGGAATATCAAATAAACTGAAATGAAATGCTAGATGCAGATGCAAAATGAAATAATACATACCGGAGGCAAGTCGGGGATGCCGGCTAACTCATGACCAGCTGGGGGAGGAGCAAAAGGGATCTGGTAGGTCGCCCCATCCTGCCCTCTATATGATAGTACAGTGGGCAGGGCGGGCCAGCCAGTCCCCCGTCCCCCCCGAGCTCCGCTCCTACCATGCCCTCGAGCCCTCCTCGATGTGCCTGCTCCAGCCCCAGCCCCCGCTCCAGCTACTGGCGCCGCTGGCCTCTCCCTCTCAGCTCGGTGACCACCGCTCAAGGGTCGCATAATATAGGTCCGGATGTACTCTGTGTAGTCGCCCTCGCCTCTGTTGGTGTACTCCCTCATCTCCCGGGCGGTGAACCTCTCTGTATCTCTCATGTGGCCAGGAGGCGGACCCGGCACTATCTGCTCCGATAAAGCTAGGGTTTGGCACAAGAAACGCTCGCCCAGGTATCAAGCTCGACAGAATGGGCCCTCCAACAAGATCCGACAACGGGCAGTCTCCCCTGAGCCCTCATAGTGATCCCTCACCACGGCCGGCAACGGAGCCCAGGGCTGCCAGGTGATCTGAAAATGAAATGCAGTTTATTATCTACCGTTATTGAAAACATACGGTGTGAAGCAAAGCCAAAAAATAAACTCTAAGGTTGAACATACCTCCGCGGCGGTGATGGTGTCGAAGTATCGGCGGAAGAAAGTAAGAGACTCCCGTGGTCTCCGCACGCATCGCACATCAAAGCGATGAGAGAAGGGGACGCCAAGGGGGATCTCCTCATCAGGTACTGGTGCAAGCCTAGGAAAGTAGGCATACACCCACAACTGCAGAACAGGTATCAGTATGACTATCAAATAAGGCAGAATACAGAATAAAGCAGAAATAGCAGAACCGTGTGTTGTGTAGTGTATTGTGCAGAGTGCACAGTGTGTGCAGTGTGCAGTCAGTGTAAAGCAGAGTATATGTGTGCCGGGTGTGCAGTGTACAGTCAGTGTGGGGCAGTGTACAGTATATGTGCAGTGTGCAGAATACAGAAAGCAGAAAGCAAAAATGTAAAATGGGAAGAAGACGTACCTCCCAGGCTCGCCAGTAGCCACCATGGAGCTGTCCGCTGAGGCGGGAAGAAGAGCTCATATAACCGTACAAAGTGGCCAGAGCGGCACCACCCCAGTCATAATGGTAGATCTGCCTGACGTCCACCAACGCGCTCAACAGGCATAAGGGCACGGTGTTCGCCCGATCGGCGAAGAGAGTCGTCCCGAAGAGAAACATAATGAAGCCCCGCGCATACTGGTCCACCTCCTTCGGGGACATCTGCGCCTCCACTGCCAAGGCCGGCTGGACCCGAAAGTGGCTCTCGAACCACGAGTACCTAACGAACCCCGCTCGAGCGAGGGGAGGCTGAGTACCAAGCAGGTACAGCTGGGCAACGTCCCACTCATCCATATCCGTGTCGAAGGGGATCGGATCACCCCCTACCCCAATGCCAGTAAGCATCGAGAAGTCGTAAGGGGTCATCGTCATATCCCTTGCGATGGAGAAGTGGAAGGAGTCGGTGGTATCCCACCACCTCTCCGCTAGAGCAGTGAGTAAGGGCCTGCAGGTAGTCAATCGAGAGAGCCCCCTGCAGAAGATGCCAAAGCCGGCCTCGTCGACGATGTCACGAACCGCATCTGGCAGCTCGAGGTACCAGTCCCGAGCGCCGGTGTTCCCATACCCGCAGATGGTATGGGAATCCCCCTGCAATCAAAAACAACAATTGCAAGGCAATATTCAAAATGCAGTTCTAAGAAGCATATAGGTATACAGCATGTGTGCATGGTTTCGGATTCAAACAGATACCGGGTGCCGGTGTGCTTACAGTGAACTACAACGTGTGATGTGTCAGTGTGTTTGAGTGGTTCAGGGCAAATGTAGCATGCGTGCAAGCTTTAACAGGTTCAAACAAATACCGGGTACCAGTGTGTATGCAGTGAAATACAGAGTGCGCCGTGTGTTCGGGTGATTCAGGGTCAGTGCAGTGTGTGTGCATGTGTCAGTCTCAAACAGATATCAGTTGCACGTATGTTTACGATCAACTACAGTATACAGTATATCAGAATTAACAAGTTAAAGAGCATAACTAGCTACGGCAGTTTTGCATCCTACGTTGCAGAAAGTAAAGCAGAGAAAGAAAGTTACCTCGGAAGCGGCAAAGGACAGGTGGGAGGTAGGCTCACGCAGTAGTAGCTCGGGCGGCACGTGCCTATCAAAACTCCTGAACTGGCGTAGTCCGTCGGGGAGCATCTCATGAACTGAAGGCCTGTAGGTTTCTGGATCGAACGGCCGGATACGGAGCGGCAAGGGCTCGGCCTCGGGGTCCATCTCGTGCTCTGGAGGGGCTCCGCCCTGTAGAAGATCGTCCGCCATCTCGAAGAGGATGTGAAAATGGCCGGAAGACGAAAAACCGGGCAAGAAGGCGAAAAGTCAACAAAAAGTCAAACCCCGAGAGGGTCGGAAAAGGCCGAAAAAGCCGGAGTGCGGAAAAGGCACGGGTATCGAGAAAAACTCGAGGGAAACAAGCCCCAAGTGGCGAAAATCAAGAAAGAAACACCGAAACGAAGTTTTGTTCGGTTGAAAATGTCCGAAACGCGAAGGAGATCGTGAATCGAACAACGAAATGGGAGCTAGAACGCAAGAAAAGGAGAGAATCGAGGGAGGAAAACACTCTAGAGATAGAGAGAGGCAATTTTCGACCAAGGAGAAGTGAAAAAATAGGATTGGAAACCCTATTTTAAAAGACCCGTGGCCAATTGACAAAATTGCCCCGACACAGGAATTCTTTGCCGGTTGGCAACACTCTTTGCCGGTCGGCAAAATATTGTGCCGATGGAATTGTATGATGGCCGGTGGACGGTCGGTGATGTATTCTGATGGCCGGTGGACATCCGATGGTCTCCTACAGTGATTTTGGAGCCTCCTACACCCTTTTTTGAGTTATGTGTGGGGTCCAGGGCCTTTAGTGCTCAAAACAGTGCAAAACAGTGCATTTCTGACGCTCAACCGGCCTCCGTTTTGACCTCGGGTCGTGTTTTCTGTGCGTGGCACTCGAATTCGTGCAAGGTGTATCCTTTTCGTATCCTTTTGGCTTTTACAAAACTCAAAAGTTGCCCTATGCGTATCGCATATCAATCGCACTGTCTTGTGCGCTCGCGTTGTCTAAAACGCATCGCGCAGTTTTGCGCATCTCATTACATTTTGCATGATTATTCAAATTTCATTACCTGCGTAGACCGCATATTTTGCCTGTGTAGACCGCATGCTTATGTTCAATTCCATTACCTGCGTAGACTGCATGTTTTGCTTGCGTAGACCGCATGCTTATGTTCAATTTCATTACTTGCGTAGACCACATGTTTCGCTTGCGTAGACCGCATGTTTGTCCAAATTCATTACTTGCGTAGATCGCATGTTTTGCTTGCGTAGAGCGCATGCTTGTTCAATTCCATTACCTGCGTAGACCGCATGTTTTATCTACGTAGACCGCATGTTTTGATTGCGTAGACCGCATGTTTTCCTTGCGTAGACCGCATGCTTATAATTAATTACACTACCTGCGTAGACCGCATGTTTGTAATCAATTTCATTACTTGCGTAGACCGCATGTTTTGTCTGCGTAGACTGCATGTTTGTAATCAATTTCATTACTTGCGTAGACCACATGTTTTGATTGCGTAGACCGCATGTTTTACCTGCGTAGACCGCATGTTTTGATTGCGTAGACTGCATGCTTATAATTAATTACACTACCTGCGTAGACCGCATGTTTGTAATCAATTTCATTACCTGCGTAGACCGCATGTTTTGCTTGCGTAGACCGCATGTCTGCAATCAACTTCATTACTTGCGTAGACCGCATATTTTACTTGCGTAGACCACATGCTTGTTCAAATTTCATCACCTGCGTAGACCGCATGTTTTGATTGCGTAGACCACACGATTTGTTCAACTTCATTACTTGCGTAGACCGCATGTTTTGCTTGCGTAGACTGCATGATTTGTTCAATTTCATTACTTGCGTAGACCGCATGTTTTGCTTGCGTAGACCGCATGTTTGCTCATTTTCATTACTTGCGTAGACCGCATGTATTGCTTGCGTAGACTACATGATTTGTTCAATTTCATTACTTGCGTAGACCGCATGTATTGCTTGCGTAGACCGCATGATTGTTCAAATTCATTACTTGCGTAGACCGCATGTTTTGCTTGCGTAGACCGCATGTTTGTAATCAATTTCACTACTTGCGTAGACCGCATGTTCTACTTGCGTAGACCGCTTGCTTATGTTCGATCTCATTGCTTGCGTAGACCGCATATTTATGATCAATTTCGGTGCCTGCGTAGACCGCATGTTCTACTTACATGTCTATGCTTTCATAGCATTGTTATGCTTCCCACTTGCTTTGCGTTGTCATGTATTTTCAAATACATTAATATGCATATTGTTAATCACATTATACCTGTTAGGTTTGTTTTCTTTGCAGGCACGATATTGTATGTACGGTTCATTTAAGGCTGGTGCAACCAGACGAACCGGACAGGTATTGTACGGTTTAGGAGACCTTAAATCCTTGGAAGGTGTAAGACCTTTGGCACATTGATGTGCACAGTTCGCTTGCATTGTCATGCATACCAAAAGCCGCGCGTTGTCGCGCACTTCAAAATCATGCATCATCATGCATTTGCATCTCAAAAACAAAAAAACCAAAAACAAAAAAATATAGCTGCATTGTCATGCATCATTATAATATAGTGTGTATTGCATTGTAGTTTGCATGCATTCATTGCATCACTCTCTATCTATGGCTTGCGCCTTTCCATGTTGAGCTTGGTTTGGTATGTGCCCATACTTTTCACGTCGAAACATAGTTCAGTGGACCGTTCTATGTTAGACGAGGCTTGTATGTGTACATGCCTTTCTTAGGCAAGATTTGGTTTGGCCCGCGTGCCATTTCCATTGCATTTTAGATCGCATGCATTCACTACATCTCCTCCGCCTATGGCTCGCACCTTCCCATGATTGAGCTTGGTCTGATATATGCCCATACTTTTCACGTCGAAGCATAGTTCAGTGGACCGTTCTATGTTAGACGTGGCTTGTACGTGTACATGCCCTTCCTAGGCAAAGATTTGGTTTGGCCTGCGTGCCTTATCCATCGTATCCATTCCCATTCCATTGCATATTTGTAGATATTGCATTATAGTTTGCATGCATTCATTGCATCACCTTCCATTTATGGCTTGCGCCTTTCCATGTTGAGCTTGGTCTGGTATGTGCCCATACTTCTCGTGTCGAAGCATAGTTCAGTGGACCGTTCTATGTTAGACGTGGCTTGTACGTGTACATGCCCTTCCTAGGCAAAGATTTGGTTTGGCCTGCGTGCCTTATCCATCGTATCTACTTGCTATGTGCTTTTAGAGTGTATCTCTACAGGAACGCACATATCAATTTTCAAGTTTAAGTACCAGACTTGAGGGCATCAGTATCAGTATTTTGGGGAATCATTTATATCTGCGTGTATCAGACTCAGATTTGGGGCAGTGATTTTGGGAACAGTGATCAGTGGTTGAGAACAGCTCGTTCAGCTTGTGTTTGCCAACTGTGTGTTGTCTTTATTTAAGCTGTTATGCTGTTGTAGACACCCCATTTTTGACCGTCCTTAAGACTTAGACGTCACCGTTTGAACACCCGGTGATCATCCATGTTTGTGTTCGTTTGGAGTTCCCGGAGGTCTCGGCTACGCGCTTTGCCTCAGGATCTCCGAACTCGACTGTTTAGTGTCTGGTTTTGCACCAAACACTTGTGTTGGTCCTTGGAGGGGCAGGGAATGCCTTGTGAGGCATCCCCATACATCACCGGCCATGGCCAGAGGCCACCGGCTGGTATTTTGTTTCCATCGGCAATGTGTACTGCCGGTCAGCACTCTTTATTGCCGGTCGGCAGTCAATTTTGTCAAAATGGCAATTTAGAGCAGCCGACTACTGTTCATCTGCTTTTGCAGATATTTTAATACAGCTGTCTTGCATTTGGCTCCCCTCCATACACGTGTATGGAGGGATCTCTCTCTTTAGAAGCTTGTCTTGTAAGCTTTACAAGACAAAAAGCTCTATAAGAGGAGCCCTCCTCTCCCTTGTTTAGGGTTAGAGATTTTAGACAGCCACATTAGGGTTTTGAGTTCTAGGGTTACGATTGATACACATTCTATCTCTATACCTCCCTCTCATTTGGCCTTTGTGTGTGTATAAGTGTGTTTGCGTCTTACTATTGCACACAAACACATAGTGTTACACCTTTGCTTGATTCTTGAAGGATCAGAGGTTGTTCTTGGTGTTCTTGGGTGTTTTTGAGCTTGAAGAACCAACTGGTCCACCATTCTTGAAGAGGGTCTACAAGGGTAAGAAACTAGTCCATTTATTTCCCATTTTTGCATTGTATCTTTGCCTATCTTAGAACTGTTTTTGTGCTTAGTGTATAACATAAAAAAGTTCTGTTTTTAGGCCCTCTAAATAGTTTGTTTAGAGTGTTTTGTGGTTTGGAGATGTTTGACCCCTCTTAGGCCTTGAGAGGCCCCGTTTTGTGCCATTTTGAGTGAGCTCTGGGACCTTGGTGTTTGGGCCTCCTCACCACTGAAATCTTGAGGGATTTCAGAGGTGAGGATGGTGCCTTGAGGTCCTAGGAAGGAGAGGCCCACCCCCTCTCCTTGTTGTCCTTGAAAAGGACCATTTCAAGGACCATTTTTGGCCTCTTGAGGGAGCACCTAGCTAAGCTTCATGTTGACCATGACTTAGTTGTTTTTTGTGCTTATAACGTCATAATATGCCTTTGTTTTTAGTTGGTTTTGGTACACCATGCATGCTTAGCATACTTACCTTGTAATGCCATGTTTAGGCCTTAACATGCCTTAGGTTGTAAGCCTTTGTTCAAGCATGTTTTAGGCCTAGCTTTGTGAAGCTTTTGTGCTTATTTTTCCATGTATGAGGTCTATCCATAGTTTTTTGGGTCGACTTTGCCATGCATTATATAGCCCCTTTGCATTTTTGGCTTGTTGGCCTTAAGTGTGTGAGTGTATAGCATGCATCCTTGCTTTATTTCAATGGTTTGGCACCATTTGTAGCATAATTTCAGTCCCTTTAACATGCTTGTATGCTTGCCGTGGATGCCTCTTTGAAGCTTTGGAAGCTCGTGTAGCATGCTCCATGTTTTGGCATTTGTACATGCCTTTGAATTTAGGACATTTGGATGCCATCTAAGTGATCTTTAGGCCTTGTCTTGATCTCCTAAAATTCTGTTTTCAGTCATTTAGTTCATGCCATGTTTGGTCTTGCTAAGTGTAGTTCAATACTTCGTTAGTTTGCTTTGAATACTTGGGCCATTTGTTGCATGTTTAGCCTATCTTGCTTGCTTGGTTTGGCACCATATTCTCGCATGATTTTCAGAGCTTAATGCGTGTCATTTGTCCATGTTTGCACCTTCTTGAGTGTGCTTGATAATTGCTCTTTAATGCTTAAGTGTTGGTCCTTGTGTGCATGCATGTTTGCATGTCATTCAGCCCTCATTTCATAGCACTTTGGCCACTATTTTAGGCCTAGTTAGGACTGCCCAAATCATGTTTAAGTCCATCCCTTTGTTTGTTGCATGTACTCCTTGTATGTTGTAGCATATTGGCGAGTTGTTGCATAATTGAACTTGCATGATTGAATGAAGTCACATGTTTGTTTACATGCTTAAACACCCACATTGTGCCTTGCATACTTGTTGGTTGCATTATCTCATGCCTTGCATGTCTTGTATGCTTGTTTGCATTACCATGTTGCATGCCTAGTCAACATGCTTAGGTTGTATTGCATGCATGCTTTGCCTTTTGATCATCTATGATTGAGGTTGAGTTCCTCATTTGTTTGTTGGTTTGCATTGCATTTTGACATCAACATGCATAACTTGGTCCCTTGGGCCATCACGCATGGAAATGCGCGATTGATGGTCCGAGAACCAAGAAGCGTGTCCCCTTGAGTCACTAACATGATAAGGGACATGATTGGTGCACACATTGCTTGAATTGTATTGCCATGCTCTGCCTTGCCCTCTGTTACTGTCAATTGCAGATTCTGCAGGAGCTCTCTGCCGACCGGCAGTGATAAGTGCCGACCGGTAATCCTCCCTCTACCGATAGCTTCATCAATGGCCGGTGACTACATACCACTGCCGGTGGCAATCCTATCCAGCCGGTGATGTCTCCTAATGTCCAGGGAAGCAATCCTGAGACTGTGGAAGTCTCCAGAGGAGTATAGCAAGGAAAACAGAGGCAACCTATGCATAGCGGTGCATTTCCGAGCAAGACCCGAGCACTCATTGCATTAGGCTCTCATCCCGAGGCGGTTTATCTGTTTTCCCTAGCTTAGTTAGTTTGTTAACTAATTAGGTAATTTGTAATATTTAATTAGCTTGTAGGTTAATTATTTGTAATATTTATTTGGTCCCTCCAAGCGAGGGCGAATTTGTAATAAGTGTGGGTGAGTGTGTGTGTGTGCATGTCTTCCAACCCCCACTTCTTTCTCCCTTTTACTTACCTGCTTTGATGGTTAGTAATAGGTCATGTTTAAATTAGCATACCTTATGCTATGCATGCGTGCATTCATGCATTTGTCTTGCATGCACCGGGCTCGGTACATCATGCTAACTGCATTTGTACTTTAATTCTAAATTGAATACGTGCATCAATTGATTGCATTTCACAAGCCATGTTTAGGTTAGCCGAGCCTACTCTAATGGCATCCTGTATGTGTTGCATTAGTCAATTTGACATGAACTAGGACCATGCATATTGGCTAACTAGTTTATTGTTTTGGCACGGAGTACTATGTAAGTATTTTCTTACTTTAGCATATCGCATGCGTGTGAGTGTTATCATGACAGCATGCTTACCATGCGGCTAGATGCTTATGTGATAAACTGTTTGAATGCCTGTGGGTGAAAATTGGATTGCCTGAGTTGGAATAGCTCATTGAAATCCGTGTTTTAGCCTACTTGCGAGTAGCAAATTCCAAAATATTTTTCAAGACAAACGGATATGCAATGCTTATTTCCAAATTAGGCGATCTAGTCTATACTTGTGTGCTGTGCGCATAACATAGTAATTCTAGGCTAATAATTGGAATAAGAACACATAACGTTTTCAAAACTGGATATCATGGTTAGTAGAGGCCGGTCTTCGGACCGGGCGAGAGGGGGTGCTCATAGCTGACCTTCCCCGATCGTACCCAAGTTCCCGAGCCAAGGCAACTTTGGTGATAACGGACACGTGGCCTTCGGCACCGAGTCAGGGTTTCCTAAATTCTCTCATTTTAAAAAACTATTTAGGTGGCGACTCTGTATTTGGCAAAGCAGTCCATGTTTGGCACTTCTTTTCAAAAATTTGTTTCTCAAAACGATTTGCCGGATTTGGACTCTTTGGTTCAGATTAAGAACCGTGACACAAATCGAGTCTGAACTGTAGCGGGGCCCCACGCGTGCGTGTCTACACAAAGCAAGGGTACAAAACAAGTATAAAGAAATAGTGATATACCTCTTGAAGAGAAAACATAATTTGGCCAACAAATTCACGTCACACACACCTTCTAGAGCTCAAAATAAGTCCCAAGCTACCTCAGCCCAAAAACAAGCAATTTCTATCAAGGGTGTATAGGCAAAAGTGTAGGATTTGTGAGCAAATGTGTATAAAATTTCAAGAGAGAGAGAAAGAATTTGGTTCCAAATTTTCTAACCCTCCAAAATGTGGGAGGAACCCCCATATATATAGAAGAACAGGCCTTGAGCTTAGAAACATCCTACCATACACGTGGAGGGAGATGCAACTCAATGTGCTAACAGTTGGCACGACTATCAACAAATATCTAGAAAAAGACACTGGTGATCGTCGGCCACCACTGGTAGCCAACCGGCCACACCAATGGCCGACAATCGTGAGCCATGGTCGAAAGCCTCTGGTGGTGGTCGACAGGTCACCAAAACTTCCAGACTTGAAACAACAAGGTTTGGTCCAAAACAAAGAACAAAATGGACAAGCTTCAAAGGCTCAAAGACAGGGCGTTCCACCGAGGACTTCGAGCACTCAAAGCGAACACATGCAGTCATAATCATCGAGTGCACGAGCGATGACGTCTAAGTCTTGAGGTCGGTCAAAAATAGTTGCCCCTCTTTGGCAGAACTCGGAAGTCATGAAATGACGGGAGTGAATGTCAAAGCCCAAAGATGACCCATTTTTGACAAGGCTGAAGACTTGGACAAACAAACAAACATAGAAAACAAATGGTCGTGCCCACAGGTTGGCTACATATCCCTTTGCAAGGAATCTAACCAGCGTAGTTCTGGGGCGAAATGCAATGCGCGATGCAAGAACATAACTTATGATCATGCAATGAGACTGTAATGAAACATTTAAACGCAAATGCAATGCAATGAAAATGCCACATTCAAACAAACCGAAACAAGGTACAACATCCCAAACATGAAAGAGATGAGTAAATGAACACGCCACGCATGAGAATTATGAGCCAAATCACATTTCATGCAGAAAGGATGTAAGAAAATTATGCAAGCTTAACTATGCGACGTGTAGGAAAGGCGAAAAGCAACACAACCATTGGGCTCACCCAAGGTTTCAAT
Source organism: Camellia sinensis (assembly GCF_004153795.1). Taxonomy (NCBI): domain Eukaryota; kingdom Viridiplantae; phylum Streptophyta; class Magnoliopsida; order Ericales; family Theaceae; genus Camellia; species Camellia sinensis. The sequence goes on along the minus strand of NW_021026017.1, from coordinate 340,898 downwards.
TGAGATCCTAACGCGTCTCACGCGGAAGGAGAAAAGTGAACAAATCCAAACACGTCTCACACGAGAGGAAAAAGTGGATACGTCCAAACGCGTCTCACGCAAGAGGAGAAAGTGAACACAGCCAAACGTGTTTCACACGAGTGAAGAAAAGGAATGCGTCCAAACGCATTTCACGCGAGAGAAGAAAAGGAATACGTCCAAACGCGTTTCGCACGAGTGGGGAAAAAGAATACATCCAAACACATTTCACGCGAGTGGAGAAAAGGAATATGTCCAAACGCGTTTCACACGAGGGGAGAAAAGGTGATGTGAACACCAGGATGCACCCAAATGTTTTTAACCGAATGGATCCTAATGCGTCTTACGTGAGAGGAGGAAGAGTGAAAGGATACGATTCACAGGGACACGAATGATTTTACCTGGAACTCCTCTGAATGAACCATACATACAATATCATTTACTTTCTCAAATGAACCATACATACAATATCGTACTTGTATAAAACTCAACAAATGCGATACAGTAAGAATACATGTTCTATGTAAAGAAAACAATCGAGGCAAAACGCTACATGAAGGCATATGCAACGTCAAGTACCAAATGTATGTCCTATGCACGATTGACAGCATGTTCTATGCAAAGTACAAAATGCATGTTCTATGCATGATTGAAAGCATGTTCTATGCAAAGTACAAAAATGCATGTTCTATGCAAAGTACAAAAAATATGCATAGTCTGCAAGAATAAAAGCGTATTTTATCAAAACAAGTTCAGTAGCAACTTTCCGATTTACCTCTCGGAAATGCTGCGATATGCAAAAAAAGGATACACCTCATCCAACAAGTGACAAACAACGATCATCAAAAACACGATTTTGAGCTTCCACAGAGAGAATTTGAACTCAACAGTGACTTTTCCTTACACCTCTCGGGAAACATGGATAAAAACAACATCAAAATTCAATATAGGAGCACTGGGCACTGGACGGCCGCAAAGAGAGGGTGTCGGCCACCTGTCGGCCACCCCTGAATATTGTCGGCCAACCGTGGTGGCCGGTCGGCCACCGATGGCAGATTGAGCCCAAAATGGTCTTTTCACCATGGGCCTTTATAAACACTCACCTATACTTCATGTCCTCACTCCTCCAAGGCCGAAAATCCTCTCTTTCTCTCTCTCTAGACACTTTCCCTCTCTAGATATGAGCTTTTTACTCGTTTTCCAATGCCCCACGCACATTTCCTTCGCTAAACCCTCTTAGATTACTCCGTTTTGAACCGATTGAAATTTGATTTTAGTGTTTTTTCTTGGAGTTTCACCACTTAAAGCCTATTTCCTTCGAGTTCTTCTTGGGTTTGGTGCCTTTTCCGGGCTTTGATTTGTTCTTCACTTTTCTCTCTCCTAGGGTTTGACTTTTGGCATTTTCCATATATTTTTCTCATTTTCCTTCACTTTCTCATCTTCTAGATGCGGATGACATACCTTACGACAAGAGCTTCCCTAGAGATCCTATCCCAGTTGTCTCCAGAGATGGAGGCGAAGCCTGAGCCAGTGTTACCTCCTAGGATTTGACCCTTTGATCCGACGACATATCATCCTCAGACGCATGTGCTACCACCCGAGAGTATCCGACATTTCAGAGGGTTTGCATGAGGTGCACCTGATGACCTCTTGCTACAAGAGTCGGACTCCCATTTGTCTTATGGCGCCACCGAGGTATACACCGTATTCTCTTGTTCTCTTCACTGTATATTGCATTTCTTGCTTTAATTGTGTTCCTTGCTTCAACTATAATACTTACATTGCATTTCTTGCCCTAGTCACACTCTTGCACTGTATTTCTTGCACTGCCTTTTCATCTGCTTGTTCTCATGTTGCCGTATATCACCGTTTTGATCATAGGAGAACTCTCGTACTATCAGAGGCCATAGAGCCACATCCGCGAGGGATTGGTACATGGAGCTTCCTAACGGTGTCTGCCACATTATCGACGAGGCTGGCTTTGGCACATTCTGCAAGGGGCTATCACGCCTTATTACGAGTCGGCCCTTACTTGGAACATTGGTAGAGAGGTGGTGGGATAACACCAACTCTTTCCACTTCTCTACTACTAGGGAGATGATGATGACTCCTTTTGACTTCTCCATGCTCACCGGCATAGGAGTAGGGGGTCACTCGATTCCTTATGATATGGACATGGGCGAATGGGAGGCCGCCTGGATCTACCTGTTAGGGGCACACCCGCCTGGATCTACCTGTTAGGGGCACACCCACCTCACTTGGCAGCCTTAGGCCACAATGCCAGCCGAAGTTAGGGACCAGTACGCTGGAGCTTGGGGGGCCTCCCAATTTTTACTTTTGTTCAAGGGCTCGGTTTGTCGAGCATGGTTTCTCGGTGAGCGATTCTTGCGCCAGACCATGGGTTTACCCAACCCGATAGTTTCCATGCCGCCCCCGCCATCTATAAGAGCTACAGAGAGACTCGCTTTCCAGGAGATGATTCAGTTCACGGAGGGCTTGGAGGCCGACTACTTTCGCGGGGAGGGGGATTATTCGACCTTCATCCAGACACACCTCATGCCTCCTTTGACCACTTCGGCACCACCTTGTTCACGAACAGGGCGAACACTGTAGGATTGTATCTTCTAATCACCTTGGCGGATTTATCACAGGTCTGGCTCTACGATTGAGGTTATGCTAGCTTAGCCACATTATATGCCTATATGAGCTCGACATCCCACGGGAGCGGGAACAGAGTCGGAGGCTACTGGCGAGCTTGGGAGGTACGCTTGACATTTTTGTTTTACAGTTTCTACCTTCCTTTACTGTGCTTTCTGCTTGGCACTTTCTGTACACACTGCATACTGCATCGTTTACATCTGCTTTGCACTTTGTACATTGTACCACACATTCTGCTTTCTGCATTTACACTTGTACTATCTGTACGCTGTACATGCATGTTATCTCCTATATTCTATATCTGCATCCTCTGTACATTACACACTCATCTTGCTTTCTGCATTCTGCATTCTGCAGTTTTTGTACATTGTATACTTACTGTTGCCTTTTCCTTACAGCCATGGGTATATGCATATTTCCCGACCCTCGCTTCAGAGCCGGAAGTGGAGATACCCCATGTTGTACCAAACTCTCACCGGCATGACGGGAGATGCCTACGGAGGACCCGGGAGACTTTCATATTTTTTCGTCGGTACTTCGACACAGTGACCACGGCAGAGGTAACTCACAATTCACAGTTATTTTCATTCTACTTGGGCTCTGATTCATACTTCGATATCTGATGGCCACTAACAATCTGTGGATTCTCTATTTACATATCACTTGGCAGCCTTAGGCCACAATGCTAGCCGAAGTTAGGGACCAGTACGCTGGAGCTTGGGGGGCCTCCCATTTTTTACTTTTGTTCAAGGGCTCGGTTTGTCGAGCATGGTTTCTCGGTGAGCGATTCTTGCGCCAGACCATGGGTTTACCCAAGCCGATAGTTTCCATGCCGCCCCCGCCATCTATAAGAGCTACAGAGAGACTCGCTTTCCAGGAGATGATTCAGTTCACGGAGGGCTTGGAGGCCGACTACTTTCGCGGGGAGGGGGATTATTCGACCTTCATCCAGACACACCTCATGCCTCCTTTGACCAGTATTCATGGAGGTGAGGGGGCGAGGGCTCCAGCTGTGAGAGAGAGAGAGAGCTAAAGTGGCTAGGGCGACTAGGGCGCATAGTAGAGGGGCTACCTAGGTGGGGCAGAGGACCGGCTGGCCAGAGCTGCCTACTGCACTTACATGTTGGCGGTATACTGGGAAGACATACCAGATCCCGATTGAGCCTGCTGCAGCGGGACATAGATATGTCAGCGCTCCTGATGCACTCCCGGTATGTACCGCATTTTTGTTTTCCCATCTCTTTCTGATATTTGCTCCTTCTGGACATTGATCATTCCCAATGCATTTGTACGCACCCCCAGGATACACTGAGGATCTGCTAGAGCTACTAGCCTCATTTGAGGGTATGATATTGAGGAGGGAGGCACTGCTCAGCTTCCACGGCATTCAGGTCATTTCTTCAGTTTTCTTGCATTCCAGTTATCAAATCTCCACTGACACACTAAAACTGACATTTCAACTAAAAACTTCCCCACACTGCACTGATATACTATATCTGAAATACTGCACTTCCATACTGTATTCATACACTGTACCTGACTTCTGCATATACTCATTTTGCACACCATACTTGCATCTGATACGCATACTGTGGCTGACATTTGACAACTATCTTTTTAGGTCCCACCTATACCGACAGCACCGGCGGCAACTACACCAGCGATGCCTCCTCCAGCAGTAGGAAGGAGAGAGAGACAGGCTCCAGCACGCGGTCGAGGCAGAGCTAGGGGTACCTGAGATGAGAGTCGTCCTTCAAAGCCCATTCTGAGTGATGATGATGTGGAGACGAGTAACTCCGAGGAGGAAGGCAGTCAGTCCACAGTCTGAGTCATCTGAGAGTGGAGATGATGGCGACTCTAGATCTGAGAGTGAAGGTGATGCTAAGCCAGGTTCTGAGGCAGAGAGCAGCGATGACTCTGGTTCTGGTTCGGCATCTGGTTCAGACAGCTGTGCAGATGGAGACAGCTCTGAGACCCTGCCTAGGAAGAGGATGAAGAGAGCCTCTCAAGCCTGAGATAGCTAGCACTGATTTTTTGTACTTTTGTTTAGTTTCTTTTGTTAGTAGTGTTAGCACATTGTACAGTTTCAGACATGTTTTATTCGCTTTGAAAACTTGTACTGCACTTTTTGTAAAAACATGACCATGATTGGAATAAAAACCAATACATTTTTGAAAAAATGTTGTATTTTGCATCATGAGCACCACTTAGCATGGAATGGAGATTGAATTTTGATAACGAAATTTGAACATGGTATTGGCACAACTTTCTTACTTAGGTAATGAACCAACCAATACTTGAAACACTAAACACAACATACAACTCGATAATCGAAATAGCAACAACTCAATAAGCAAAACAAAACAACTCGATAACCAACACAAAACAACTCAAGTACAACTTAACAAACTTGCTAGAACTAAAAAGACTCAAAACAAGACCTTAAGATGCATAAAGAACAAAACAAAACCCATGCCTTCAGCATTCCCAGCACACAGGTGGACGACAAACTTGTTAGAAGGACTGTCGGCCATAAATAGAATTTGTCGACCACCAGTGGTGGCCGATCGAGTGGCCTGTTGGCTATCACTAATGGCCGGTTGGCCATCAATGTGAGGAACCTCCACATTGTTGACAGCTGGCTTCCACTCACTGCCTTGTCTTCTAAAAAGGGTTGAGCTTTATCATTTCTTCTCTAGAACTCGTTTTGGCTGCTGTTTTTTCCACAAATAGAGCCATTTCTTGCCCAAAACCTCTCGGATTGGATTGTAACTTTAGATGGCTCGGAAAAGGTGAATTTGGTTTCAGCATAAATGCACTTTTCCCGCTGAGTCGTTCTCCGCTTTGTTTTCCGTTCTTACATGCCGTGACTAGATGTTGGAATCCGATTACACATGTCTTTAGCTTCGATGGAAAAGAGATATGCCCGACAATAGAAGAATTTCAAGTGCTAATGGAGTCCCGGCGCGATGAGGAAATCTTACCTCAGCCCCGTTTTGGTCATATCCAAGCTTTGGGACAGATGTGTGAGCTCACCCTACATGTACACGAGGCTCGATCCTTGGTTCATAATGGAGAGCTAGATATCCCCAGTCTCATTCGTCGATTTTTTGAAGTCGGCAACTGCAGTAATCTTCTTTGGTGGGGTTTTCGGCAACACGCCCTTTGCTTATGTATGTTAGCTCATTTCCTTCTCACCCCTAGTTTCGGCAGATCTAGCATTCAACTCATCGAAGTGGCCCAAGGTTTGAAAGAGGGCAACAGTTGCATTGGCTTAGTGCTGGCCAAACTTTGATGGGCCTAGACGCCTTCCATCGGCGAGAGACAAACAAATTCGCGAGGAGTCCACTACTTCTTCAAGTAATGTTTCCCACCCTTTCTAATATGTGTTTCTCACATCTCTCGGCACTCATGCTCTATTTTTCTCTCAAATCCATTTTCTCACTTTTTCTCACAACATACATCTCTCTATTATTTAATTTCTCTTTTCTTTCATCCCTTCCCAAATATAGCTAATGGACAAGCTGAAAGTAGTGGACTCTTGCCCTGCATACTTAGCCCGAGCATACTTTTTCCACCAATAGCTACTGGATTTCCCGAACGAGGGATGGTGGTGCCATTGGATGTGCAACAGGTCTGCTCCTGACATTGTTTAGCGTTGCCCCTAGTTTGATCTGACCGAAATGAGCTACAGCATGTCTCGGCAACCGTGCATTCAGCTAATCGGCTTGACACACTATGTATTCTACTTTCCGTTTCAGTTCAAACGTTAGTTTGGACATGATCAGATTTGCCCAGAGGAGGGTGTAGAGTACCCGATTTCATCCCTCGTCCGAGGTTCACATTTGGCTAGGTACGTCACTGCTTGGAGGACGAGAGAACTTCTAGCTCCTGCCTCTAGTTTTAGTTGCACCCTTTCTGGCGAGTGCCTAACATGGCTGGAGGATGAGGCACAAGCTGGGCCCACTTTAGCATCAAAGGCTTTCATAAGCACAAGCGGGGGACGCAGGAACACCTGACTCATCTATTCCCCTAGTTTATTGCTTTGATCTTATTTTTCAAGTTTTATGCATGTAATAAAAGCAACTTTGATTTGTATCGAGAGTTGAAGAACTTTGTATTGAAATCAATGAAATTAAAGTTGTGAGCACTGAAAATTTTCCTTTTGGTCCAAAAATGGTCGAAGTTGTAAAAGGTAAATTTTGAACAAAAATCAACTTTTATCAAAACGTTTCAAAAACCATTTTCGATAAGGATCACAACTTGACACGCATGGAATCTATCCTTGAGATGAACAACCCTGAATCCAAAAATAAAGAATTGTCCCTTGACTGAATAACACTGCTCAGCACTGTAACCCACTCTTTGAATAAGGATCATAACCGAACATTTAGATAAAGAATAGACAAAGATGACCTGATCAACACATGGAAAGGATAGTTGAGTTAGAGGTGTTTACGGCCGGACTTCAGGATGAAGTTGCCTACGTATCCTGAAGATGGGAATCAGGCCTTATGTAGTTCGGTTCGGGTTCACTCGAGTATTAACACTCTCCTTTTGCGCTCTAACTTTTGCCAAGGCCGCCTTTTAGGGTTTTCAACCTCGCAAGCTCAGTTTTTCTTTTTTCTAATTTTTTGTGCTCTAACTTTTGCCTAGGTCGCCCTTCTAGGTTTTCGACCTAATGAGCCTCTCAGGGATAGTACTTCTTCAACTTGTCCATGTTGATCGGCCGGAAAAATAGGCCATCCAAGTTCATAAGAATAACAGCTCCACCCGACCAGATAGTTTGAATGATGAACTTGCCCCTAGGGTCATGGATGGGAGCTCGATTGTCTTTCAGCACCAAATCCCCTTCTTTGAGATTCATGGACTTAACTTTCTTGTTAAAGGCCCTGGGAATCTTGCGTTGATAACCCTTAACATGGTACAGTGCTTTCAACCTTCTCTCATCAAACAACATCAGTTCTTCGAACCAGCTCTGCTATTTGACATTTAACCATAACTCGCAACGACGGAACTTCTATTTCGATCGGTAAAACAAGCTCCATCGCATACATAAGAGTGTAGGGAGTTGCCCCTGTAGACGTCCGGATCGAAGTTCTATAACCCCAGAGCACAAATGGCCATTTGTCTGGCCAGTCCCTGTAGGTCTCGACCATTTTCTGTAAGATATGCTTGATGTTCTTGTTGGCGACCTCAACAGCTCCGTTGGTTTGCGGCCGGTATGTAGATGACTTATGAAAATCCACGTTGTATTTCTCCAACAAGTCGATCACTTCTTTCTTGAAATGGAAACCATTATTTGAGATAATCTCGTTCGGGACTCCATATCAGCAAATGATGTTGTTTCGGATGAACTTAGCCACATGTGCTGCCTTCGACACTGCATAAGACTGAGCTTCCACCCACTTCGTGAAGTAATCAATTTCCACCAGAATGTATTCATACCCATTTGACCCTTTCGGTGTGACTGCGCCGATGACGTCAATTCCCCAGACTGAAAAAGGCCATGGTGAAGTCATGTTGTACAGCTTCGACGGCGGGATATTCATGCGATTGACATGAATTTGGCATTTGTGGCATCGCCGAACAAAACCAATACAATCCTCTTTCATAGTAGACCAGTAATAAATAACCCTGCCTTTGAATCTTTCGGGCTAACATTACTCCGTTCATGTGCGCTCTGCACTTTCCTTCATGGATGGCCTCCATCAAGCGCTTTGATTCCTCCTCATCAACACACATCTTGTGTATTCCCAAATGACCCCTCTTGTATAGTTTACCTCCGTAGATGATAAATTGAACGGCCATCCACTGTATTACCCTCTTATCCTTGGCATTTGCCCCTGGTGGATAAACCTCCTTTTCCAAGAAGTTTCAGATATCATAGTACCAAGGGTTTTGATCTTGCGCTTCATCTATTGCAGCGATGGTCTCGTAGGCCGGCGTATACCTCTGTTCAATGATGATCGGACCCATCCGGACACCAAGCAGGTTGTCTATCATGGATGATAGAGTTGATAAGGCATCAATGAACCTGTTGTTCTCTCTTAGTAGATGAGTGAAGGTCACCTTTTCAAACCTAGGAATCAGAACGTCCAGGGTTTGGTGATAAATCTTCATATTTTCTTCTTTAACCTTCCAGTCTCCATTTGCTTTAGACACAACTAGGTTCAAGTCCCCAATGACGTCCAACCTTTTTTTCCCCTAGTTCTAGGGCGGCTTCCAAACTAATGATACATGCCTCGTATTTTGGTTCATTATTAGATACCTTGAACCGGAGTTTGAAGGCTCAGGGTATATGGGAATTGTCAGGTGCTATCAGTAACACTCCTATCCCATAACCGTACTGGTTAGACGCTCCGTCAAAGTACATTGTCCAGATCTCTTCCTCGACTTACAGAATGGCTTCATCTTGGAACAGGTATTCTATCACTTCGTCCCCTTCTACTAGGTGATCTACCAGGAACTCTGATATCGCTCTCCCCTTGACAGACTTGCGAGTGACATACTTCAGATCCAATTCGGAGAGAAGAAGCAACCAACAGACTAGCCTACGTGTAAGCGCTGGTTTCTCAAAGAGATATTTGATGGGATCTAATCTCGAAACCAGAATTACGGAGTGAGCTAATAGGTAATGCCTCAACTTCCTGGTAGCCCATACTAAGGCTAGGCAAGCTTTCTTTAGCAGAGTGTAGCGGGTCTCATAATCTAGCATTTTCTTGCTCAGGTAATAGATGGCTTTCTCCATCCTATCCTTAGATTCTTGAGCAAGCATGCATCCCATCGTTGCGTCCGTTACTGACAGATACAGAATCAAGGGCTTCCCCGGCTCTGGTGACGACAACATAGGTGGATTCTGAAGGTACTGCTGGATCTGCTCGAAAGTGAATCAGCACCAATCATCCCATCAGAATTTCTTTCCTTTCTTCAGGAGACCAAAAAGTGGTTCACAAGTGAAGGTTAATTTAGAAATAAACTGTCTTATGAATTGTACTTTACCCAGAAAGCCTCGCCCCTCCTTTTTAGTCTTTGGTGGTGGCATTTCTAAGATGGCCTTGATTTTGGAAGGATCTACCTCGATGCCCCTCTGTGTGATCAAAAAGCCCAGCATTTTCCCTGCTGTTACACCAAAAGTACACTTCTGTGGATTCAACCTCAGTCTGTATTCTCTAGTTCGTTGGAAGAATTTCTTCAAGGCGGTTTAGTGGCCCTCTCTTTCTTTGGACTTGACAATCATCTTGTCCACATACACCTCGACCTCTTTATAGATCATATCATACAAAATTGTGGTTGTAGCCTTTTGATAGGTAGCGCCGACATTCTTCAGTCCAAACGACATCACCCTGTAACAGTAGGTTCCCCACGGTGTAGTGAAAGCGGTTTTCTTCCTATCCTCGGGTACTATTAAAATCTGGTTATACCTGGAGAATCCATCCATGAAGGAAAGCAACGCATGACCTGCGGTGAAGTCCACTAATTCATCGACGTGCGACAGAGGAAAGTCGTCCTTCAGACTGACCCTGTTCAGATCTCTGAAATCCACACACACTCGAATTCTTTCTTTGGCACTAGAACAATGTTGGCTAACTAAGTCGGATACTCAGATACTAGCAAGAACCTTGCGCCTATCTGCTTGGTGACCTCTTCTTTAATCTTCAAAGCCCAATTCGGGCGTTTTCTCCGCACCTTCTGTTTGATGGGTTGGGCCTCGGGGTCGAGAGGGATCCGATGCTGTAGAATGTCAAGATCAATTCCAGGCATGTCTTCGTAGGACCATGCAAAAACATCTTTGAAATCTTTTAATAAAGCGACTAAGCGCTCGCGCTCCTCTAAAGACAACATGGACCCGATCTAGACCAAACGCGGATCCTTTTCAGTACCCACATTAATTGGAATGATTTCATCAACAAAGGGTTTTAGAAACCTCTCATCCTCTCAATTAATCAAATGTTTCAAAGCCAGAGGAATTCCTTCCTCATCGTTTTCATCAAAATTTTGAAAATCATGATCAATGCAGTAAACAAAAGGCACAAAGAAATGCTTAGAATCTGTAGTGGCATTCTCATTCAAAAGGTCCAGCTCATCCAAATCCTCAGTTACAACCGTCTCAAAAGAAAAGGAAAAAGGTGACCTGGACAAAGCCTTGGCATCCGGGTTATCACACCCAGGAATACCGGACCCAGACTCAGAAGAACCGGAATCTGATTCCAACTCCACAGCTCACTACCCGACTTAGAACTACTAGACAGGTAGCCCTCCTCTGGTTACCAAATGACAAATGGTGCGTCAGATGCATCCAAGATGCTGCCAGAAGGGTCCGCACCTAGTTGGTCCCCGATCATGGAAACGGTCAAGTCATCCTCCAAGTTCTCTGGATTGATCGGAGGATCTGAAAGGAGACATGCCAGTGTTGCCCCTATCTCAAGCTCGTTACTGTTGGATTCACTTTCTGTGCTCTTTGCAGCTTCAGTAATTAGTTCAGTTTGTTCCCCCTTATCACTGTCTTGCAACTGCAAGTCGAAGAAAATCTCAAAGCCCAGAACCCGTTGCCTCTCAGAGTTAAACCATGGTTTAGGGAAACCGCAGAATGGGAAGTCTTCACCCTCTCGAACAAAATAGCCATTCAGGGTTCCTTGGATAGGTCGATGCACAAGTTGGTGGGTATATAGCCAAGACCAAAGGCATGCGGGTTATGTGGCACATCGGCCAATGCAGCAATGCCTTTCCAGCTACTTCTTCCTAATCCTATTCCTGGCATGTGTTGGAGTTTGTTCATGAAGTAGATCGATTGAGCACTGACATATAAGCCCTCATCCGACGCTAGGATGGTTTGTACTGCCCGGGCCTCGGCCAAGGAGAATCCAGAGAGGAAAACATCCTCTTCGCCATGCACAATCTCCAGCATAGGTGTAGTAACCTCTAGCAGAGGATGTATAGATGAATTCTTGAAGACTATGGCCACCCCTTTTCCATGGGGGTACTTCAACATTTGATGAAGGGTAGACAGGACGGCTTTTACTTGGAGCAACCACGGCCTTCTGAGCAATAGATTGAAAGTGGCTGGCACATCGAGGACGTGAAACTCAATATCCTGTTGAGCCGGGCCCACTTGAACTCTAAGCTGTATTGTGCCCATCACTTCCCGGCTAGTGTTGTCATACGCCCAGATCACCTGGGCCGTAGGTACAAAATTCACTGGTTTTAGACTGATGGCATCGGCTGTACGAGATGGAAAGATATTGATTGCTAACCTAGTATCAACTAATACCATCGGTACCCACGTTTCTCGGCACTCTACTGATATGTATAGAGGTTTGTTGTGTGCAGAGCCTTCTGGCGGTAATTCCTTGTTTGAAAAGGTCAAAGTTGGCGCAGCACCTCCCGGGAAGACTAATCCCACCAGTTGTTCTGGGGTGCTGTCGATGGACAACTTAGATTTATCCATCGCCGTCAGTACAACTTGTATGTGCACTCACAAAGCCATAAGCAGACCCCAAATAGATATGTCGACTTAAATCTTCTTCAACTGTTTCAGCATAACCTCTTCCTCTAACTGCTCGTCCTTCTGTTTCTCGACTTCTTTATCCTTTTCGGATGCCTCAAGTTGGTCTAGATGTGGGGGTTTGAAGTACCATCCACTTCTAGTCATGTGGTCCACCTCTTCAGTATACCAGGTATTGTCTGGCAGGTCTTCACCCCGATCCTCATCAATATGGGCAAGATGCAAATCATAATCTTTCCACCATATTCCTCCAGCAACCGACAGTTCCGTTCTAATCATTCCTCCATAAGAAATATCCCCCGCAGGGCATTGAGCTATTCCAACCTTCTGTTTATCTTGATCTCATTCTTGTACAAACCACTACAATACGACTTCTTGTTCAGTATCCGCGGTACTCACGGCTCCCAGTTCTTGAGCCAAATTCTTAGTACCGGGGCTCTCCAGTAATTTCCCTTTGTCCTCGGCCACTCTGACCACTGTAGGTTTTGGTTTAATTCCCTCATCCACATCAGGCTCGTCGCTTAACCATCCAGAGTTGTCAGCCGACCCATTCAGATCAAACCAATCAATATGAACGTCTACCTGATCTTACTCATCAAAGAACTGCAAATTGTCTATATAGCGATCCCGGTTGTCCCTTTACTGTTCTGTTGTATTCCGGATTCGGTTCCATGATGTTGGTAGTTGTATCTATCTTGTTGTCGTCCTTTAATTCCACTTGATTGAGTTTTAGGATGTTTTGGGCAGGGTTGTTACAGGTTGGTTAGGCCTTGGTTTCAATTCCTTGTTGCCCAGTTTTTAGGCGTTCTGCTCGAGCGGGTATTCTTGCGCTCGAGCGGGGATTGCACACCTCCAGTATTTCGTGTTCCTTCAAAACTTCTGCAGGTGTAATTTTTACGCTCGAGCGGGTTTCTTTACGCTCGAGCGATCGCGCTCAAGCAGGTTTGTTGACACTCGAGCGGGTAGTACTTTCTAGGTATAAGTTCTGGGAGGAGGAAATCTACGCTCGAGCGAACTGGTTTTTGCGCATGAGCGGATGTGCTTTATTCTTGTGTCTTGGCGCTCGAGCGGGCCTTATTGCGTTCGAGCGTGTCTAGATTTTTGTTCTTTACACTCGAGCGTTGTGTTCTCCGCTCGAGCGGGTATGTCGTATATCAGTTGGCTGTGGGGCAGTTTTAAATCACTTTTTCTCATTCTTTCTCTCTCTTGCTTTTCCAAAAAAGCCATTTGAGAGCTCCTCTCTCTAAAACCTTACCTTCTCTCTAAGTATTGATCTAGCTAGGGTGTTTTCCTCACCTTTGGCCTTTACAAAAGAGTTGTTGATCGTCGAGGGCTATCTTTTGATCTGAGAAACTCGTGGTTTGGAGCAACTTCGTTTTCATCGTCTTCTCCTTTGGGTGTCATCTTTTGAGGTAAGGATTCCTGCTCACAACTATGGGTTTTGACCTAGATATTTGGGTATTTTGTTAAATGGTTGATTTTGGGGAGTTAGGGTTTGAAAATGTTAAAAAGGGGGTTTGGTTATTTTGATTCAAAAATATGTATTTTGGGTATCAAAATAATGATGTTGTTGTTGGTTGTTGATATATAGGCCATTGGGTCAATATTGGGGAATGGGTTAGAAAACCCTAATTGGTTGTATACATTAATTTGTATGATTAATTTGAGAAAATGATGGTTATATGGAATTGAGTTGGGAATAATGAAATTGACTCATTATATGGTCGAATAGTGGAGTTGGATTTATTAATCGCTCACTTTTGAAAACATTGATATTTTATCTGTTGGAGCTTTTATTATCTGTTTAGAAATAATTGCTTGGGCTACCGGTGGAGGGTAGTTTTGATTGTTGTAGACAATGCATGATGATTAGGTAAACTAAAACTAATCAATTGGATACGTCATAGAGTATGACGGTTGATAGAATACATTAACGTTATGTATTGATTGATTGTGTATATGACCTGTGTGTATATACATGGTGTGTGTATGGGAGGAGATAGGGGATGTACTCCACGGTTTAGGGGAAGATAAGGGATGGACCTCTAAACCGGATGTTGTTTGGGAGGAGATAGGGGATGGACTCCACTGATACAGCTCATATGCTTGTCAGATAATGTGTTGATACAGCTCATATGCTTATCTTTGGAAGTGTTGATATAGCTCATATGCTTGTCATTGGAAGTGTTGATATAGCTAATATGCATATCTGTTGAAATGTGGATACAGCTTGTATGCTTATCTGTTGAGATGTTGATACAACTAATATGTTTATCTAATGTAAAATGGAAAATGTTTAATATGAGTCATTGTCTCATATAAGTGGTTGGCCAGGTTCTGAGCCATTGATGTAAATTAAGAAATTGACAAGAAACGAAAACTGAAATGAAACATGAACATAGTGGTCATGAAATGGAAATGGATTATGGATTGGTTTATGAAAATTTAACATTTATCAATTGCTAATGTCTTAGTCATTGCTCATATTGTGTTTAGCATATCTCTACTGGGCGTTGGCTCACCCTTTATGGGACATTATTTTCAGGTACAGGTAGTATGCCACCTCCAAGGACATAGCTTGGATGATGATGAGAGTTGAAGACTCTTTTGTTTGTTTTGATGTATTACATGTAAATTCAAGCCAAGGGCTTAATATGTATTGAGTTAGTACTCTTCTTTTTGTAACCAAGTGTTAACTTGGAAAGCTGTAAGCCCATAGGGCATTTGCTTTTGTAGTTAACATGTAATACAATTGTAAGAATTACTCTGATGAATAGAAATGGTGGATTTCTTTTGTATCAATGCATGTCTAAAATGTTGGTTTAATGCTATTATTTTGAGGGCGTTACAACTTAGTATTAGAGCGTACCAGGTTCGAATACTTTGGGTACGTGGGAAGTGATTAGGATCACAATGGGTTTGTCTCGCTTGATAAAGACTTAGATGTAGTGTCATATGCTATGTGCTTAATTGATAACATGCTTATGTGACTATGTGGGTATGGAATGTAGTTTCTAGGATGTTGATTGGATCCTTGGGTTTCTGGGAGTCTTGTTGGAAAGGCACTTGATCAATGCCGTTTCTAATCGGAACTCTAGTCACACCTCGGGACTACCATTATCCGGAAATGAAATTAGTAAGTGCTTATGTGTTTATGTGCTTACGTGAAGTGAATTACAGTTGTCCATGCACTA